>CM052703.1:65198159-65243664 GCA_028551405.1 Uromys caudimaculatus | reverse complement strand
TTTTTTTCCCCAGGAAAGTGTGTACAGGCTCCTCAGCCGCCACTGAAGCAGAGCATTCAATAGCAACTTGGGAAATCCATGTGCATTATGCAAACTCATGGCCCCCGGAGTGTGTTCTCCGCAACATGACACATGTCCTTGGTGGGAAGATGGCCCATTTCCGGTGCATCATTCCAACTATGCTGTGTGAGAACAGGACAGGACAGGACAGGACAGGGCCAGTGTGATCCAGGTAAGGTGTGAGGACCAGAAGAGTAACAGGTGACAGTTAATTGTGGCAGATTATTACCTCAGATGAGTAGCTGCCGCTTTCTTCCACACATAAGAAAGTACATTGTTGAGGCCCCTAGCAGTCAGGACAAGTCTTATTTATTCTCTTTATTTAAAACAACAGGATTCCTTCTTTGTGCTCCAAATACGACCCTAAATCTTTGAATCTAGGAAGCGAAAGAACTCTTTGTCATAGCTCCTCAGTCCCTGGTGCCAACACACACCATGCATCACCACAAAGGCTGACTTGCTGCTGGTGGCCCAGAACATGGTGCAGAAGCTCTAGACCACAACATTTTGTGGACTCCGGAGTGCCAGGTGTTATGCACCAAGCTAGTGAAGCCTACGAGGGAGCCAGCCCATTGTTTCCAGCTTGGTACCTGAGATGACACAGAAGGTACATGCTAGACTCCATACGTGTGATGAACCAGATGGGCAAACTGGGGACAGTGACACTCAGGAAGTTTGTCTTGCCTGCCACCCTCCCCACACATTCTCCAATACATTGGACACTCACCAGATACCTGTGGAAGGGACTGGAAGTGGACTCCTGCTGGTCAGTCCCGACAGAATGCATATCAGGGAAGAGAAAAAGAGAGCCCTCAAAATAGTTAGGGACATCAGCACATGAATGGCCATGTGTTATAGCCCTGGGGACACAGAGATAAAGCATTTATGAGGATGTGTTTGGTTGCAAAGGACTGCATCTATCAGAAATCCCTTAGCTAAGGGTAGGGCACTCAATTAGTTGTTGTGACAGGGCCACCTGAAGCGATTATCTCGGGTACAGCTGGATCCAGGGTCCAAATTATGAACGTCTCTGGGCCTGTAGGTCCTTCATTTTCCTCTGGTCCTTCACACACACACACACACACACACACACACACACACACACACACCCGCTGCTGCTGCTGCTGCTGCTGCTGCTGCTGCTGCTGCTGCTACTGGTACTGTCCCTACTGGGACAAGCTCTGTTTGTTCAACAGAAAGATGGCAACTGATAACCCCACTCTCACCTTCTATTCCTTGTCCTCTCCCTGGTGACGACTCATGGCCTCCATTTTTCTAGGATAAGTGTCCATTTGGCACTAAGGAATGAGACGGTTTTTCACTTAGACTGTGCCATTTGATGATCCGGTGACCAAGTGGGTGCTCTGATATTTGCCCTCCCCTAGTAACCTCCAGGGTACAGCTACTTCTGCATTGAGGCCCCTGGGTCCCCTTCCGGGTCTCACTTTCCCTCCCTGGATCCTCTAAAAAGGAGCACACACATAACCTAGAAAAATATCCCTGGTGGGAAGCTAGGACAGCTCAAGACAGCAGGATCCTAAAAGCAAAAGAATTGGTCTCCATGATAAGAGTTTCAGCAAAATGGAAATGCAAACATCGGAGATGGTTTAACTGTGCCCAATGGAAAATTGATACTGGGATCAGGACAGCTTAATAGGGTTCCCACTGGAATTCTGGTACTCTCCAGATGGAAATCTAGCCTGTTAGAAAATGCTGATTAAAATGCTCCCATTCAAAGTGTCTTTTGGGTCACAGTGTCCACAGAAACAAAAGAGTTGGGTCAAAATGTGACAGTTGGTGACCAAGGGATAAGCCAGGAGAGAGAGAAGCTGCAGTGGAATGGAACAGCGTCCTAAGAGGAAGAGGGGAGGACTCACAAAATACCTAGGGGCAGAGAGTGGTAAGGTGGTATGGGCAGACCTCCCACCAAGTACACCCCTCACTGTGCCCCCTGCCGAGGCCATACTAGGATACTATATCCCACTGCTGACCCCCCCAGGGTGTTCTTGTGGGGGAGGAGAGGACTCCTTTGTCCTCTGTCAGCCCTATTAACAGCCCTCCTGGCCTGCTCCATCATAATGCCAAATAAGACCGGCAAGTAAAGTGCCAGACAAAAGCTACTTTTCTTTACAAATGCCATTTATTATTTTTGGTTTTCTAACCCCCAAAAAAAAAAGAAAGAAAGAAAGAAAGAAAAGGTGTGGTGTAAGGCAGAACTTTTGGAAGACACAAAAAAAGAAAACAGAAAAAACAGCAGTGCTAACATCTCTGCTGACCAAGGACGCTAACCGGAGCCTGCCTCCCACATGGTGCTGAAGGCGTCTCAGACCAATAAGGCCAACTGCAGGTGGAACAAGGTGCCAGCCAAGGCAGGACTGTCCTAGGTCCTGATGCCTGTGTGGGCCTCAGCATATTCTGGATGCTCTGGGCTGCAGTTCCTACTATGATCTGAGGCCTGTACACCACCTGCGGCATCACCTGCAGCTAAGCCACCAGGGGCTGGGCTTGGCACATACATAGAGGTCATCTGCAGTTTCTATCACAGGGTCTCTATCACAACCCCATAGGGTGGACCTGAGGTGAAAATTCCTTAATGTCTCCCAGACAAGGTCAAGACTCGCTACTCCATTTTACGCATGAAGACTGAGGACACAAGGTATATGTTCCTTAACAATGATTCCACAGCTGGAAAGCAATGGAATCACAATGCAGACTTGATTTGCTGTTTTGTTTTGTTTTGTTTTCTCTGCTTATCACATACAGAGAGAGGAGATGGACAGAGTAGAAGATGGAGAGGGGAGAGAGAGAAGAGACATGGGTGAGGATGGACAAGCCCAAGGCTGGAGACACTAACACTCCCTCTTGCAGAGCCTTCAAATTCAGCAACACCCATTCCTGTAAATTCTCACTTTCAAATCCAGTGGCAAGCAAGGTGAGTCATCTTTGGCCAAGAAAATCTCTCCACTAAAAACAAAACAAAACGAAATAAAAACAAAAAACAAAATATCTCATGGCACCAGGCTGGCTGAAGCAGGTGAAGACGCCTGCTGCAAAGCCTGACAACATGAGTTCAGTCCCTGGGACCCACAGAGCAGAAGGAAAGGGCCAACTCCGCCAACAGATCCCCATCCCCACGCACACACTAAATACATAAAAATGTACAGGTGTGCCGCCTATGTGTATGTATGCACACCAGGTATATGCAGTGCCCACAGAGGCCAGAAGAAGGTGTCACCTTCCCTGGACCTGGAATTGCAGACGGCTGTTAGCTGTCATGTGGGTCCTGGGAACTGAACCTAGGTCCTCTGCAAGAATAGCAAGTGTTCTTAACCATTGTCCCATGACCCTAGCCCCCTAAAAATGTAATTAAAAAAAAGTTTTAAAGACTTGTTTTTCTTTTGTGTTTCCAGGTTAGAGACCCTGAATGGATAGAAAGGAATTCCTTCCTTCTAAGTGTCATTGTTAAGTTATAAGCTGACTCTGGACAACCAACAACCACACCCAGACTTCCATGAGTACCACAGAAGATGAAATGGCCCCAGGCCCTCCCAGTTCTCCCCCTGTGCTACTCAGAGACTTGTCTTCCCAACCCAGGAAGCTCACTCCACAGCCTTTAGGAAGATAAACAAAAACAGCTGCTATTTTTGAAGGGGTATTTTTGTCAAACAATCTCTGGTTTCCTTCAGGAATTTTAGCCACACAGTCCCCTCCGTGGTGCGGTTTCCGGAGCTGACACACATCCGATTGGGCAATTGGTGTGGTTACTTCTGTCTGTCCGTCCCTGAAAGTTTCTGCTCCTGGGAGGGATACCCAGGCCAAACAGTGACTCCAACCCCTCCTCCATCACTCAGCTCTTGTCTCTCTCAGAGGGTGTGGGGACATCAGAGACACATGAGCCTGAGGTGGAGGTTCACACCTCTAATCCCAGCACTCAGGAAATGGAGGCAGAAGAATCAATACCCAAGGTCAGCCTAGGCTTAGGAGACCCTGTCTCAAAAGACCGCAGAACAAACAAACAGGATTCGGGGAAGCAGAGCTCACTTCTCCAGAGCTCAGTCTAAGGAATAGTACATGCGCGCGCGTATGATGTGCAGGGTCACCAGTGTATCAGTTCATCCTTCCAACCTATCTGGGTTGCAAACCCAGAGACCTCAACCACTCACAGCTCAGGTGAGAGACCTGAGCCCAGGTCTGGGATGCCCAGAAAAGCAAAGATTAGTAGGTCTTCTCTGTGTGGGTCCAGGGAAAAGCCTCCTAAGAGTCAGGGCACTTTCAGGAGGCATGCATGAGTAAAGCTGGGCTCAGCAGGTATTCAGGCAGGTGATGGAAACAGGAGAGTTCAGGTATTTAGATACTCTGGTCCATCTAAGGTTAGATACTCTGGTCCATCTAAGGCCAGAGGCAAAGTAGCCCAGGATGCATTGGGCGGCTCCCCCGGGGACACCACTAGAAAGGCCTCAAAGGTATCATTCCTCCATTGCTGGACTCCCTGGTTGATCCTCACGTGGCATCAATGTTAAGATCCCCTACACTCATCCCGATAGGCAAGCCATGCCTGACGCTTCCCTTAGAGACCCAGCGATAGGGTTTGCGTGTTAACAGAACTGGGCAACAATTAATGTGTGTTGCAGACTTCCTTACAGAAAGCATCATCCTGGGCTAAGCAGAGCCAAGATCCCGAGCCAGGGGGCCTGTTATCTGTGCCTGGATTCATGTTTCAGGTCAGCCTAGTACAGATACTCAGGTTGAATACTATATCTGAAGGGGTGTCGTTCAAGTTGTAGATATCACATTGGATATACAGATGGGAAGAAGTTCTGGGTGTTGGGAGGACTTGGGAGGGTCTGGAGAGAGCAGCTTTCCCATTAACCCTCAAGAACACAAATGTCCATGAAATTTTACCACAATTGGTCAGAGAATTAGGGAATCCAGTGGGGAGTTGCTGTTGTTTGGTTTTTTGTTTTTTTGTTTTTTTTGTTCTTTTTTTTTTTCTCTTTTATTTCTTCTACCTCCTAATTCGCCTTTGTTTCCAATGCTTTAAGTCCTCCACCAATGCACGCGTGTTCATGTACACACATCCCATAAACACATGTCTGTATGTGCACATGGTACGTCCACACTCACCTCCAAGAGGCCTGCCTCCCTAAATCAGCTGAATGAGTATTCTTCACAACTCATTCCAGAGATCGATCACCTTTGGCTATGGTAGGGTGGACTCAACCCGTGCCCCAGGAATGAGGTCCTATGGAGTGCTTCAGGCCTATCTTCTGGGCTTTTTCACGAAGTAGAGAGTTGCTGAGCATTGACCTTGGCCGGCAGAGAGTGCCAGGGAATTAGTCACAGCTCTGCTTTTTCCATGCTGCACTGGGCACCTCAGTCCTCCTCTGTGTCTGTGATGCCGTCAAAGCAGTGAAGTATTTTAACAATTCAGCATCTTGTGGCCTGGCTCAGGCCATGGGTCTAACATAGCATGAAGATAGATGGCAGCTGGTCACTTCTCTGTCACCACCCCCAGATTTTGTAGATGGCTTATCCAGAAGCTAAGAGTATGCTCCTCGGGGCAGGGAGCAGAAAATGTGTCCCCCAGACCAACTTCCTGCCTGGGCATGACCTCCTCCCAATGTCCCTGCAAGCTGTGGACAGTCCCTGGACTCCAGCCTCATACATGTGTTGCTTATTTGAAGAGGACAGACTGTCTAAGGGTCAGATGCCACAAGAAGCACGGCGTGTCCCCAGAATTCACATGTCTCTTGCACTCTTCCTTGGGCCATTGGCTCATTTGCGTGCAGGCTGAAGTCATTTAATTGGTTCTGAAAAGCACAGCACCCACAGCTACAAGCCCACACATTAAAAAAATGGGTGAGACCCTGCACCTCTACCCTACTGTCTTTTTTAGCATTTCCCCCTTAAAATCAAATTAATGATGTATGGAAATGAACTGAGAAAATTCATTACATTAATTTATCTAATTTTGGAGGCAGACTTGAAATAAACAGCACCTTGCTTTCTAACACTTAGCCCTCCCAGGGTATTGATTTCTGAGTCACATTAGCCTCGTGCAAGGACCTTTTTATAGCCCCAAAGGACTGCGATAGCCAGCTTCCTCATGAATATAAATGTCCTGCTTAGAGGCCCAGAGACATCACTCTCCAAGGTCATTTCAAGGAGTAGCAGGCACAGCGGGCTGCCCAAAGTTCACCCAGGAATCCGCAGGCCATGCATGCATAAGCTCCATGCAGAGACCATCGATCCTAATGAGATCAATGCCATGAACCACAAGTAGTCCCGCAGAGGAAGTGGTGGGCCTGGGTCATTTCAGGCTCCTGTCAGCCTTTACAATAACAGCTTGTGGAATTAAGAGTCTGTCACCTTAGTGTACACCCCCATGACTGAGACAGACCATGACAGGGCTGAACTTACCACAGGAAGAAACCCGATGGCCTAGTAATAGTTTTGCTATCTCATGCTTCTCAGTGGGCCAGGGGGACATCTTCAAAATGACACATTTCTGACAGATGGGATAGATCAGTGGTTAAAAGCACTTGCTGCCAAGTCAGATGACTTGAGATCAATTCCTAGGCTTCACATGGTAGAGGTAGAAAATCCACTCCTTCAGGTTGTCTTCTGACCTCTGTGTACACAGACCATGGGGCATGTGTGCTCATGCCCCAGACAGACAGAAGACAGGGAAAAAGAAAACAAAGAATACATAAACGTAATTTTTATTTTAATTAAAGAGGAAGAAGGAGGAAGAGGACCCACTTGCCCAGCAAGACTCCCCGCTTGCTCCAGCTCTGGGCTAGTGCCAGCTGTCTTAGAGAACTTGCTAAATATGCCATAGGATGTCACCAAGCCTACAAACCTTACCACCAATTGTACCATCCTGAAAGTGGCCAAGGAAGCCCGGGGCCCCTAGTAACATTCTCTTCCTCTAAGCCAGCGGTTCTCGGTCTTCTTAATGCTATGATCTTTTAATAGTTTATCATGTTGTAGTGCCCCCAACCATAAAATTATTTAATTGCTATCTCATAACTGTAATTTTGTTACTGTTATGAGTTGTAATGTAAATATCTGATATGCAGGATATCTGATACTTGACTCCCAGACAGGTCAAGATCCACAGGTTGAGAACTGCTGCCATAAGCTCTCTTTGCTGTTTGTGGGTGCTGCGATCTTCTGTGCCCCCCACCCAGGTCTCAGTTAGCATGAGGTAAACACAGAGCTGTGGGCACACATCCACTCAACTCCCAGCTCATCCCAGACATACCTCACAGAGCAGGATGGACCACTGACCTCTCCGTCCCCTATCTCCCAAGAGGGGACTGTCAGAGTGGGCTGTGAGGCTGATTTCAGCACCTGGTAATGAATGGTCTGAGAGCACAAGTTGGAGTAAAGCAAGGGGCATGGTTTACCTTTCTACAAAGTCAGGGCTCTATGACATCTTTGTAAAAGCTTCTAGATCCAGCTCTTAAAGAGAAATACTTAGGGGCTAGAGAGATGGCTCAGCGGTTAAGAGCACTGATGAGGTCCTGAGTGTAATTCTCAACAACCACATGATGGCTCACAACCATCTGTAATGGATCCGATGCCTCTCTGGTGTGTCTGAGGACAGCTACAGTATATATATATATATACATACATACATATATATACATATATACGTATATACGTATATATGTGTGTATGTATACACACACACACACACACACACACACACACACACACACACACATATATATATATATATATATATATATATATATATATATATATATTCTTAGAGAGAGAGAGAGAGAGAAGTACTTAGGTGTGGGTGCTCACTCTGGCCCTGGATGACATTCATTCTTATATGTGGCAGTTCATTGGATGGATCACCACTCATCATCCACTCCTGCTCTGCCGCACATTCCTTCTGGGCGTGGTCACATGACTTGCTCTGGTCAATGGAATTTAGGCAGAAGCATGGGGTGGGGGTGAGGTTGGGCGTTCTAGCTCTCAGTATAGGTCTTAAAGGGCAAGCTCTGTTTGTACTCACCCCTTGGGAAACTCCTACCTCTGCCTTGAGAAAAGCATGTCCCAGTCAGTCACTGTCCCTAGGTGCCAGATCAAATCTAACTCATCACCTTATCCCAATGCCTGGTGGGCACTGTCATCACCTGCAGAGGCCATTTGGATACTGAAGTCCTGTTGTGCTAAGGCTGGGACACCTGGGGAAATGGCAAATGTGGCTGTGTCCTCAGCCTGAGCTGCTATCCATACCTTTCTCCAAGGATGCTAGCTCAGGGTCCACTACTTGCTGTACTCAAGACTAACAGGGCAGAAAGCCACCAGTTACTGGCTAGACACCCAGAACACATTATCTCCTGAACCTTGGAAAGGTGGGGCTAGATTTTGAACCTGGATCCTATTTGATTGATTGATTGATTGATTGATTGATTGATTGATTGATTGATATGAATAGGCTGTCATTGACACACCAGAAGAGAGCATTGGCTCCAATTACAGATGGTTGTGAGCCACCATGTGGTTGCTGGGAATTGAACTCAAGACCCCTGGAAGAGTAGCCAGTGCTCTTTACTGCTGAGCTATCTCTCCAGTCCAACCTGGATCCTTTTAAACCCAGGATCCAAGTTCTTTTTGCTGAAGCTGTAAGCTCTGTAGAAGCAAGTCAATTTCACAGGCTTTGGAAGCCTTGGTCAAGAGAGAAGGTAGCCTCTTCCATCCAAAGCATCACAGAAGGACCAGGTGGAATGGTCATTTTCATAGATCAAAATGGGAGAATATCAGCCACTGTGAAGGTTCACCAGAGTCAAAGCTGGCTGAATTAAATCTTGCCTCCTTCATGGCCCAGAAAGATTTCAAAAGAGGCTCTTGCAATGACTGTGCAATAGAGATTAGATACTGAATCACTCGCTCATGTATTTCCTCCTGGGCAACCAGAAAAAACACAACTCGCAGCTAGTTAAGGTCATAAGCCTGGATATTAAACAAGGCAATGTTAAGCAAAAGTGATGCATACTGCTTGCAGGATTGCCCACAAATTCATGGACATGGTTGTCATGGCAACCCTAGAGCCCATATGTTGTAAAAGGTAACCCTATAAGATGGAAGAGCCTAGATGATGAGTCATCTACCCAACCCGTGATAGAGTGAATGTGAATGAGAACAGACATTTACTGTGTTTATCTACCAGTACTTGGAGAGTGTTTGTTATAGAGGCTAGCAAGGTCTATCCTGACTAATACAGACAGAATGAGAATGCTTTCAATGGCACATAACAGAAAAGGGACCGGGTATATTATAAACACTTATATGGTTGTCTTTCCACATAACAAGGAGTTCAGAAATAAGAAACTCCAGTATCCAATCTGAAGGACACAATCTGTCTTTCTGCTCAGCCTTCCTCAGGGTATTGGCTCTTGTTCTCACACTAATCAACACATACAGGGTGGCTATCAAATGCCTGGCACTTCATCTGCAGCTCAGGTAGGAAAACAGCAAAGGTCAGGGCAAAAGGATGAAGGCCTCCGAGTCTGCCCCCCTCTGCCAACTCTAAGGTTTCACTAACCAGAGCAGCAAACACCAGTGACTGACTAGTGCAGACAATATAGGGCTATGCCTTCCCAATGCACTCAGGATTGGTCTTCTGGGCCCGTGGGGTCTAGTGTACCTAAGACGAACAAGTCTCTACAGGCTCCTGAGCAAAAGATGAGTGACATAGCTACTGTGTGGTCAACAAGAGCCCTGCTCTGTACCTGGTAGCTCATATCTGCTCCCCCTTACCAGGAAGGGCTTCACTTAAGATCAGCTGATCCTTTGTCTTTTCAATCTTTGGCTCTCAGCTCCATCTACCTCGAAGCATCATTTCCTCAGCTGCCCAGAGGCCTGGTTCTCAGGCAGAGGATTGCTAACAGGCTGATGATCCCGAGGAGCCTGAGCCAGCACAATGAGAGATGGCACTATGCCAGGACCCACTATCATCGTGCCGCTCCTTTGTTAGTGGGGATACTGCTGACTGCCTTCAATAGATCATTGGAAAGCAGCTGAGATGGGTAAAAATCAGTCTGCTTGGTGCTTGTGAAGGTACGGAGGGGCTCGGTTGGAAGGTAGATGGTGAAAAGCAAGCTGAAAGGAGGTCTTGGAAGGAAACAATCTGAGTGCTGACAAAGCTTTATGCACTGAGATATCCTGGTAAGAAGGTGTCTAATGGTATAAGAGTGAAATCTTTAGAAACAGACAAAATCACCAGCCACTGAAATAGATGTATACGAAGTAGAGGTAAGATTGAGGATGATGATGATGACGACGACAATGACGATGACAAACATACAGACGGATAATGGATGCATTAAATGAACGAGTGGGTGCATGGATTTATGGATGAACAGATGGTTTCCGGTCATCTAATACAGCATGCATTCATAAGATACCAAGTGTAAAAGGTTTAGAGTGGGAAGCTGTACTGAAAGAGACCTGAGTTTAAACAACAGGCATCCATATAGGGAAGAGGCTGGAATGAGACAGTGTAGCCATGAGTAGTGAAAGCATGGACAATGTTTGTTCCTTTTTTCCATTTTATGCGTTTATGGTTGTTGGTTTGTTTTTTTTTTTTTCTTTTATAAGCACACACTGTTTTTGTAACAAAAAAAAAAAAACTACTTAGAAAAACATGAGTGTTACTGGGTGAGTGTGGAAAGCTGGATAGGGCGGAGGGACAGTCTGTTCAGCTGAGTTATTGCTCAGAGACGTCACTGTCCTGATCTGACTGTCCTCCCTGATGGCCACAGTTTTCGAGTAGTCAAGTTTCTGTGTAGCCCTGGCTTCTGAGGCCTTCCCCACAATCAGTCTTCAGCTGTGGCACCTTGGGCACCCCTCCCAGGTTATCTTCTGCAGGCACAACCAGCATGAGTCATCTTGAATCATGGTCAGACCTGGAGATTCCTTTCTCTACCTGTATCCCCCAAGGGTGGTCTCTCTGCCAACAGAGACCTAGGCTACTCTGGTGACCTGAAATTCCCTCCAAATGGTGAGCAAAGAAAAAAATCTAGAGTTCCTCTTATTTTAATCCAAAGTTAGATTGCTACCATCCATCTTTATTTTTGTGACCTAATTTTCTTCCATTCCCCTGCTTTATAATCCCTTGTGACAGTTAATGTTGATGTCAACTTGACAGATCTAGAGACGAGGCTCTGGGCATGTCTACGAAGGATGTTTTAGATTAGGTTAACTGAGGTGGGAAGATCCATCCTAAATATGGGTAACAGCATTCCATGGGCTCGGGTCCTGGACTCGAAAAAAAGAGAAAGTGAGCTGAGCATCATCCTTGGTTGCTCTCTGCTGCCTGACTGTAGACACAATGTAACCGGCTGCTCTGCTGCCTGACCGCAGACACAATGTAACCACTGCTCTGCTGCCTGACTGCAGACACAATGTAACCAGCTGCTCTGCTGCCTGACTGCAGACACAATGTAACCAGCTGCCTAACATTCCTGCTACAGTATGATCCTCCATGATGAACTGTGTCCCCTTGAACTGGGAGTTAAAGTAAGTGCTTCTTTCTTTAAGCTGCCTCTTGTAAGTATTTTGTCATTGCAAGAAGAGCATCAATGAAAACCCACTGCAGTGAACTCCAATGAACACACCCCACTGACCTGTAACTTCCCAACTTAGGTTATGCAGAAATTGGCTGCTTCCGACATTTTGATACAAAACAGTTGCCCCATTACTGAAGTCAACTATGCAATGCGAAACTCCTTCCCAGTTAACACGATTTTTTTTAAAGGACACACTTTCAGGTATCCCAGGAAGCCTTGAACTAAGTATCAAATATGATCCTGAACTTTGATTCTCCTGCCTCTTCCTCCCCAGTACTAGACAGGCACATACCACCATGCCAGCTTTATTCTGTGCTGGGATCTCAACTCAGGACTTCGTGCACACTATGCAAGCAGTCTCCCAAAACCCCCAAACTTCAATCAGAGGAAAAAAATCTAAAAAGATTCTACAAATTCTCTATATTTCTTCTCAATTTTTCTGTAAATCAAAGTTTGCTCTAAGCAAATAAAAATGTTTTTCTAAATAAAAAAAGAAAGAAAAAGAAAACAGTTTACACACATCCTTTTTTTTTTTTAACTAAAAATAACTAAATATTTGAGGAACAGTAGTGAGAAGTGACCAAATGAAAAGTAAGACAAAATTTGTGGAAGTCTGTCAACTAGAGTTAGGGAAGAGGGGGGCCACTGGTGTTCATTGCAGTAGAGAGATGAAGGATGGAAAGGATCCCTGGGGACCATCCTAAGGGCGAGCATCCTCAGGGCAAGCATCCTCAGGGTGAGCAGCCTCAACAAGTGCATCTCATAATCTGACAACATCCGTCCCTCGTAGCAGCAGGGGAGGAAGGGTCTAAAGGGCATCCATGTTAAGAAAAGCAAGTTTTCCCAGTGAGTAGCGTGGTCAGGAAAGGCCCAGAGCTCCAAATGCCAGACCAGCTGGGTGCCAGGGATACCAAGAATCTGTCTGTTGGACATCAGGCCATCCAGCTACCTGCTGTAGCCTGGCTGCCGTGAGCTCTGTGTTTTCTTTCTGAAGGCCAGCTTCTCACCTGTAAAATAGGAAGATGGGGACTAAATTACACAATGCTATGCTTGGCCAAGGGGATGGTCACCAGAGGAGAATCGGGCAATGAGCAGTTGCCATTATTCCTGTACAGCCTTCAGGTGGGCGCGCGCGCACACACACACACACACACACACACACACACATGCACACACGCATACATATAACTAATTCCCAAGTCCTTGTCCTGGTACCTGCCCAGAACCCATCTCTTTAGGACTGTCTCTGCCATCAGACAAGAACATGGAGCCCTAGCTCTGAGTCCCACTGTGTCTGGGTCCCCAAGCTCTGCCCCTACCATATATCCCCTATGCAACACACATTTTTTTTACTGGGTCACTCACCCTGTCCTCAGTAGCAGTCCTTATGTTCCCTGTCTTCCCTAACCCTACTCCATCTTGCCTGTCACCACCACTCCCACTGGTGACCCTGGCTCTAGCCCTTGCTAGACATCTGATTGTCAGCACCCTGCCCAGACCTTTCACACAACCCCATCCCTACGTTAAAAAAAGCTCTAGTGTTGAAACTGGTACCAAAGCCCTGTCTGTGGCCCTGGCTCCACCTGACCTCATCCTGCACTGGGCACCCTTCCCCAACACACATGCATTCCTTCTCTCAGGCAACTCAGAGGATGCCACCCAGCAAAGAGCCCCTTCCTCCTTCTAGAAACTCTTATCTTAGTTGCCCTGAAGACTTCCTTCCTTAGGGCATTTCATCCAAGTCCCTGCCTCAGTTTGTCCCCACCTGCTCAGGGACAGAAGCCCATTTCACCTTTCCTTCAAACTGGATGGTTACCTTGAGGGTCTATCTCCCAAATATCTCATCCCACTGTCTAATCAGAAAAGCAGTTTTTGAGTAAACGGGCAACTTGTTCCCTTCAATGAGCAGAAGTATGGACTCCCCACTCACCATAATTACATTGTCCCTTCTCCAATTCAAAACCCTACCCTGTCTGCAGGGAGGACGCGCTAGCAGAAAACATCTGCTGGAGAGCTGGACAGAGGATGGAAAGAAATCTGGTGCCTACTGTTTACCATGAGGCCAAACTTGGAGAGTAAATATGCAGCCACAGCATGCTGAATGGGTGGAGACAGCAGGCTTCCCGTCTGTGCTGACCATGCAACTGGGGGCTAGGACAGGCTAAAGACTGCAGGCCTCTGCTGGATATCTCCCTCTCTCTCTCAAAAGGGCTTTCGGTTACTGTTCCCCTTGAAGGAGAAGATGGAAATGGGACATGTAGGGGCAAGGTGTCAGGATACTTGGGGTATGCTGGTGTGTCCATTTTGTTAACCCCAGTGAGAAAATTTGGCTGTTACATTTCTGCCCTGTGCAACTGCAATTGTAAACGGAAAATAGAGAGCTTACAGGAAGACAGTCCCATACCACCCTACAGAGATAAGAGCCAGGAAAGAGAAGCAGGGGAAGGAAGCTGCCTGGATCTGAAATCACTGTGGGCTGGGTAGAACCAGAGGACAGCCACACTGTCCCCAGTTGTCAGCCACATGCCCTCAATCAGCAGCCCAATGTCCCGCAATCACCAGGCAATCTAACCTCCAGGCATCCTGACGACCTTTCTCCAAGTTCCAGCCAGCATGTCCCCAGAGTACACATGTCCTTCTAGTACCCTGTCAGCCTGTTCCTCAATTATCTGGACAACATGTCCCCAAGTGCCAAATGCACCAGCCCCCTTCCACTATGACCATTGAGTAACCAGGTCATTTCAGAGTTCCAGAACTTCCTGCAGTCACAGCTCTGGAGAGGGCTGACCTGGGAAGGACTTCCAGCACATGCAGGGCAGTCTGGTCATTTTGTAAGTGGAAAAACAGAGAAGGAAGGGACTAGCCCAAGGATGCACAGCAAGACAGAGCCAGTGGCAGCTTCCTGTGCTGTGCTGGGACCCAGGAGGACTTTTATCACAGCCAAGCTGAGGGCCAAGACCTTCCATCTCACTGTCTGTGTGGCTAAAAACCTCAAGAGCCTCACTTTGGTAAAAGGACATCAGTGGTAGCCATTCCCTGTCATTACATGAACAGTTTTGTATAACCTTTGCCCTAAAGCCCCGACCTGCACATTCATACTGGCCTTCATCCCAACTCTGAAAAGGAAGGAACAATTATACCCATTTCACAGCTGAAGAAACTGAGACTTGATGAGGTTAGGTAACCTGTCTTTGTCCATCTGGAGTCAGGTTGGGTCACATGCACCTGGACTGACTGCCACTCATCACACACACTTAAGAATACTAAGGTTGACCGGGCAGTGGTGGCGCATGCCTTTAGTCCCAGCACTTGGGAGGCAGAGGCAGGTGGATTTCTGAGTTCGAGGCCAGCCTGGTCTACAGAGTGAGTTCCAGGACAGCCAGGGCTACACAGAGAAACCCTGTCTCAAAAAAAAAAAAAAAAAAAGAATACTAAGGTTGACCTCCCAGCATCATGCCCATCCTCCCAGGAACCAATCTTCCATACTTGTGTCATGCCAGGGAAGAACTTGGAGTGCAGAAATCAGTGCCCTTGTGATAGATGACACATAGCCCAGGACATGACACTTACTGTTCAAACTGCCTAGCCTCCCTCTCTGTGGCTTCAGTGAGCACAGGATGGATGGGTTTGGGAGTGTAGGGGTTTCTGTAGGAAGCACAGGCTGAACTCAGGGCTACATAAACAGCATGGCCAGTGCTTCATGGACAGACATACAGCCCCTTCCCCCAAGCCAGAATTTGTGTGTATGCCTGAGGTGAATGCCAGGAAGCCGCCTCCTCTCCAGGACCAGGACTATATCTGGGCCAAACAGGATGTCCGAGGCTGAGCATGACGCCTTCCTCTGTTTGCTGACACAGAATATGCACCCCTCATCCTGGTGGCCCTGAAAAATGGGAGGTAGGGTAGGGGGACAACAGATAAATCAACACTGGTGGAACTGCCTGGCTTCTGTGCTGCTTGACACAAGAGATGCTGAGTCAAGGATGACCCCAAACCTCCCACAGACGTTAAGAAACACCTGCTTGTGACTCTAGCTCCAAGTGTGGGTCATGGGCTGAGGGGCGTGGCTATGAAAACTGGCCAGTGTCCTCATGTCTCAGTTTCTTTATCCATAAAGCAGACCCTGAGGCAGGACCTTCCTCCCAGAGAACTATAGGAGTGTGTCTGATGAAAGCCACAGTTCTGGACGCTAGAGTCCTGAGCAATAGGAAAAGGTGGGTGCTTCTACAGCAGCGGTCACTTTCTTTACTATCAGTTCTCTCCTTCCTTGTCACAACCTTGCTCTGTCCCTTTGGGGAGAACCAGATACCTGGGTTCACTGTGGCCGCTCTCTACAGACACTCCAACGTTCTATGTGGTCAGCAGATGCCGACCTGCCCCCAGCACGGTACTTGCCTCCTGTAATTCAGTCCCTGGAGGATGGGCTGGCCCTGTGACTCACTTTTTATGAATAGAACACATCAGAAGCGATGTGTTACAAAAGTGATGCCTTGAGTTATAAAAAGCCCGTGGCTTCCATCCTGCCTCCTCCTGGATCATCACTAGTTAATTGGTACGTGAGTGGGTGTATGTGAGTGCTCACGTGTGTGGTGGCCAGGGGACAACCTCCAGTGTTCTTGAGTAGTGCCATCCATGCACCTACTGTGAGACAGGGTCTCTCACCTGCCCGGAGCTCAGCAATTAGGCTATATCAGCTGGTCAGCATGGATGCGCTGGGCTCCACCTGCCTCCACCATCTGGGATTCACAAATGCATGCCACCAAACCTAACAATTTTTTGTGGCTTCTGGGACTGAAATTGCTGTCATTGTACTTGTAAGGCAAACACTTTACTAAGTGAGTCATCCTTGGAGCTCACAGGTCATTGATTTAATCATGAAACCACACTGTAGAAGGACAGCTACAAACCTCTCCAATTGTATTTGAGGTTGGTGAAGGTCTGGGCCCTTCTAAGGAATCTAGCCAGAAACTGTAAGGCAAGCCCCTTAGGTGATCTGGTGGTCACATAGAAATTGTGAACTGATAAATGCTGGGGGATGAAGTACTTTTACATGTGAGCCAGTGTTGCGCGTAGCTGTCCTTTGCTCGAGTGAGCTCCTATTCACCCGTCACGACCTGGGAGGTGCAATGCATCCTCCACAAAGCCTCTCGGAGCACTCTGTCCTTTCCCTTGATCCGCTTCCTGCTCCACTCTCAAATTTCAGTTAACATGGCAGGCCTGCTCCACCAATGTGACCATGAACCCCCGGAGTAGAGACAGGGCCTTAGTCACCCAGGTACAGCCCAAGATGAAGAGTCTGGCACTTAGCTGACTCAGCATCACATTTATTCAATGAGTAAGTGACGTAAGCAGCCTGGGCACTACCTCAAATGCCCTGTCCTCTGGCTCTTGGGAAGCTGCTTGGCTCCTTCTGTCCGGAATCCACTTGTTGGCCAGTCTGGGTTTAAGTCCAGTCCCCTCATCTGCCCAAGAGGAGGTGACAATGTTTCCCAGCACTTGTTCCCCATGGGTATTGGCAAGTCCCCTCCACTGACTTGCCTTGGTCTCACTGGAACAAGATGGAAAAGGAACCAGCAGTCAGGTCCCTCACACATGGCCTCACTGTACCCCACCCCCACCCCACTCCACCTTGAAATGGCTACTTCCAGAATGAAGTGGAGAGCTGTGTGGCAGCTTGTTTGAGGCCACAAAGAGTGGCAGAGCTGGGATTCCCTCAATGCAGTAAGGCTACTGAATTCCATGGCAGAATAGGCTTCCAGCACTAACCTTGGGATGGCTCATGGGCTGATCAGCACCCCTGGGTTTCTCACAACACAGGTGGCTGTTGGTGACTCTGTCCCCTAAGAAAGATATGTCCACATTCCAGAACTTGTGAAAGAGATCTTGTTTGGTAAAAGAAATCTTTGTCATTGTTGTTTAAGGATTTTGAGGTGAGATCATCCTGAGTTAGGGTAGAAACCTAAGTTCAGGCACAAGTGTCTTCATGAAAAACAGAAAATAAGGATTGGTGGGATGGCTCAATGGGTAAAACCCTCCCTATGCAAGCCTGATGGCCTGCCACCAGTGCCTACAGCCAAGTCTCCACAAAGCTGTCCTCTGATCACACACTCAAGCTGGTCGTGCACACACACAAATTAATTCATAAACAAATCATTTTAAGACAGAAGACATACACAGTAGAGAGCTCTGTGCAAAGACAGATACAGTCATATACCAAATGAACCAGAGACATCCAGCAGCTGCCAGCATCTGGGAGAGGCAGAAATGGCTCCCCAGACTCCCAAAGGGAGAAGGACCAACTGACACCTAGACTTTGAGCTTCTAGTTTTCTGACCAGGAGAAAAGAATCTTCTATTGTTTTAAGTAACCAGTTTTGAGGTAATTCATTTTGGCAGCCCCAAGGGAAAATACAAGATCTTATGAAAGATGATACTACTTTTGCATCATATTGAGTAAACTGAGGCTGCCTGTGGATGAATATTTCTAGCCTTGGAAAGACCAGACCTCCTCATCCCACTTCCTCAGAGACTGGGAGGGAAATGCCCCATGAACCTCACTTGGGCAGCTGTGAAACAGGGCACCTCATGCTCCGTGATTGTGGTGGCCTGTGACACAAATGTGTCATTGCCCTATACTGATGGCAATGTCTTCTGTTAAGATAATTGGGGCTGTATTAGTCAGCCTTTCTTATTGCTGCAACAAGGTAACTACTTAAGAGAAGAAATGTATATTTTGGCCAATGACTGGTCAGTCATGGTCACTTGGCCCCATGCACTTGGGAGAAACAGCATGTTGGTGAGAACCTGAAGCTAAGGCTCTTCACTTTATATGCATTAGGAGGAGGGAGATGGGACATACTGAGGGCTGGGTATGAATCCAAAGACGAAAAATACCCTTCCAGAGCCTGCCTGGGTGACCTACTTCCTCTAGCTAGATTCCACCTCCTTAGATTTTCACAGCTTCCAAAAATAGGATCAGCGTCTGGGACCGAGTCATCAACACATTAGCCTGTGGGAAATATTAATTATCCAAGGGGAAATAGCCACCTGATCCCTCGGCGCTCGGCTGGATTGGGGTACTTTAAAGTTTGGCCGAGTTTTGCTAGGGTGGATGTAAAGGGGTGACATGGACTTAGGGATAGGAGAGGAGTCCCTTGTAATTGGATGCTCTGTCTCCGGTACTGTATCTTCTTGGTGCTGGGTGGTGCTTTGAAAGAAGATAGCCTCATTGGCTTATAGGGAGTGGCACTATTAGGAGGTGTGGCCTTGTTGGAGGAAGTGTGTCCCTGGAGGTGGGCTTTGAGGTTTCAAATGCTAATGCCAGGCCCAGGGTCTTGCTCCCCACCTGCACATCCAAGTAAAGAATTCTCAGCTCCTTCTCCAGCACCATGTCTGCCTGCACTCTGCCATGCTTCCCACTATGAGAATAATGAACTAAACCTCTGAAACTGTAAGCCAGCCCCAATTAAATGTCCTTTATAAGAGTTGCCTTGGTCACACACATGGTCTATTGTTCTTCACAGCAATAGAAACCCTGTGACTGTTTGCTGAGACTTTGGTGACTGTGGGTCTATTTCTGGGCCAGCCTCATGTATTGGCTCACTGAAAATCTCTTTTCTTTCTGAGCTGGACAGCTGAGCACTCCCAGACCCCTAACAGCATCATTGTCTGCTGCACTCGCAGACTTCTGCCTCTGTAGGTGTGATGGCTTTGCTTGGTTGTCAACATGGCTACATCTGGAATTAAAACCCAAGCGGCTGGGTACACCTCTAAGAGATTTTCTTTTCTTAATTAAGTCATTTGAAGTGGGTAGATCCATTTTTCAATCTGGACTTTTTGAGGTGGGAAAATCCACCTTTATTTTGGGCCACAACTGGCGACAGCCTATATAAAGGACATGGGAAATGAGGCACTGGCTGTTTGCCTGCCCTCGCTCTTGCTGGCAAGTCCATTCCTTCACTGGCATGAGAAACTGCTTCTTCAGGATTCTGGTGTACACTGAAGACCAGCTGGGACATCCAGCCTCGTGGATGAAACAACTACCAGATTCTTGAATCTTTCCATTGATAGGCAACCATTGTTGGATTAGCTGAACCACAGCCTGTAAATCACTCTAATAAATCCCCTTTATATGGGGAGGGGGCAGAGCAGAGGAAGGGAGAGGGGAAAGGGATGGAGAGATTCATTTTATCTGTTCTAAACCTCTAAAGAAACTTGAGTAATTCAGTGGGTGAGCAAGTTCCCTTTTGTAACTTGCAGACCTGGCTACACAGACCCGACACACATGATCCTAGGCAACCTGCTTGGGTCCACAACACTGAGAGCACCTTCTCTTCCCCACCCCAGCTCAGCCTTAAGCTGTGTCCTCTAACTGTGTTGTAGCCCAAAAACTCTCTCAGAACCTCTGACCCTAGCAAACCCACCCACAGGGGTCCCTTCTGGATTCCCTAAGTCCAAGGCTCTCCCTACCAATGCCTGTATGGGTGGGTACCCTAAGTCCAAGGCTCTCCCTACCAATGCCTGTGTGGATAGAGTGTGGATGGGGCAAGGATGTAGCTCAGAGTGGAAGATTGGCTCTGGAGCAGGGGAGAAAATAGCAGACATGTCTATCTTGGCTTCCCTCCTTTGCCCATGCACAGGTTTTCCCTGACATAGGTGATGAGCATCTGGCAGGGAATAAGAAAATCCTCGGGACTATCATGGACCTACCTGTGACCAGTTTGTGTTTAACGCCCTTTCTATACCAGCTCTGAAACGACAAATGTGGTCTGCATGAAGGTAATGGCTGTTCTAGAGTTTGAGGCCGGTTTGCCCAGTATTGAAGGACTCACAAGGCTACAAGAAATCCCTTAGGAACTGTCCAAACGTCAGAGTTTGTGCCTCAGACAAAAGCTAGCCTCCCAGGCAAACCACCAGCCTGCTAGGGATAGCCTCTTCTGATGGAGAATTAAAGTGACCATGCAGAACACATTGCTAGAGTGTTCAAGGCTTTCTCATCCATTTAAACAAACAAACGAACAACA
The DNA here is from genome assembly GCA_028551405.1 of Uromys caudimaculatus. NCBI lineage: Eukaryota > Metazoa > Chordata > Mammalia > Rodentia > Muridae > Uromys > Uromys caudimaculatus. The sequence goes on along the minus strand of CM052703.1, from coordinate 65,222,988 downwards.
ATGTCTGATGCTTGGCCTGTAGAGAATGGTACTGTTAGGAGGTGTGGCCTTGTTGAAGGAAGTGTGTCACTGTGGGGGTGGGCCTTGGAGAGCTCCTCCTAGGCTCAGGCTCCACCCATTGCAGAAGAGAGCTTCCTCCTAGCTGCCTGGTTGCTTTTGGAATTCTCAGCTCCTTCTCTAGCACTATGTCTGCCTGCATGCTGTCATGCTTCCTGCCTTGATGATGATGGACTAAACCTCTGAACTGTATGCCAGCCCCAGTTAAATGTTTTCCTTTATAAGAGTTGACTTGATCATGGTGTCTCTTCACAGCAGTGGAAACCCTATTTGTTGTGCTTTGTATATGCTTGGCCCAGGGAGTGGCACTATTAGAAGGTGTGGTCCTGTTGAAGTAGGTGTGGCCCTGTTGGAGTAGGTGTGGCCTTGTTGGAGGAGTAGGTGTGTCACTGTGAGTGTGGGCTTTAAGACCCTCATCCTAGCTGCCTGGAAGCCAGTAATTCTGCTAGCAGCCTCCAGATGAAGATGTAGAACTCTCAGCTCCTCCTGCACCATATCTGCCTGGACGATGCCATGCTCCTGCCTTGATGATAATTGACTGAACTTCTGAACCTGTAAGCCAGCCCCAATTAAATGTTCTTTTTAAGAGTTGCCTTGGCCATGGTGTCTGTTCACAGCAGTAAAACCCTAACTAAGACAGACAGATGGACAGACAGACAGACAGACACTTTTTTGAGGCAGGCTCTCATTATGTATTATGTATTCCTGTTTTCTCCTTATAGAGAAAGCTGAAGGACAAAAGGAGGGCAGGAGATGGGTCTGAGAGGAAGTATGAGCCTCCATGCTGTTGTGCGGGCTGCTCAGCTCCGACCTTAAGAGAGAAGGGCAGGGTATGCACATGACAAAACAGAAAAAAAAAAAAAAAAGTATCATTGCTGAGGGGGATGCCAGACAGTAGGAAAGGAGGGTGTTCTCCACTTCAACAGGAATGTACTGGCACTGAGAATTACAACAACTGCCATTAACTCATAAATTAGCTCCTAAAATAGCACCTTGTGAGCTTCCAGGAAAGAGGTCCATAAACTCCAAGAATATGGGGACTTAGAGGGACCCTAAAAGTCATCTGTCCCTAAACCTAACACAGCTGTAAAGCAAGGAATGGGGTCTTCGTACCAGCTGCTGAGGAAGCTGCCAGCCCAAGATAGATGCTAACCCACCAACCCCAGGCCAGTCCTTGACAGCAGTGTGAAAGAACCCACGCTGGAGCCTCTCAGTCTCCAACCATGGAAACTGTGTGTTAGCACACACACACTGTTCTCACTTCCGGACACTGTGCTTTCAGGTGATTAGTTATGTGGCAACACAGTACTAATTAATCCCACACAGCAGTTATTATGTGGGACAGCAACTAGTGACCTGAACTATCGCCATGCCAGAGGACAGAAGAGGTCTGTCCCCAGCACACACCCAGTCTACCAGAGCCTCCTCTCTCAGGTGTGCAGGCAAGTGCTATTAAAAATAGTAACTGTCCAAACTTCTCACAGTGATGGAGACACCCTGCCAGCTGTCCAGGGCACAGGTCCAGCAGAGGAAGGAAAGGTCTGCAGGAGATTCTAGCTTAACCCCAAAGGACCACTAGGGAAATAAGAGTCTGAGCATTGATCAGCTCTGAGTCCACATAAGACAAAGCCCATGGGCTCTGTAAAGGGCCTCATGGCCTCAGGGACAGAAGGTTCACCATAAACATAGGCTGCCCATCTCTCAAACCCCATAGCTGCCTTCATCAGCATTTACCTTAAGATCTAACCGGCGACATGGGAAAGGGCTCTGCAAACTAATAATGTGCCCTGCAAACTCTAAAGTGTGGAACAAACTCCAAAGTACCTAGAAACAAATATAAAAGACCATTGTTTTCTCACTAAAAACAAAACAAAGCAACTGTCGACCCATTCCAAAGCCACCAAATGTCCTGGAGATGACAACATTGAACCTAAAACAAAACATAACATTGAATGCAGAGCGAAACCCTTCCTGGATTCCAACAGAACCAAATTTGGGTCCTGGATTCGTTTTGTAGGCAGCTCCGTGGTCTCATTAGGTGAGTCATCTTCCCATATGTTAAAAAGGAAGTCAGACTGGAAAATCTCCAGATCCTTTCTAAGTAAAAAATGTGGGGGCTTTTATGTTGCATTTCTATATTGTGTATGTGCGTGCATAGGTATATATAGTGCGCTTGTGTACACAGGTGTTCATGCCATGCATACTTATAGAGGCCAGAAAGGACGCCAAATGTCCTATTCTGACTCCTCCCCTTATTTTCCTGGGACTGGGTCTCTCTGAACCTGGAGCTAAGCTGGCCATCACCAAGCTACCAGCAGCATCCTGTCTTCCCCAACCCTGAGTGCTAGGACTATACTCAGCCTTTTATGTGGATCTGGGGATTTGAACTCAAAACCTCATGCTTGAGTAGCAAGCACTCTTGCCTGCAGAGCCATCTCCTAAGCCCCTGAAAATTTTATGAATCTATATTTTGTGCTACTTGGCCAAGTTTCTGAGGAAAGGTAGGGAGTGGGGTATTCCCCCAAATTACCGTGGGATAACTGGCCTTCAGAATTTACCTTGCAAATCTACTCTGTTCCTCTACCCCCTCCGCCCATTGTCTTTCGTGGTCCTAAAGGGTCAAAGCAATATAGTGACGTTTAACTCATTGGTTCATGCTGGGTGTTTTTTTCTAGGAGGAGAGAACATATCTTTTTCTTGGGGTTATTTTAAAAAGCTTGGTTATGGAAACCTGACTGGGGTGGTGAGGGAATAAAAAGGGACAGTCACACATGAAGAAAAGCTGGAGTCAGGTGGGCTGTGTGCACAGATGGAGTGGCACTAACCAGGAATTTCAGCATGCTTATCATGTACCGCAAAGGTGGGGAAGTTAGCTAGTCTCTGTGGGAGGTCTCTATAAGGAACAGTCTCAGACTGTAAACATCTGGGAAGAGGAAGCTGCAGATGCTAGTTTTTGCACACACATGTCAATTGTTTATCCACACGGTCTTAGACCAGAAAAGACTCTGCTAATTTCCCATGTGTCCAATGCCTTGGTCCTTGACATGGCCACTCACGTCAAACATCACACGTCCACACAGAACTTCACTCTCTCCCTACATCTTACTCATCCAAAATGATTTCTATAAATGACAAAGAGCAAGGGCCTGGGGAGATGATGTAGGCGGGAGAGCATTGCCAGGCGTCTTAGTGGAAGTTCTACTGCTGTGAAGAGACCATGACCATGACAACTCTAGAACAAGAAAAGCATTTAATTGGGGTTTGCTTATAGTTTCAGGGTTTACTCCATTATCCTCATGATGTGGAGCATGGCAGCGAACAGGCATATATGTAGCTGAGAGTTCTACATTCAAATCCAAAGGCAGCAGGAAGAGAAAGCCACTGGGCCTGCCTTGGGCTTTTGAAAAACTCAAAGCCCACCTCCAGTGACATGCTTCCTCCAACAAGGCCACATCTCCTAATCCTTTCAAATAGTACCACCAAGAATTCAAATCTATGAGCCTACAGGGGCCATTCTTATTCAACCCACCACATCAGGCAAACATGAAGACTTAATTTCAATCCCCATCACCCATATAAAAACTAATGTAATGATATGCATTTATAATCTCAGCACTGGCAAGGCAAAGGCAGGCAGATCACTGGGCTCACTGGCCAGTCTAGCTTACCCTCTCTGGCCATGAAAGACCATGTCTCAAAAAACATAGTTCTTCTGACCTCTATACGTGGTATTGAACATGTAATACCACACACTAAACATACACACACCCCTGAATGTACATGGTTAGACACACATACTAAATAATTTTGAAGAACAGAAACTATGTAGGTTATTCCACAGACCATGAGGCCCAACAAATACCAGGCTAGAAAGCTAAAAATCTGAGCAGCAAGAAAGAAGGAAGGAAAGGAGGAAGGGAGGGAGGGTGGAAAGAAGAAAGGAAGGGCAGACAGATAGATGAGGATAAACAGATGATAGATAGATAGATAGATAGATAGATAGATAGATAGATAGATAGATAGATAGATAATAGATGATTGATTGATAGATAATAACACTAGATATAAGACGGATTGATAGATAATGGGTAGATAGATGATAGACATATAGATGAGTATGATTGATAGATAAATAGATATATAGATAATAGATTATAGATGAGTAGAAAGATTGATAGATGATAAGTAGACACACACATGCTACTAGATACATATCTAGACAGACAGACAGACAGATACATACATACATACATACATACATACATACATACATACATACATGATCTATTTGAAAACTAAAATATTCTACTGGGCTCAGGGAATAAGATGGTAAATACTGCAGAACATTAGACTATGATATGTCACACACACTGTGTTCTGCCAACACTGGATTAGCAGGCAAAGTTATAAGGAAAGACACTTTGGTTAGTAAGATACAAAGCAGTGCTTCTTCCTCTTGGACAGCAGTGTAAGTAACTCCAAGGGCTGTCAGTAAAGAAGCAAAGCTAGCAAAACTGTCCTGGAAAACGAACCAACATTGAAAATCTCTGGGAACTACCTGAATGGCACACATCCAGTAAGGAAGCCAAGAAAGCCCATCGAGCTGTGGCACATACCTGTAACTCCTAAGCTTGGGAGGCAGGGACAGGAGGCTTACTGCAACAAGAGCAGACTAGTCTATGTAGCAAGTTCCAGATCAGCCAGGGGCTATCTAGTGAGACCCTGCCTAAAAGGACAAAGAGGAAGAGGGCAGCTGTAGAAGCAGTTCCAGACAACACAGACAGAGAGCATGCAAAAGCCATTATCCTGAGTGATGGCATTCATGCCCAAGGCTACACCCTTAAGATATATATATATATATTCATTATTATTATTATTATTATTATTATTATTATTATTATTATTATATTACCCTGGAATGAATGTAGATGTGAGGACAGAGGCTACATAATGAGATTCAGGCCAAGTATCTCAGTAAGGCTGGTGATAAAAATAATAATACTGAAATAAATGACCTACATTTTTTTTTGCAACATTATTTTAGAAAGCTCCATCCAGAGACAATAAAAATAAAACTAAGTGACCTGAACAACAGAAAACATGAAGGAATCTTAAGCTCCCACCAACCCTGTATCTCTTTGGGACGGTTCAGATTTCTAGAAAATGCTTGCCAAGGATTGCTCCAAACCCTAAACACTTCCTCTGACATGACTCCCGTGTCTTTCAGTTGGGAAGAAAATTCCTCTGAATACTCCCAGGAGAACATCCCTCCTTAAGGGCCTTGCTGAGTCTGTGACATAAGTCACTCCTTTCTGACGTCACAGGATACAGCGGTGCTTCTTGTGTTTGTGGTCTACTCCCAGGTGTGGTACTTGCTCAGCTCCTGCATAGTAAGAGAAGGCAGCCCTCAGCTGGGAAGACACCCCAGCTCCCCAGATACTTCTGACCGGCCATCACTCACCCCAGTGTGATCAGAGGAACACTTAGACCTGCTAAGCAATGCCATTTACTATTATCCTTCATACAGGAAACTTGACCTCCCTGACCTTCAACCTCTCCCCTGCAGTACACACAAACTGGATCTGGAATCGACTTAAGAGACACTATAGAAAATAATTTCCTTGGTCAGATTGTTTGAAGTAGGGAGACCTAGCCTACGTGTGATGCCCAGATAAAGGGGGGGATGGAAGAAAAAAGCATTTTGCTTTTTGCCTGCTTTCATTTACTCTTGCTGACAAGTTCACCTACATTGCTGCTGCTACATTCCTTCACTGAAATTAGGACTCAACTTTGGGCTTCACCATGAACCAAAGGCCAGTGGTTCTTTAGGATCTTCTGGGTCTTCAGTGCTGCTGGAGAATCCAGCTAATGGACAGAGCAACTACCAGTTTCTCAGTCTCTCTGGTTGAGACAACCATTGTCAGACTTCCCAGACAATGTCATGTAAGTGCATATACACATTAATTCTATTGGTTCTGCCCCTCTAGAGAATCCTCTCTAATAACCACGATGTTGCCATGCACGAGCGTGCTTGACACGTTCCTTCTCAGCTGTCCTCTGACATCCTCTTGCTCCACTACTGTTGTTCCAGACATGTAGACTTCCATGTTGGGAGGGAGCCTTGGCCAGGAGGAACCCAGGACTTCCAGACTACTTACAAAATAAACTGAAATGGAACACAAGGTGAATGACCCAGAAAGTAACAACGACTGCCACACAGAGCAGACAAGGACCATGAGGACCCTGCCTCTTTGATCTGCTTTCTGAGAAGAACCCAGAAGCTGGGCCAGGGGACAGTGATGGATCCCAGGTTGGCCTTGATGAAATGCAGATGGCCACTAGCGTTTATAACCCAGGGGCCAGGAATCTTCTTTGAAAGCCAAACTCTGGACCATTTCTTTCTGTCAGCTTTAATTTCTAATACAAATATTTTGAGATAAAATCATTAATCCTGTTTGCCTAGTTGGGGCTAGGGTTAATGGAATAATCCCATGTTCTGACTGAGACAAGCAAATGGTCTCACTCATTCCTCCCTGTGCCATGCCTGGCTCTCATGGGACCAGAATAATAGGCCATTTAGCCAGCACTAGGTCTAGTGGTACTAAGTACACTGAGTACTAATGGTACTCAGAGGCTTGTAGGAACCAACAAGAAGCCACCTCTACTAGAGAGGCGGGGGAATATAAGCAGGTGACAGGAACAAGGTTCATACTCTGTCCAGAGAAGGCCCCAGGTCCATAGAGGAGTAATCCCCACAGCACATCCCCTTTTCTTCGATTCCTTCCTCAGGCTGAAAGGATGGGTGCTTAGCACACTGCAGAACCAACACCTATCCTACCATTCTGCAAGGCTTGGACAACAAGATTCTTTTCAGGATCACAGAGAAGCTATTTCCTGGAGAAGAGGGCCTCCATAGGGCACGAATTCCTCACTTCTGATGTGTTCTGGACCATATCACTCCCTCCTCTGACCCCTGGGTGGGTTGAATCATATCCTACCAAAATATGTTGATGTTTCAACTCCTAGGGGGCCATTAGTAATTAGTAAAGTTGAAGTGAGGCCCTAAAGCCAGCAAGACCTGTGATCTTATAAGATGAGGGACTTGGGGCCAGGGAAACAGCTCAGTCAGGGAAATGCTCACCACACAAGCTCAGGACTCATTGAGAAAACCGGAAGCAGCAGCTCACACTTGTAACTTCAGCATGGAAGAGGCAGAGACAGGCAGATAGATATCTGGGGCTTGCTGGCCAGCCAGCCAGTCTAGCTGAATCAGTAGACTCCAGACCAAGCTCTCATTTCAATAAACAAACAAACAAGGTTGATGGCATCTGAGAATGACACCTGAGGTTGGCATCTGGTGCACACACATCCACACTTACGCACACACACACACACACACACACACACACACCCAGACGTGTGTGTGTGTGTGTGTGTGTGTGTGTGTGCACTCAGACCTACATATACACATGTACAAAAGAAAGAGAAGAGGTCCTTGACCACAGAAACACACAGGAGGCAGGGGTGGGGCCCCTCCTTACGACTGTGGATGCTGTGCTGCAGCTACAAAGTAAGCAGTGTCAGCCATCCTGGGTCACACAAAGGCAAAGAAGCATCCTTGCCAGTGTCTGGGATACAGTATATCACTCTTGGCATACAGGTTTGGCCTCAGGCTTGTTGCCTCCTGAACTCCTGTTACATGAAGACACCTAGTTTGTGGTGCTCTGTTCTAGCTGTCATGGGAAGCTAATATGAGTCCTAAGCTCTGAACCCATACAGCCCATCCCTCCTCTGTCACCACTCACAGGGCAGAGAGATGGCTGAGCCCATGAACCCAAACCATAAGAGAAGGCTGGTTTCCAGGTAACCATGTAAAAACACAAAGATCTTAGCATAGCATGACTCGGGTATGTAGGACAAGAGAAGAAGAAAGACAAGGCAGGGTCCTAACGGGAAGGAGTGGGGCAGGCTAGAAACGGGGGGCTGGGAAAGGCTGAGATATAACCAGCTGTAATGCTGACAGCCTGGGACCAGACCTCCATCATGGCTTCTTTCAGCTTCCCAGGAAAACCTTGACACTTTAGCCCGAAGAAAGGAAAAGGCCCCAGACACACCTACTTCTAATAGTAACATACCTGGTAACACCAGCGACCCTCCTGCTATACCCAAACTACAACTGATGCTTCTTGCCTAGCAGCCTAACACACACTAAGCTTGACACCACCTCCTCAGGCCACCACAGCCCCAAATTCCAGAGATTTCCAGCTGTTTCTACATCAGCAGTAAAAATAAAAAGCTATGTCTGAAAAGCGGAGGGAAGATTAAGAAAGTGTGTCAGCCCCAGGCATCTTTTTTTTTTTTTAACCACTAACTGGGTAATGAATAATTTATAGGCAAGAATGTTTGTGGGGGATAAAATGTTGACAAGTCAAGAAAAGCTCTTAGTGGCCTAACAGAGCAATCCATCTCGAAGAACAGGCTTCAAATGCATGGTTTGTGAAGATCTAGCTGTGGTTGTTTTCCTTCTCTTCCCTTTTTTTTTTTTTTTTTTTTTTCTTTTTTATCTATATGGAAATTGGTAGGTGCTGAAATATGTTTCCCGAGTGATGTTGCAAGTGAGAATTAAATCATCGCTTCAAGTTACAAGAAATAAACACCCAGGCGGGAGAGGGCCTTGAGCCCCTGTGCTGGAAAGAGAGGTTCTTAGTCCTCCAAGCAGGACTGAGCTCTGTGCAGATTCACCAGAGCAGAAGGTAGTTCATTCTCCATGAGGATGCTTCAGGAAGCCAAGGGGACTCCAGGAGATTGCCCAGCTGAGGCCACCTTAGCCTCGAGGAATGATGTCTTTCCAAATACAGCCAGGAACAGAAGGAGGGCTTGAAATGACAAGATGCAGCTTGGATGGAGCAGTTGCTGTGCTCCAGGGGTGAGCTGCTTTGGAAAGTTATTTTTTAGTGCATCGCTGTGTTTCGAACGTTGTTTTTAATAGCAGTTTCTTCTGAGATTGAAAATTCCATCCAACGGGGAAGCTCTTAAAGACAGTCAATGACTCAAAACAGCTTCAGGAAGTCTCTGAAACCGACCAGATTCCTTAGGCCCTCCCTCTCCAAGAGTAAATAGTAAAGACTGCTGAGAGTTGTCTCAGAGGAGCCAAGCTGCAAAGAAGATTCTGAGATCAGACCAGCTGTCTGGAAGAAGCAGAGACCAGCTAAGCTGGCCAGAAGAGGCTTTAGGACAACTGAGCCACCTAGAGTGGACACTCACTCTCCTATTTGTTGAGCTCCTGCAGGCTGTGCAATGTGTGCTTCAAGTTCCTAGCTTTGGTGAGTTGTCACTCGCGCTGGGGTGGTGGGCTTTGGCGATGTAGCTGTCTTTGAGTCATTTCTGCTTCTGTGAGTCACCCCTCAGCCACATTCCTGTAAGTAACCCTAATAAAGCTCATTGGTCACTAGGTTGGCCTTTGGTGGTGTCTGTACTTCGGTCTGGGCTCCCCATCTGGGGTGAGAAAAGGGATGTCCATGTGCAGGTGTGCCCAGAACACGTGTGGTGCATCACATGACAGATATGAAATGTCTCCGCAGGGTCACGTGGTTGAACACTTGGGTCCCAGCCGGTGCTGCCTTTTGGGAAGGTTGTGGAAACTTTTGGGAGGTAGGGATTTGCAAAAAGAGGAAGTAGGTCACTTGAGACTTTATATCCTGGCCCCACTTCCTGTTCACGCTCTGCTTTCTGACTGTGGTGTCATGTGACCACCTGTCCCAGCCTATGTCTCTATGAAACCTTTCTTCCTTAGCCTCCCTCCTGTAGGCTCTTTGGCTGGTACCACTCACAGTTACTGCAGCATGACTTCCCACTCTGCTTGAGGGAGGCCACTTGGAAAACAGAGTTCATGGATGTCTCAAGGAAGCCCAGGGAAAAGATGGAGAAGCTGGCCTTGAACCTGTACCACTGTTGTGCTTAGCCACCATGCCAGGATGCCCTCCAATGATAGTACAGAGACTGACTTGATTTTCAAAATGGCATCAGGTATTAGGGTGTTTTGGTCACATCCTATTGCTGTAAGGGACACCATGACTGCAGCAACTCATACACACACACACACACACACACACACACACACACACACACACACACACATTTAATCGAGGCTGGCTTCCAGTTTCAGAGGTTTAATTTATTATCATTGTGGTGGGAAGCATGGCATCATTCCAGCATTCACGGTGCTGGAGAAGTAGCTGAGAGTTCTATAACTAGATCGGCAGGCAGCAGAGAGAGAGAGTGACACTGAGCCTGGCTTGGGCTTTTGAAACCTCAAAGCCCATCTCCAGTGCTACACTTCCTCTAACAAGGCCACACCTACTCCATAAGGCCACATTTCCTGATCCTTCTCAAATAGTGCCACTCTCTGTTGACTAAGCATTTGAATATATGAGCCTACGGGGACCACTCTTATTTAAACCAGAAGATAAGGAATGCCTCCACCTTTATCTGTGGTTCCCTTACTCTCTCAAGGCCTCTGGATAGCCAAGGGTGAGAAAAAGCCTGCCAGTCCCGGTCCAGGAACTGACACCTCCATTCTTTTTCAATCACAGATTCCATGCTCCTGGCCTGATTCCTACCTGGTTCCCTTTCCACTGCTGAATCCACTGTAAGGCTCTGATTGAAAGAGGGGCCCTCCAGGTTAGGACAGGAGGACTGATTGGCTGACAGGTATATTTCAAACTGAATGAATTTGCAATGCTGAATGGTAGGCTTGCCTTGATACTTCAGGGAGGTGCAGCCTCAAAACACACTGGTGTTAGGAAAGGCATCAAGACACCTAGTGTGCAGCCTTGGGACCAGAGCAGGAAAGGAGACTCAGTTGCTCCACCCAGGCCTGCTTTTTCTTCTATACACAGATGGAAAGGAGACCTTTTCTCCCAGTAACACAGGAAAGCCTAGCAGCAGAAACCCCTCCACATTAGAAAGAAGACATTAGCTTGTCCTGAAGGTGTTCCCCTACAAGAAACAAAACATAGCAGAGCTGGGGCACAGAAGAGCCCAAGGGGCTGGAGCAAGATGAGCCACAAAGAAGTAGGAAGAGGAACCTGAGATGCACAAAAGAAAGGGTTCTTCTGGAGTAAAAGGACTCCTGGGGTTGCCCATCGGGCTAGGCAGCATCAGGACCCTGGGAACCTCCTTCAGTGGCTGCTTCTTGGCTTTGGTCTTTCTGCAAACCCTTAGCTCACTGAGAGACAGCATCGGCAAGAGTACATGATTAGAGCCCTCGGGGTCTAGATATTTGGAGTGATTAACATTTTTATCCTAATCTCCCTCCAGCTCTTCTGGAAAGAGACCATGTATGAAGCCCAGCACAGTTGGGTAGCAACAATAACTGCTGTTAGGGTTGGGGTTGTTCTGTTTTCTCTATTAAGTCCTTAAATGTAAAACTGTTTATATAATCAGCCTTGTCCTCCAACTTGCGGTTTTTGGAGTTCCAGTCATGTACCTCAGGCTTCTTGATTGTCCCAAAAGGGGGAGGGAGAGAGACAGTTCAATACTGATTTCCAGACTGATGAAATCACATCAATCCTTTCTAGTCATTGCCTCTGATTTCACCTTACGCATGATGGCTTCAGAGCCTAAGGCATAAGCCAAGGAATTGGGCCTTAGTCTGTCAACTATTAAAACCAGTAAGTAGACTGAGCTCCCAGGTCTGATGTGCATTCTTCATAATTCTGGCCACAGTTTGTGATGATGATTCTCCCCTCAAGGCCAACCTCTGCTTGAAAACACAGGCTTTATCTAGGTTTTTAAGTATTAAGCATCCCTGTCTAGCTTAGGGCCTGGCACATAGTAGGCACTCAGAACTGAAGCTCCCAGTGATGTCTGTCTGAAGCCCCATGGACATTCACTATCTACCTGCCTGTGTCATTAGTTACCTTTCCAGCTGCTATAAGAAAATATCTGACAAAAAGCAAATTAAGAGATAAAGGGGATGGTTATGCTTATGGTTTAAGGACGCAGCATGACGGCTGGGAAGGCGATGGAAGCCAGGGTGGTTGGTCACATTGTATCTGCAGGCAGGAAGCAGAGGGTGATGAACGCTGCTGTTCAACTCACTGCTTCTTTTTTATACATCAGTGGTGCCGCTAAATCCAGGGAGGGGTGTCTTCCCTCCTTAACAAACATAATCTAGATGTTTTCACAGACATGCCCAGAAACTAGTCTATTCAGTGATTCCAGATCCGGTCAAATTGACTATCAAAACTGACCATCACATCACCTGCTCACCAATGCTCGCAAAGACAAATCCTTGGAAGACTCCTGGAGCTGACCTAGGCTGGCATTCTCTGCCTCATCACTTCTAAATCCCCTCGGCTAGAAGACACTATCCAACAGGATAATGACTGGGAATATCAGATAGTCAACATTATATGAACCTATCATGGCCTCCGAGCTTGTCCCAGGGAGAGCTAGAAGTCTCTGAATCAGAGACATTATGAATCAGAGGCCATCAGATCCTACAGTGGGTTCAAATAGAAATGTGATGGCAAAGTGAATGGCCGGGTAAACCCCAGTTGAACCCACGAATCGATCTTTCTCTGACCTTCATCAAAAGGAGCCAAGGACCTCCTTGTTCCCCTTCATCTGGTAGCTCATGGCCCCATATGGCACCAACCACTCCCACCCATCCATCCCAGCAAATGAACACCAACTTGTCCATTTACAGCTGACCCACCACAGAAACCTCTAAGCCAGTGTTTCTCAACCTGTGGGTTGCAACCCCTTGGGGGGTCAAATAACTTTTTCACAAGGGTCAACTAAGACCATCAGAAAACACAAACTTCTACATTGCATTGATAACCATAGCAAAATTACAGTTATGAAATAGCAACAAAAATAATTTTATGGTTAGGGGTCACCATAACATGAGGAACTGTATTAAAGGATCCCAGCACTAGGAAGGTAGAGAACCGCTGCACTAGGCACCGGACCCTCTGCTATTTATCCACCTGTTTCCTGCACGAAGCTTCTACTTTCCGGAAAAGCATTTGCCATTATCAGGGATCCAACCACAAGAGTATGCCTGACACAGACTGGCTGATGGAATGCCTTAATCAACAAGATTTACCTTCTGCCAACTACCCCAACCCTCCAGGCTGCTTGACTTTATGCTCTCAGAGTTTATCAAATAGAAGCCCCAGTTCTGAGGTAGAAAAGCCTCTTAGGAGGTTAATAATGAGTACATGGGGCAATAAATGTAATGATTTAATCCTTCAAAGATGGTTAAACAGGCTGCTGTTTACCAACGTCTTAGCAGATAATTACCAACAGATAATTACAAAAAGCTGCCAGAAAGCAGCTGCCCCAGAAATGGCCAGGGCCCCCATCCACTTTGCCAAGCTGAGCAAATGAGTTGGTTCCACCGAGAAATTCCACTCGAGCTGTTTTCTGGGAAATCCAGCAGGCAGAAATTTGCACTGTGCTCTCTTCTTGTTCCTTCCCTCACAGAGGCTGTTTCCCAGGCAGCCGGAAGGCCTCCCAGGTGTAACCTGCCTTCCAGAAATGCACCTCAGTCATTTTAACCCAGTTCTTCTAACAGCCTGTTTCCCACGTTGATCTAAAATGAGCAGAGCTGGGGCACTCGAGTATCCATTACAGAAGCATGTTCTGGGTCAGGTTTTGATGGAGAGGCTCAGAGGTGGGAGGGTGGATACCAAGCATCTGAGATTGGCAGGGAGTCAGGCCTTCCAGATCACTGGCTACCTGACCAGGAAGTTAGTCCCAGAGCCTGGGACAAGAAAGGAAGAAGGCATGCAATTCAAAGTGCTTAATCCTCTTTTGTATTTTTAACCAGTGGTCCCTCTGCTCCAGAAACACCCCACCCTTAAGGAGAAGCCCAATCATGAGATCACCCCAATCCTTGCTCATTTTCCTACAATTGTCAGAAGCAAAAGGAGGAGGTTCCTTGGCACATCTCCCTACAAACCTTCATTTGTTTACATTTTTTTCTCTACTTTACCTTTTAAGTCAGGGTCTCGACTCCCAGGCACTCTAACACGCCCAGGATCATAGGATCAGAGGTGAGGAGGACACAACATCTGTCCCAACACCGGGAGTAACTGGGACCAGTGGGATCCCCAGGATCATAGGATCAGAGGTGAGGAGGACACAACATCTGTCCCAACACCGGGAGTAACTGGGACCAGTGAGATCCAGAGACCCAGGAACCTTGCCAGATCAGTGACACAGGTTCCTTCTGATCTGAGCCTGTGCCCTACGCAGACCTTGGGCTTGATCTCCTCAGCCAGTCCCACAACACCTAGAGGAAGCTCCACTCGAAGGCTCTCTAACATGCCCAGGATCACAGGATCACAGGATCATAGGAGCTTGGTCACACCAGGATCTCAGGGTTCCAGAGGCAGCTTGACTCCCAGGAGCTCTGACATACCCAGGATCTCAGGATCACAGGATGCCAGAATCACAGGATCCCAGAGACAGCTGGTCTCTGAGGAGTTCTGACACAACCAGGATCACAGGAAGGACAGGCTCCAGTCAAATATAGGGAGGGCAGGTAGCACTAGAAATAACCAGATGTCAGGAGGCAAGCATAAGAACACAACAAAACCAAGGTTACTCGGCATCATCAGAACCCAATTCTCCCACCATAGCAAGTCCTAGATACACCATCACATCGGAAAAGCAAGATTCGGATCTAAAAATCACTTCTTAAGATGATGATAGAGGACTTTTAAAAGGACATAAATAACTCCCTTAAAGAAATACAGGAGAACACAGGTAAGCAGGTAGAAGCCCTTAAAGAGGAAACACAAAAATCCCTTAAAGAATTACAGGAAAACACAATAAAACAGGTGAAGGAAATGAACAAAACCATCCAGGATCTAAAAATGGAAATAGAAACAATAAAGAAATCATAAAGAGAGACGACCTGGGAGTTAGAAAACCTAGGAAAGAGATCAGGAGTCAGAGATGCAAGCATCGCCAACAGAATACAAGAGATAGAAGAGAGAATCTCGGGTGCAGAAGATACCATAGAAAACATTGACACAACAGTCAAAGAAAATGCAAAAAGCAAAAAGCTCCTAACCCAAAACAGGACACAGTGAGAAGACCAAACCTAAGGATAATAGGTATAGAAGAGAGCGAAGATTCCCAACTTAAAGGGCCAGTAAATATCTTCAACAAAATTATAGAAGAAAACTTCCCTAACCTAAAGAAAGAGATGAACATAAATATACAAGAAGCCTACAGAACTCCAAATAGATTGGCTCAGAAAATAAATTCCTCCCATCACATAATAATCAAAACACCAAACACACTAAACAAAGAAAGAATATTAAAAGCAGAAAGGGAAAAAGGTCAAGTAGCATATAAAGGCAGACCTATCAGAATTATATCAGACTTCTCACTAGAGACTATGAAAGCTAGAAGATCCTGGGCAGATGTCATACAGACCCTAAGAGAACACAAATGCCAGCCCAGGCTACTATACCCAGCAAAACTCTCAATTACCATAGATGGAGAAAACAAGATATTCCATGACAAAACCAAATTTACACAATATCTTTCCACAAATCCAGCCCTACAAAGGATAATAGATGGAAAACACCAACACAAGGAGGGAAACTACACTCTAGAAAAAGCAAGAAAGTAATCTTTCAACAAACCCAAAAGAAGATAGCCACACAAACATAATACCACCTCTAACAACAAAAATAACAGGAAGTAGGATGGAGAGATAGCTCAGTGGTTAAGAGCACTACTGACTGCTCTTCCAGAGGTCCTGAGTTCAATTCCCAGCAACTACATGGTAGCTCACAACCATCTGTAATGGGATCTGATGCCCTCTTCTGGTGTGTCTGAAGACAGTGACAGTGTACTCATATACATAAAATAAACAAAAATAACAGGAAGTAACAACCACTTTTCCTTAATATCTCTTAACATCAATGGACTCAATTCCCCAATAAAAAGCCATAGACTAACAGACTGGATACGTAAACAAGACCCAGCATTTTGCTGCATACAGGAAAGGCACCTCAGTGACAAAGACAGACACTACCTCAGAGTAAAAGGTTGGAAAACAATTTTCCAAGCAAGTGGCCCCAAGAAACAAGCTGGAGTAGCCACTCTAATATCGAATAAAATCAACTTTCAACCAAAAGTTATCAAAAAAGATAAGGAAGGACACTTCATACTAGTCAAAGGAAAAATCTACCAAGATGAACTCTCAATTCTGAACATCTATGCTCTAAAAATTGCAGGCAGTATAATAATAATATATGTTTAAAATACACAAATATGGCACAGTTCAGGTAAGTGACACATTCAGAAGGATAGATAGGACTCAAGGGACTGTTTTCTAAAGCATTCTTAAACAGTGATTATAATTGAAATGATTATAATTTTATAGAATTTTACCAAAGTCCACTCATACAATTTTACTTGTTGCTAATACTTTGAATTCTTTTACTTTCTACATCTGTGGTTTAACTATTAAAAAACTTAAATGTCCTGAAAAAAAAATCCCTCACTTCATTCTTTACAGAAATAGTCACTTCAGAACTAGAAATATTTAAGGGGTAACTTCAGCAAGTGTTATAGGTATCTGATGAGTCTCAGTGTAATGGCCTTGGGAAATGCAAAGGAATGTTGCTCTTTGCTCAGAGTGAAGCTAACATATCTTGAAGGGAGAAAAATGGAGGTATTTGAATTTTATGTTCACATTAGGGAGGTGAGTCCTGTATATTTTAGAAGACTAGTATTTATTTTCTCTGAATTTAGTCAGGAGTTGTCAACTTATTTCTAGTTGAGTGTGACAGTAGTAAGGTTTTCAAAGCCTACTGAAAACAAGTAACATTAAACATGTGATTTATAAGATTAGGTTATGTGTGTTATTTTGACTGAAGTCAACTTTCTTTTGTCATTTCAAAGGAGAAAAAATGAATGGCCTATAAAACTGTAAGAGTTGATCTGTCAGAAATAATTTCCAATTGCATAATGTTTTTACAAAGTGATTTAATTTATTTTAATCATATTTATAATGTGAAAGTATAAGATGATAATGATATTGGCTTCTAAAGTTTTAGCCTAAAAATAGCATTTTAATTATTATGGAAATGTCTACAAGTAATTTGTAACTTATTAATTCTGTATTTAATTTTGACATGTTTCTCATAATTCACCATTGTATATAATACTCTGATAGATATCCCACAGTACATACATATTTTTGTCAACATAAATTCCTAGAAATAAGTTTACTAGATAAAATTTTATGCACAATTTATACTTTGGTACTTGTTGGTAAACTGTTCATTAGAAGTACTGTATTGATTTGCACTGTTATATGGAACATTTCTCTAAAATTTTATAACAATTAAATTTTATTATTTAAAAAAAAAAGTCAGGGTCTCATGTAACCCAGGCTGGTCTCAAACTTTCCATGTATTGAAAATGATCTTGAACTCTTAATTCTCTTACCTCTAACTCCCACGTTCTAGTTTTGCAGTCATGTGCCACTGTATCTGTATATGTGATGCCGGGGGTGGAGCCCAGGGCTTCTGGCATGCTTACCATCAGAGAGTCTTTCAAGTCTCTTTTCAATGGCTCTTGATTCTCCAGGTTTCTCTGCCACCATAGTTACCTCATCCCTAAAACATGCCTCTCTCTCCTCCTCAGCCTCTGCTGCCCATTGGTTTGTGTGACACTGAGGCCTCACCTGCCTGTCCTCCAGTCCGAGGGAATTTCAGATTCCACCATTGGCTGGTGTTCCTCATGATGTCCTAGAGCTGAGAACCATCAGTAGGAAAGCATGCTCTAATTGCTACCTACAATACATGACATTGGCTCCATACTTTCACGCTCCATGGTGCCCTTCCAAGGGGTCCTTCCACTGCAGAACTAGGGAGTTTCCTATACTCAAGGCCATTAATGTTATAACAACCACTTCCAGGAGGTATCTCCTACACTGAGTCCAAAATGAACCCTTAACTTTGGGAGAGAAGCTAACACCACAGAAGACTCTGCATCACAGCTATTGAGTGAACCAGTGTCCTTGACAATGGAATCTCTGGTTCTTCTTCATAGACCAGGGGTCCAGACACCCTCGATGATATTGTTCTCCACTGTGCAGGCAGTAGTCCCTTGGTCCACCCTTCAGGAGGATGGTGAAGGAGGACTGATGAATACCAGCACTTTCTAGCCACTGAGAAAGCAGAAAGCTGCCCTCCTTCCATAGGCTTCTGCTCTGTCATAGCACAGAAGACACTGCTCTCCCAACAGGGCTCAGAGGCCAGTGACTGACTCTGTTCACATCATATAAGGTAGCTGATGGAGACCATCTCCTTTTCCTACCTGGGCTCTTGGCCCATCCTCCTCCGAGGATAGAATGAGCAGACAGTGAAAAGTCCAAACAGCAGGTGCTTTAGTGGCAACTGAGGATTAATAACTTTAAACAGGATGAATTAACGTAAAGGTCTTGGGGTGCTAAGCAAGAGCCAGAGCTTGCAGAGCAGGTCTGGGCCTCTGCAAAGTGTCAACATCTGTCTTAGTCAGGGTTTCTATTGCTGGGATGAAACACCATGGCCAAAAGCAATTTGAGGAAGAAAGGTTTTATTTCACTTAAATTTCCAAGGAACAGCTCACCACTGAGGGAAGTCGGGGCAAGAACTCAAGCAGGGCAGAAACCTGGAGGCAGGGGCTGATGTAGAAGCCACAGAGAGGTGCTGTGTACTAGTGTGCTCCTCATGGCTTGTGCAGCCTGCTTTCTTACAGCACGTAAGAATACCAGCCAAGGGTGGCATCACCCACAATGAGCTGGGCCCTCCTCCATCAACCATTAAGAAAATGCTCTACAGCCTTGCCTACAGTCTGATCTTTGGGAGACATCTTCTCAATTGAGGCGCCCTCCTCTCAGGTGACTTTAGCTTGTGTCAAGTTGATATAAAACTAGCCAGCACACCAACTCTCATATTTCCAGAGCAGCAGGTCTCCAAAGTGGTCCAGGTCTCCATACCTGGAGGCCCGAAACTGCTGCTGGAATGAACTTCCATCCACAGCCAAAATGTAGGGCCCCTTAAGCCTGCAATCACTGCCGATGGCTCAAGCAAGATCCCTGCACAGGCAAAAGTCTTAGGTAATGGAGGCTCTGGAGACCCATCTCCAGTGAGTCTTGAAGACAGTTGTCTCTCCCTCCTCCACTGAACTCTAATATTCCAAAGCCCAAATTTATATGGTGCCAGCTGGGCCTGGTTGGGCTCAGATTGGCTGAATACGAGCGCACAAATAGGGTGAAAAACTAGACCCATGAAGAAAGAACACCAGAGCCCACCAAAAGTTGCTGAAGATTCACAATCAGGTTTGTGTAATTTGCTATATCTGTAAATATTTTTTAAACATTTCTGTAAATTCTTGTACTGCCTGCCACTCCCCTGCCGGCCCGCAGGGACTTTTCACTCATTTTGCCGCAGCTGCTAAGCACTAATAGTTATCAACAGTTAGCCTTCCTGGCTGGAGCCTGCTGGCTGTCAGGAAACTGTCAAAAAGGATTGTATTGGAGGCCCAGTCTACCCCTAACAAGCTCACAAAGGAGGCCTTTAGGGGACTGGGGAGATGCACCGGAGGTAAAGTGCTTGCTTTTCTAGCATGTAGACCTGAGTTAAGTCCCCAGAACTCAAATTAAAAAGCCAGGCATGGAAGTGCGTTTTTATAACCTCAGCACTGGGGAGGCAGAGGAGGGTAGAACTCTGGATCTGGCTGTCCAACCATTTTTACATAATGGACTAAAGAGAGGTCCTGCCTCAGAAATAAGGTGGGCAGGATTCTTCAGGAATGACACCAAAGGTTGACCTCTGACCTCTACATTCATGCGCTTACACTGGGGGAGGGGAGACAAGGAGAGCTTTCAACAGAGGCATGGGACTCTTTCAAGGAAACGAAAAAGAAGTTATGGGAGAAAGTGCAGGTTTGGGAACAGGAAGCAGATGCTGGCAGAGTGAGCTGCCCTCAATTCCCCTCCACAGCCCTAGGCCTCACCACCGCTTCCCTCTGCCTCAGACTCTCCCATCTCCCCTCCTCTGCCGATCTCTTTGCTCAGACACTCAAACCTGACTGTCTCTGTTCCAGTGCCTTCCTCTGAGTTACCAATCTCAGATCCCTCGGACAGCGATCTGATTGGCTCCCCTGGATCAAGTCTTCTGTCTTATTCAATCTGTGTGGCCCAGCAATAGAGAGTCCCAGACTTGGCTTTAGACTCTCCCAAAGGGTCTGTCTCCCACCAAGGTAGGATTGATCGATCAATAATGCTGACCAGACCCTTCCACATCTTCAGCCAATCTAGGATTTCTACAATTCACCTAACCCTGGCTTAACTCTTCTTCCTCAGTCCTTTTCTTCCTTCCCAATAGTAGTCTCCTCATCAGCCGATGGGATCATATTCACATCTCACTCTGACTTCCTATAAGTATGCTCCTCTCCAGTCCTTGCCATGTTCAAAGACTGATACTTACATCTGCTGGGCCAGACCTGAGCCTCTAACCATGAGCCTCACCCAGATGGGATTAAGTGTAGGACCCAACCTTGAGTTCCTGCCCGGCAATCTGATGCCTGGAATTTGACATTGTGGCATTGCTATTGATCTTAATTATCAACTTGACTGTATTTAGAATCACCACGGAGACACACCTCTGGATGTGTCTGCAAGGATACTTCTAGAAAGGTATTTCTTTAACTGAAGAGGGAAGACCCACCCTGAACGTGAGCAGTGCCATCCTGTGGCTAGAATTAGGGACTAATAAAAAGAGAAAGTAAGCTGAGCACCAGCGTTCATCACTCTCTGCTTCCTGACTGGGGATGCGATGAACCAGCTGCCTCAGGATCCTGTAGCTATGCCTTCCTGTAAAATGGACCTTGACCCTTCTTAACTGAGCCAAAATAAACTCTTTTTTGAAGACACTTCTTTCAGGTATTTTTCCATAACAACAAAAAGTAACAAATACCTGGCCCTTACCCTTGCAAGGTTCTGTTCCCCTCACTCCTGCCCAGCCCTTCCAGCCCACAGATATCCATTCTAATAGCCACAGGCCTCTGCCTGACTTCCAGCCCTAACACAGGGCCTAGAACAGCAGGGACCCCCTTGTGAATTCTATCTCAACTCCAATCCAAAGCAGGTGGTCATGCTCCACCTTCCAACAAAACCCCAGATGTGTCACTGTCCCCATGCAAGTGAGGAACCACCCTGCAGAGCAGATGAGGACACGCATTTTCACATCAGCTATCAGACACTCAGCACTGCTGAGAAGAGCTGGGCCCCTTCAGCCAGAGAACAGCCCTGTATCGAGAAACATCCCCACAGGGACTCTGGCTGACAGTGCTCTGCTGGCCACGGAGGGAAGCAAGAAATTTGCTGAATGGCGTGGATGCTCATCCTCCATAACACGGCTTCCCAGCACCAGGGAGCATCTCCTAGACTCCTGCTCCAGGTTCTCTATACCAGTCAGTTATCCACCCATAGCAAAGCCCCAGATGACAAGAGCCATTTCAGAGTCCTGCCCAGCCTCATTGCCAAGGCGTAAAATGACATTTTCAGGACTATGGTTTTGAAAACCATATTCGTAGTTCAGCCTCTGTGGGAGAAAGCCCAGCTTGCTTTCTAACTCAGTTTCTCAAGAAGCCATGTGACTTCCAGAATCCAAAGGCCCTTCTTAGGAATGTTCTAGGGCTAAAGCTTCCTGACCAGGACGGGAATGGCAGTGTCGGATTCCCAACTATCTGTTCCAGGAAGCTATGATGTCACTATTAGTTAGTGAACCAAGGAAGACATGTGGAGGCCATATGCATGGCAGAGGGTGGAACCTACTCTATGTCCCCTTTGTCCTGGCCTACAGCCGTCCAGTTCGCCAACCTCCCACACACTAGATGGAGACACACAATATATGGCAGATAGCCCTGAGTTCACCTCATTGTACCCTAAGCCCATCTCTAACTCAGGATCGTGCTCAGTGGCCAGTGCCAGGTAGCTTCACTCTCACCTGGCCTGACACTATCTACCTTCACACCTGCATGTGTGTTCCCAGAATATAGAGCCTACTCTGGCCAAGTATTATAACCATAGTGCAGAAGTTTACCCCAAAATGAAAGAAAAGCCTTATAGAAGACATCCAGGAACCAACCCTGCTCCAACACTTGTTTCCTTAACCATGGAAAAGAGATGGCATTCTACCCAAAGGATTCTCATCGCTCTGGTACCTGTGGTGGGCCAGGCACACAGAAGGACCCTCTTGAAGAATGATTTGGCTCAACTAATACTCCTAAGGTCCTATAGCAGAAGGCTTCATTTAATTTGTAAAACCCAGTTTCCCTAACTAATGTGATTCCCAAAGCCTTGTTTCCAAGGATACCCATCATTTCTAAATCTCCTTAGAATACAAGGGAGGAAGAATCAGTCTTGTGAAATCAAAGTCCCGTACTGAGCAACAGGTGTGTCCAGACACTGCTCCAGAAAGATACTCCAGGGAACAAGGGAGGAAGCACTGAAAGCCTTGGCTTCCATCTGTGACTTCCCTGCAGGTGCGCAGAAGGAAGTAGCACTGGCCAAGCCAGCCTCAGCCCGGGCACTCTTTCACTCTCTGCACCTCAGTTACTTTAGTGATGTAGTCAGGTGTTCAGAGGAGGCCTCCAGGGACTACCAAGCTCTGAAGACTGTTTCCCGAATCACATCCTCAAGCAGACAAAGGTGCATAGCTCAGCCATCTTTGAAGCCTTATCTTTCTGGCCCCAGGTTTGGCTGCTCAGATATCTCCTCCTTCCTGTATGCCACATGAAGAGGTAGATAAGCCATCACCTCCTGCCTTGACGCCCACATGGTAGGAGAGAACCTACCCCAAAAGTTGTCCTCTGACCCCTACACTCACGCTATGACGTGCATCTGTGCATTTGCACAAAGAGAAACATACACACAAAATAAATACCTATAAAACATTTTAATTTTAATAACCTTGGGCATGATGGTGCACACCTCCAAGAAATTAAGAGACAGAAGCAGGCAAATCACTGTGAGTTCGATGCCACCTGATCTACATACACATAGTGAGTTCCAGGACAGCCATGGCTACATAGTAAGCGCCATCTCAAGAAAAAAATTTTATATATATATAAATTTCAGAGAGAGAGAGAGAGCACATAATAGGTGTCCAATAAATATTTATTTTTAAATAGGTTTGAAAATAAATAAATATATGAACAAGTGTCCTTATTTGTGGGCGTGTACACAAGTGTGAGTACATTCTTAAAGATGCCCTGTGGTAGGAGCTGGGAAGACAACACAGACAGTAAAATACTTGCCACATAAGCATAAGGACCGGTGTTCCATTCTCAGAAGCCACATAAAAAAGCCAGCAAGGTGTTGCTGATCCCAGCACTGGACAGGTGGAGACAGGAGGACTCCTGAGGCTCACTGGCATGCCTACTTGGCAAGCTCCAAACTGGTAAGAGATGGTGCATGGTACCTGACTCTGGCCACCTGGAGTTGTTCTCTGATGTGTGTGTGCTATGTGTGGAACACATATACACACATGTACAAGCATATACCCACACTTGTGCATACACACGAAAATATGCACACACACACACACACACACACACACACACACACACACACACACACACACACAAAAGATCAATGTCTTATGGTAGGGAAGGAGAGTCTGAACTTTCCAAGCAGTCATGAAAAGGCTGAAAGAGACACAATACCCATCCTAAATATTAGGCTAGTTCTGTGGAGATAGGCTGGAATATGAATCTGTGCAATTAATTGGTTCTCCATGGAGTTCATGACCCAGAAAAAAAAAATTAAGGATTATTTCCTTCAGGCTTCAAATGCAATGATTTATGAAGAAGCTAAACAATACTGATTTCTTTTCCAGGGCCAAATTCTGGCTACCGTGGATGAGGCTAGCCTCAGACATTCAGTTCAACCACAATGTCTACAACATGAGGGATGTAGAGCTCACCTTCATTCACCATGTGCACAGTTAGCTTCCCTGGGCAGCAGACCCTAATGAAGCCGCCATCTGGATCTGTGAGAGCCCTTCAGAAGGTCATTAGTTCTCACCACAGCCAGGCAGGGGGAAGATGCTTAAAGAAGCATGGTATTGTCCTAGAGAAGCAGATCACTAAAGAAGCAGAGCGGCTCTGGAGTCTCCTGCTGTGTGTCAGAGCAGAGGAAAGCGAGAGCAAGAGAACAGAATCTCCCATCCACTCTGCTCAACACCAAAGGGAGCAAGTGTTTCTGGAGGTCCATGGAATCTTCTTTGTTTCTCTAAATTCTAAAAATCATTAGGCCCCAAGGAAGTGCTGAAAGCTATTTGAAACACAGCAATGTCAAACCAAATTAAAGAAGGCGATTTTTTAAAAATTTTTTGATACTTTATTTACATTTCCAATGTTTCCCCCTTTCAAGTCTCCACTTTGGAAACCCCCTATCCCCTCCCCCCTCCCCCCGCCTCTGTGAGGGTATTCCCCCACCCACCCACTCCCATCTTCCCACCTTGACATTCCCCTGTACTGGGGCCTCCCACACCCTCAGGCCCAGGGCCTCTCCTCCCCCTGATGGCCAACAAGGCCCTCCTCTGCCACATATGTGGTCCAAGCCACGGGTTCCTCAATGTGTATTCCTTGGTTGGTGGTCCAGCCTCCAGGAGCATGGGGGGGGGGGGGCAGTTGACACTGTTGCTCCCTCCATGGGGCTGCAAACTCCCTCAGCTCCTTC
>CM052703.1:65160516-65197659 GCA_028551405.1 Uromys caudimaculatus | reverse complement strand
GGCATATACCCAGAAGATGTTCCAACATGTAATAAAAACATATGCTCCACTATGTTCATAGCACTCATATTTATAATAGCCAGAAGCTGGAAACAACCCAGATGTCCCTCATCAGAGGAATGGATACAGAAAATGTGGTACATTTACACAATGGAGTACTACTCAGCTATTAAAAACAATGACTTCATGAAATTCGCAGGCAAATGGATGGAACTTGAAAATATCATCCTTTGTAACTCAGTCACAAAAGAACGAACATGGTATATACTCACTGATAAGTGGATATTAGCCCAAAAGTTCAGAATACCCAAGTTTCACTTTACAGTAAACGCTGGACTGAGAGTGAGGTCCCAGATGGAGGAGTGGGAGAAGGGACTGAAGGAGCTGAGGGAGTTTCCAGCCCCATGGAGAGAGCAACAGTGCCAACTGGCCTGACTCCCCCAGTACTCCTGGAGGCTGGACCACCAACCAAAGAATACACATCGAGGGACCCATGGCTCGGACCACATATGTGGCAGAGGAGGGCCTAGTTGGCCATCAGGGGGAGGAGAGGCCCTTGGGCCTGAGGGTGTGGGAGGCCCCAGTACAGGGGAATGTCAAGGTGGGAAGATGGGAGTGGGTGGGCGGGTGGGTGGGAGGTGGAATTCCCTCATAGAGGTGGGGGAGGAGGAGGGGATAGGGGGTTTCCAAAGAGGAGACCTGGAAAGGCGGAAACACTGGAAATGTAAATAAAGTATCAAAAAATTTTAAAAAAACAAACAAACAAAAAACATGATCCAGCACTTCAAGTAAAGAGCAGCTAACCAGTGGTATTGCTGCAGTTCAGGAAAATAAAAGAGGATCACACCCTGGCCACAGCATGGTACCCCTGCGCACACAGACAATACAGCTCCATAAATGTGCGGCTTAGTAGGCAGACATTCTTGGGTTAAGGAAACTTAGAAATAGCTTATCCTCTCTCTAGACCAGCATGGTCCAACTTAGGGTGCAGAGCTTGGGCAGCAGTGTTCACTGGTTGTCAGAACTCTGCTCCTCAGGGGCCCTTGTCCTTGTCCTGTCTGTCTTTACCTGCCTCAGAAAGCCATCCCAGACATAAAAGCCTCTCATTACAAGAGGCAACTTGACAAAATTTAGCTTCTTTGCGCTGGGCTCACACATTACTACCCCACAGCTGTGTCCACCTCTGCTTAAGAAGAAAGTCTTTAGAACTACTGCTTCATAGAAAAGGCCACACCTGATAAAGGGTTCCCAGTCTAAGGCCAATGGTTTGAGGATAAGGTCCCCAAGTCCTCTCCAGAGTCTCTGACTTCCTCTGCAAGCCTGGGTCAGATGACAATCCTCACTTCCCACATCCTGTCCCTCATCACTGGGTTAGGCTCAGTCCACACAGCTACACCCTCCCCTGCAGGTCTTCCCTAACCCTAGGTCTAAGCCTCTGTCCCACTTTACCTCCTCCAATCCAGAGAACAAGTTGGAAATAGGACTGGGGTACAGGAATTGCTAGCTGTCCTCTACTTGTTGGAAGGATTCCTAAAAGAAATCATCTTCAGAGGGCTAGAGAGGTAGCTCTGTCAGTAAGATGTTTGCTATGCAAGCACAAAGACCTTACTGTCATCCCCAAAACTCACACTAAGAGAAAGAGTGGGTCCCAGCACCGAGTGTCATGTCCCGGGTGTTTACATCATGCCAGATGTAGCAACTCATTTAGCCCTGATTTTCCAATAAGATGTCTGAGTCACATAGCAGCAGTAAGTTGTCTGAGGCCTATTGGCCAAGAAAAGAGCAGCAGGCTGGGATTCCAACTTCATCTGATCTGCCCATGGTATTCAAAGCGTGTCTGATTAGTCCACAGTAACTCTTCACATTCCCCTGAAAGAAGAGGAAAAGTAGAAGCATAGGTAAGCATTAGAACACCCAAACCTTTGTATTTGTGAGTGCCACGTAATAACTCAAGAGCAAGCAGGGTAGATGGAAAATCCCAGCTGGCTGTGTCTCCAGGGAGGATCTGGGAAACGACCTGACCAACAGAACTCAGATGAACACCTGAGGTTGATCCAGCACCCACGAGCAAAACCCTCTGGCAAAAAAAGCCTGTGTTGGCTGCAAGTCCACTTACTTGATTGTCAGTTAGAGAGACGGAAAAGATCACTGCAATGAAGGCCATTGCTCTTGAAACACAGCAGCCTTGTAGTGTGTAGAGAAGCTGGGCCACTCATTCAGTCATCCCAGACCTGTGTCCATGTTTCAAGCTTTCAGGACACAAGCTTAAGGTTCACGGCCAAGACAAGGCAATCTGTCCATCCCTCCTGGTGGACAGGCAGTGGGCAGGTGGGAGCTAGCAAGGGCTTGAACGGAATAGAGAGGCTATGAAAAAAATACTTGATGATCCAATGTGGCAAAAGAAGGAACAGCTACTGCTTCATTCTAGCCTTAAAGACAATCTCCCACCTGGAGTAGCCATCTTGGTTTCCCAGCATGCCCTGGGTCAGAAAATTCCAATCAGCTCAGCCTATGCTCATTGAAAGATAATGTGGGAGAAATGAGAAAAGAGGAGAAAGGGACCAGATGTTTAGAGCACATACCTTGTTAGGTGTGTTGATGTCAACCCCTTTTCCGTCCCATAGCCCCAGGAAGTGTGCACACAGGATCTCCCTATTTCTCAAAGAGGAGATTATAACTCTAAGACAAGGGCCATGTCACCCCATTCCAAAGGGACGTTTCCTAATTCCTTCAGGGATGACCTCAAATAAGCAAGCCTGCCTTGAAGTTAACTACCCAGTCCTCCATGACCCATCCAGATACCCTAAAGACTGAGGCCCCCTGGGTAATTGGCCCCAGAGAAATGAGCAGCCTTGGCCCCTCCCCAGGGCTCAGTTCAAGGAAACCAGGCACAGATGACAATAGCAATGCCTTTGAGTCCCTGATGAACACAGCTTAAAGGAACCAAACCAGAGAATATTAGTCCCAGAGTCTACCCAGGTTCACACCCTGGCAGCAGTGCCTTGGCATCTGACTCCTGTGTGAGCTGGTACTTCATCGCATACCCTCGACTGCTCCTGTAACTCCTGTCTTCTCACACCACTGAGTTAAAAGGTAACTTTATCTGCACTTCAGGAGACTGTTCACCATTCTCAATAACCTGCATCCCTAAGACCTGCAGGGTCTGAATGGAGATGAACTTGAAGATTCTGTCTCCTGAGCCTGACTTGCTACTGGAAGGCAGGGTCCTTCCTTGAGATCTGCACTTACACACCTATCCTCAGTGAGCCAGGAAGGATGCTGTTATGGCCTTCAGAGCCCCGCACTCACTTCTCCACACTTTTGGAGAAGCAGGATTCCCTAAGGTAAACTCACCATGGGCCAGGGACCAGATTGCTTTACATACAGTTAATCTCATAATGACTGGATGATTGAGAACTGCTGCTTTTCCCATTTATGGATAGGGAGATTTAGGTCCAAGAAAGAGCTAGTCAGGACTGCGATCAGTCTCTGTACCCAGCTCCCACACTATGGCCTCTTCTACTGCTCAGAGAACTGCCCACAGAGGAATAGGGAGCTCCTGCTACACCCCCCTCAGGCAGCTTGAAGTCTAAGAAATAAAGAAAGAACTAAGTGTGTAAGGGATCAGTAACTCAGATCTAGGAAAGTCATAGGTTCCTGCTGGCTGTGTCATTGCCTTCTCTCTGAGGGAAGCCCCAGGGAAACTAAGCCAGCAAGCCTTGGCTTGGGGCATATACTCAGTGACAGTTTTCAGGAAGAAGGAGCAATCAGCTTAACTTCAGGGGGCAAAAGGTTCTAAAAAGCTGCCTAGGGCCGGCTCTCTTTCTCCAGTCCTTCCTTACACAGACATGAAGAAGCTGAGCCCCAGCACAGCCAATGTGACATGACTAAGGCTCACTTTCAAGACTATTAGACCCCAGGCACTGCTCTGCCTGCCCCTCTCTGCCCCTCCCAGGTTCTTCCCATTTTCTCTGTCCTTGTTTCTCCGTAGGAGGAATTGTTTGAGGTGAAAGAGACAGTTCTCAGCTATGATTTCCCTTTCAGTCTAAAAGGCTGTTGGCTCTGGACCCAACTAGGAGAAATCAATTTCAGACAATGGCCGTCCCCCTCTGGCACCACTCGGCCAGACTGGGCTCCTATCCTCCCGCCCACCTCCACAGTAGCCACTTACAGAATTACCGAGGAGCCAGTGGCAGATGGAGACAGGAGAAAATGGCACCAGCCCATGGAACAAAATGGATTTGAACTTCAAATAAAATTCCAACCTCTTCCCATGGGCAGATTCTTATCATTTTTTATTTAAACCCACTGTGAAGGAACATGTGGACACTGGCTCACTTCTGCTCCTAGTATAGAACAAGGCTGTCCTTGAACTTCTGATCCTCCTGCCTCCTCCACCTCTAGAGCATGGAATTGCAGGTGTGAGCACACAAAGACACATGGAAATTCACTGGGAACTGAGCAGTTGAGAAGGGGAAGTGAGACAAACTGGAATAGCTGGGCTGTGGGAAACTAGTGGTTTTATGTGCTTTTATGATGCTTAAACTTTTAAAACAAAATAAAACTGTATTTATCCATGAATCTGATAATAAAAAATTAGGCTCTTTCTTTAAAATGCAAAACTTCAGCTTCCCTGGGACAGAAAGCCATTACCAGCCCCAACAAGTCTCATGGCTGTGGACAGTGTGCTCCTGACTTGGGCCTGAAGGAAGGAAAGGGATCCCCCTCTTTATGGGGGCTTGAGAGGAGGTGGTGGAGGGATA
Organism: Uromys caudimaculatus; assembly: GCA_028551405.1. NCBI lineage: Eukaryota > Metazoa > Chordata > Mammalia > Rodentia > Muridae > Uromys > Uromys caudimaculatus. The sequence goes on along the minus strand of CM052703.1, from coordinate 65,192,896 downwards.
ATGAGGGAACTTAGCGAGCAAGAGATACCTCTGGGGCCTGGGAGTTCTTTTGTAATAAATGGGACAGTGATGGGTAGCAACCCTGGGACAGTCCTCGTAATTTACAGGCATTCATGCTTAGGTCCACGCCATACACGCTTCCTGCTCTCAAAAGAAGCCAGACAAAGAGTGTGAGTTTGTGATCCAGGGTCTGCCACTCCCTCCCTGAAGTTGGAAACTGAACTATGTTCAGCTCCAGTCTGCTCTTCCGGAAAATGGGAAGAAAGGGTCTCACGAGGGCCTTTGCATGCGATACAGTAAAAGAGCCAAGTGGGGGCCTGGCAGTGCCCTGGCTCTGTTTGAGTCCCCACCAGGGTTTTCAGAGGACACCTGTCAGCAGGTGCCAAACTGCTGGACAGCTCTTTGGTCATCAGAACTGAGGCTCAGAGGCCCTTTAGGAAAGCAATGCCTGTTTGCTTTAGCAGTGGGCAGACCAACAAAAAGAAATGAAATTGAAGCCAGTACGGGGCTTTCTGGAGTCTTCTCCAAGGTACCCGACTCATCAGTGATGCAAATAAGAAGAGAGACAGCTTCCTCCCACCCCCAGCCATGAAGAGAAACCAGGGCATGGTGAGAAGGATTTTACTGGATGTCAGTCTGTAGGAATAGCCTGGATGGACAGCCTTGTTGGAATCGTGGGACAACAAAAGGCCCCATTGGGAAAGCAAGTACCAGTGGAATCTCCGTGACAGGCCCCAGTAGGATCAGAACTGGGGACTCGAGGGAACTTCACTGTTCAGTCTACAGTGCAGAGGTACAAACCATCCTAACAACAGTAGTCATGAGCACACTGTGCATGCTGTGTGCCAGCCACACGCTTCTTTAGGAGGTCACTAGAACCTCTCCTAGACTGAACTTCAGTGACATTAAGGAACTTGCCCTAGTTCAAACAGGATACAGCAGGGACTACAGCTTGAATCTAGATTCTTTTTTTTTTTTTTTAAGATTTATTTTCTTTCAAATTATAAGTATACATGCATGTCTGTGTCGGGGGATGGGTGCATGGGAGCGCTGCTGTCCACCAAGTCCAAAGAAAGGTCATGGGTTCCCCTGAAACAGGAGTTACAGGTGATGGTGAGTTGGCTAAGAATTTAACTCAAGCCCTCTGTAAGGGCAGCAAGCATTCTTGACCCCTGAGCCATCTCTCCAGCCCAGTGAGTCCAGATTCTTAACCATTCTTTTTCCTAAGGGGAGCAAGAGGATTCCCAGCTGGAGAAAGGGTCCTAAGTTGTACTTGAAGATAGTTGCTGAATTATCCTCTCTCACCAGCCCCACTGCAGGGAGCGCTAGCAGGAAGGGTCCAGCTGGGCTGGCTGTAGGAGTCCTTGGCCAATCTAGGATTGCAGAGTGTGCACCAATATCAACCACTCTCTATCTCACCCCACCCCACCCTACCCCAACTTTCTCTCTGGCACATAGTAGGTGTTCAGAAAATGGCTCTGGGATAAGCACACAGTCACAGGGCTATTTCTAATATACTGAAAACAGCTCAGTGGAGTCCAGCTTTCCCCTTCAAGCCACGTTGAAAGAGAAAATGAGATTCTCCAAATATTCGCATGATTGTAATTCATCTTGAAACTGAAATGTGTTTTCCCAAATTACCTACTGTGGCTGGTTTCAAAGAAGTTACATTCTTGTAGACTTTAACTTCAAGATAGAACATGTCAAATCCTGACAGTGAAAATGAAGGGTGCCCCCGAGATGCTTGAAGAGATAGCAGCAGAGCCTGACAGCTTACCCTCCCTAAGATGAGGCCCCAGTCAACGAGGAGCCCCTGCTACAGGCGGGGAGAGCTCCCACATGGCACCAGCGCTGGGCCCCTGGCCCATTACTCTTTCCATTAACCTGGGAATTGATTCAATAAATCCCATGAGTTCCGAAATTCTGATACCCAGGGTGTGAGTCTATTGGACCCAGACAAAACATCTTACTCAAGCCCATATCACTTGTGTGTTAAGAGACAAACATGGGCTGGGGAGATGGCTCAGTGGGTAAAGTACTTGCTATGTAAACAAGAGGACCTGAGTTCAATCCCTGGAACGGATCTAAAGAAAACTGGCCATAGTGGTATAGACTTGTAAATCCCAGAGGGACAGGCAGAGACAGGCAGACTCCTGGGACAGGCAGCCTGTTGGTAAACTTAGAACCACCCACATTCCAAAGCCAGGTGCTCTCCCATCCCCCACTCCGCCTTCAGTGACTCAGTAGCAGTGAGCCCCATCATTACTAGCAGCCAATGCTAGTCGGGTCACATACTTTCCCTATTCACTTGTGGCCTCTCCTCTTCCCTTCCTCCCCTCCCCAACTCCCCTCTTATCCTCTCTCAGGTGGCCTTTCACTTCCCCATCTCCCATAAATCTCTTGCACGTGGGGTGTGGTTTTTTGTAGCATCGGCCCTCTGATTGTCAGGATACTATTTGCCCTTACACATCCAATCTGACATAATCAGTCAGCTTAAGCCAGTGAGAGACCTTGTCTCAAAAACAAGTAGACAGCACCTGAGGAACAGTACCTGAGGTTGACTTCTGGTCCCCACCATGCAGGGACACACACCTGTCACAAGGGACCTAGAGCTGCCCTCTTTAGATAGCATTCAGTCCAGCTGCAGGGATGACGGGTTGGGTACAGGGAGATGGCTGTGATAGAGGTACTTAAGTGAGCAAAGTCCCAGATCTGGGGTGTAAGAGAAGCTTAGGTAGGGTGGGGTGGGATGCTAACATTAGACCGGGAGCAGGTACAACCAAAGATGTCCCTCTATCTAGTTGCCACCTCTCTGGGATGACCATCATCTTGGTTTGGTTAGGCCTTCTTGATCCCTGGCTTACTGGCTCCACTGGAGACAGGACTGAGTATATGGAGAGAGCGTGCAGAGAAAGCTGGGACTAGGCTCAGCACTGACCCATGAGGAGGCCTTAGGAGCAGAGCCAGAAGACACACATCTGTGTTGGCTTAGAGGTAGGCTGTACAGGGGCACACACCGAGAACAAGATGGGCTGGCCCTGTTGGGAGATAGTCTCCTGAGTTTGGCCACCTCAGGAACAAGTTCCACCTTGCTGGCGGGAGCAAAACTAAGCTCTTGTTCCCAGGCCCCAGCCCCAACTCCTATCCTGCTTCTTCAGATGTCCCATGCTTGTCTGTTAACCGGGAAAGGCTACAAAGAGGGAAGGTGCCGTCATCCTGTTATCTAACGAAGGCACACAAGTCCCAATGTGCTGCCTGTCTCCACTTAATTGACCATGTGCAGCCTGCCCACCCCTTTGTTCTTGATCACGCTAGATTTCCAGGCCAGAGTCCAGGAGGGGACCTGACTGCAAAAGCTGACTCAAGGAACCTGGAACCAGGTGACCTGGATAAGGCAAAGTCACCAACCTTAACTTCCTTGTTTAACCCCTTGTGTCAAAATATGATTCGTCAATGCAACTGCCCACCCTACTACCTCCCACTTTGTGTCCCCATCCTTTAAAAATGTCGTACAAGCTCCCTTCCGGGACGAGGTTCAGATCCCGAACTGGCGGACTCCCTGCACTCTGAGAGCCTCAACTTTCTTGACTGTTCAGGTGACTTACACGGTGTTCACACTGAAGAGTGTGGTGAGATTGAGTCCATGATAATGGTCAGAGGCACTGCTGTTTGTGCATGGTACAGTTGCTGGAGTGAAGGCCCCTGCCCCCTCTCACTTTCTGTCATGCCTGCCCTGCCAAAGGCCCTTCTTAAAGAAACTTCAATTCCTACCTGGTTCAGTGTCCCAAAATTCTTTGGGGAGTGGGGTTGCTCTACAGCAATGGGGGTGTGGGGGGTACTTAGGATGCATTCCTCCACCCTGTCCTCTCCAAAAACACTTAGCCTTAAGGTCTGCAATAAACCACACATCGTAACAATGGGTGCACAGAGGTACCACTGAAGCCAAGGGCCCACAGGGCAGCTGCAGTGAGGAGGGGCTGGGAGATCTGCATCTCAGAGATTTGTTTCTAGAAGTGGTGATTCCTCCTCCAAGACAGAACCTAAGATGCAGATAAATGTCATCCTCCCTCCAGAATGGATAACGGTCCCTGAGAGAGACAGCCCCATCCTCTGGCATCCTGAAGGACCAGCAGGGCCCACTCTCCCTGGACCTCTGGGAGGCTTTCTAATTGGTCCTATGGGATTCGTTCTTCACACACACACACACACACACACACACACACACACACACACACACACACACACCACTTAGATATAGATACCTCAATTTCACACATAAAAACTCCCATCCCCAATGGGCCAAGTGAAGCTCTGACACAGGTGACTGGATGTTGCCACTGCACTGCCTCTAAAGTCAAGGTCAGAGTTCACATATTTGGACACTTCCCACATCCCTGAACCCGCTCCACTTCCCTCACCAAGCTTAGCCCAGGATCTGAGAAGTACTTAGTCTCACACACTTGATAACATTAGCAACGCTGGTGGTACTGTGGCTTGGGTTCATGACTGGCTCAAAAAGTCCCCCGTATCAAAGGGCTTTGAAGGACCCACCCTGGTAGCACCTTGCTCCTGACACAGGGACAGGCCCGAGTCTCACTCCTACCTGCTCTGAACCACTTTCCAACAGGAAAAGCTTTGAAACTAGCATTTAAACACCAGCCATCAGAGACCCATCAGCCCTACAGCTGTGGGCCTCAAACCCAGAAACTATGGCAGAACCAGGCTGCCCTTGGTCCCTCCCTGCTCAGGTATGCCCTGTCTAGACCCCACTCTATAAGGTAGTCCTGGGTCACAGCACAGCAGGCAATTCCAAATCACCTCTGTACCCTGTACCCCCAGTTCCCTAAAGCCAGGCCTGCAGCCCCAGGGTCTCCTAGCCAGAGGAACTAAACCCTGGCATGTGGAGGCTACTGTAGGGAGGGAGTCTAATCACTCACGAGCACCATAAGATAGGAGGGGATGAGGGGCTTCATGCCCTCTGCTAATGTCAGAAGGTCTGGATGTTTGTGGCCAGGCAGACAGGCCTGAGACCCAGGATCCAGTAAGGCTAAGAAGAACCAGGCGAAGGAATGGCTATAAACTGTAAATGGTGGCTCAGGGCTCTCTGAGGAAGTCAGCAGGGAACTCACCTGACTGAGCTGCCACTGTCTGGCTCCCCTCCACCCCTTCTCTCCAGCTAGCATCCAATGAGAACCTGGTCGCACAGGGACATCTCTCATGTCCTTTTTTCCTTGTTCTTGTATCTAAGAAGCCATCAAGTCTCCTGGACCAGTTGTCCCAGGAACTTTGCCCATAGACATTCGATTTCCACCAAAAGATGCAGGGCTAAAGCAGCTGCTCTCTGAGTTATGGGTCATATCTTACAGGCAAGGCAGAGCTGGACAACTCATTGCTACCCCACAGTGTAGGGGCCCCAGTTGGTGGGACCCCAAAACTGGCATCTAGAGTCATCTAAACTATTGCTGTCAGTGAGGACCTTAGTGGATCCCCTGGACATGAGCACAAGGCCTCCCTGCAGCCTGGCTTCCTCCAGCATGCAGCCACATGAGCACAACTATCTTTCTTTGAGTGTCAAAGGGGAGTGTCCTGACTGACCCAGGGCTTGGCCTCTGACAATTATAGCTTCTGCAGCAGTCTGTCCTGAACGAGTTGGCCCAAATCCAAGGGGAGCAGACATCAACACTGTATCTTACTAGGAAGTGTCAAGGGATGTGTGGACATATTTCTGAGCCATCCCTCAGCTCAGAAATGCCTCCAGAGGTGCCATGTAGCCCTTGCCCTCCTGACGGCTTTCTCAGCTCACCCACCTGCCTCCCAGAAGACTTGATCCTAGCCCAAAGGTTGGAAAAACAAACTCATGTCCGGCTGTCTGCCTCCAGCCCTGTCCTTCCAGGCCACCTATCACCCATAGGGAGGTTCATGGTGTAAGCTCTGGAACCCACAGCCACTTACCTCAAAGCAGGATGTGGGGTTCAACTACCTGAGGAGCAGTTACTGGTTGCTGTTCCTGTAGCGCCCTCTGCCTGTGCCCCAGCCACATTACATACAAAATCCTTCATGCCCTCCTGCTCATGCCTTGTGCAGGCTACTTTTCTAGCCTGAAGTACTCCTCCTTTCGAAGGATTCCTAGAAAACTCATATTCACCCTTCAAAACCCAGATGCCATGTCACAGCCTCTGTGATGCCAGCCTCGGATCCACGAATGAGCACAATGCAGGTGTAGGCCGATGGTTCTTCATCTTGGCTATATGATGGAATCTTGGCTCATGATAAAGAAGGGCACCGGTCACTGTCCTAACTAGCCCTATCCTGACTCTCTTTGGCTCAGTGCTTGCCTCCTTCACCAGTCCTCTCCAGTCACCTTGGATTCCAGGAGCAGAAGGACTCATCAAAAAACACATCTGCAACATGCAACCGAAACAACATCAAGCAATGGGAGCCTGCAGGACAGCCTCCTCCCAATCAGGGACAATTGTCAAAGCAGGCAAGGCTGCACTCTGGAGCAGAAGGCATTATCTCATGAGAACCAGAGAGACCCAGCCCTAGTCCCAGACCCAGACCCAGACCCAAATAGTGACAGCCAGAAGGACTTCTCCAGGCCATCTTGAGACACCAGAACTAAGGAGCTGATCAAGCAGATCCCACCTGCTAGGACTGCTTAATTCTATGGACCTCTCACCTGGTTCTACAAAAATCCAAGGTTCATGTCTGAGTCAGTTGACTCCTTTAATATTCGTCCCCACATGGCCACACTGATTAAGTCTCCTCTCTGCTTCTTGCCATTGTGATTCCTGTAACTGGCATATTGACATAGGCAGCAGAGCCACAGGAAGCAGGACTTTTGCTCTAAAATTTGGTTGTAAAGGAGGGATTTTTTATACATGTGTATGATTGTTTGTCTGCATGTATGCATAGGCACCACATGCATGAAGTGCCCACAGAGGCCAGGAGATGACATTGAATCCCCTGGTACTGGAGTTATAGATGGTTATAAGCTGGTATATGGGTGCTGGGAACCAAATCCAGGTCTCCTACAAAAGCAGTATGTTCTCTTAATTGCTGATCCATCTCTCCAGGCTCAGTTGGAAGTATTTCACACATACTGGTGACAAGGTGACAAAATGTGACATTCTGACTCACAGCATAGGGACTGCCTCAGATATCAAAACTCTGACATCTCCCCCAGAAGATTCTATGCAGCTGAGGCTAAGAGGCACTGCTATAGACCAGTGGCCCCACAGTGTCACACATAACAACTGCCTGAGGAACTTCCAAGGCACACTTTTCCCCAGGATCTCCCACTGAAGCCAATCAAATCAGAAAATCCAGGGGTAAGGCCCAGTTCATAGCCTGGGTACCTTATAAAATTTCCCCAGGGTGTTCCAGCATGCAGCCAGAGTGGAGAAAACTGGAATGAATCCTAGCTCCCACTCAAATGCATGACATTTGAACATAACTCAAAGCTTCCATCTAATCTTCACCCTGTAAATGACCTTTATCCCGGTGTGAACCAGGTCACAAGCCTGTGGTTTTACTGAGAATGTCACAAGGGACTCTCAGCTTCTAAAACAATTAAGTGACTGCTAAAGATGAATAATTTAAAGATTGATTCCATGCACATAATAGATGCTCAGTAAGTACTTGCTGAATGAATTAATTAGTTAATCCATATACCTCTAATTCCACATGACACAAAATACTTCCTTCCCTCAGGAGATTAAGGTCTCTGAAGGCAGGATGGGGACCCAGACCCAAGCAAAGCCAGTCAATGGACGAGTCAATGGGTCATGAACAACCTGTGCAACCCCTCCTCGCTATCTCTGTAGTCTCTAGTATGCAATGGGTTTCTAGATGAAGAGAAAAAAGCTCACACATCACTTCTGCTGGAAGGAAAGTGTCGGTACACTTTAATCATGTAAGTCATTAATCAACTCGCCCAAGTTGTTATGCATGCTGGAGGCATTTCCGTTTACAGTGACTCAGAGGTCCTAGCTGCATATATGCTGGGACTTCAGGCCCTGTTCACTGCCACTATAATACCCAGACTCAGTTTCCCTAAGGAGTTCTGTAAGGATGTGGCTTCTGTTCTGGCATCAGAAAGAACAGCAGATATAACCATAGCAAACAGACCGGTAGCCCTCGCCTCCCTGCTACTGTGATCACAGTGATCTGGTGCCCTGATTGCAAGATTCCTCCTGCCTCGCTCCTCACCCCAATTCCTACAGCTGAAGCCCAGGGGAAGTAACCCCACAGTGTGGAGAGCCACATCCTCCACACTGAGGGTGCTGGAGTCAGAAAGAGCAGGAGTCTGGACCCAGTTCACCTCTTCTTAGCTGTGTGAGTGGAACAAATCAAGCCTGTGAGTCACAGCTCAGATGACATTAGCAGTGATGGCTGTTCCCAAAGCCATCATTCAGTGAGAATGAAATGCTGGCCATGGAATCGAATGCCAGATCCAGCTTAAAGGAAACCTTAGGACATGGCAGGTGATGACACAGGCCCTTTAGGCCCAGGGGCTGTCTGAGTATCTGTGCCACTCAGAATAGGTATATTAGTTACATTTCTCACTGTGGTGACAAAATTCCTGACAGACACAGCTTAAGGACAGAATGGTTCATTTTCCACTCGTAACTCGATAGGATAGTCCATCTTGGTGAAGAAAACATGGCATCCGGAGCAGGCAGCAGCTGGTCATGGTGCATCTGTAGTCTGAAAACGTCGAGGGAAGCTGGTACTCAGCTGGCCCTCTCCTTTTCTGATTCAGTCTAGGAGTGCAGTTCACAGAATGCTAATACCCACATTCAGGGTGAATCTTCACACCTCAATTAACTCAATCTAGAGGCTCGCTCACAGACCAATCTAGAAATTTGTTTCCATGGTGATTTTAAATTCCATCAAACTGACAATCAAGATTAAACAGCACAGAGTTGCTTATCATACCAGGCCCTGGGTTTTTTGTCTGGAAAGTAACATTAGCTAAAGACCTCATCCTAAGATCATGGCCATGTGCCCATACCAGCAGGACCAAGCTTGGCGACTGGCTTCCACCGTGCAATCAGTGGCAGTCTCCACCCACCTCACAGGATTTCAGCTTGTAACAACTGCTTATTACAACAGCCAGGAGCAATGTTCCCTCTGGCAAGGGTGTAACCGTGCCTGAGTGCTTACAGAGACTTAGAAACATCTCTCTACACATAGACACAGGCCCCACAGAACCCTACACATACTGTTTTGCAAGTCAGTGGAAAGCATGTGATCCAAAGGAACCCAAGTGTGAGAGCAAGTGTGTGGTAGCCCTGTGCCTGCCACGGCAGAGCCACGCCAGCCAGCCAGACTCCACCCATCATGTGTTCTGCTTCCACTGAGGCTGGAAGGAAAGAGATTTGTATCCCCAGTCAGCATGCAGGGGAACCTTTCTCCACTAACAACCCTAACCATCTCAGCAGCCAAACACCTCACCCTGCAAGGAGGGAGGGAGAAGCCTGTGAGGTCTGCAGCTGTCCAACACAATTGTATTCGCTTCTAAACTCATCAAGACCACCATTTTCCTCCTCTCTTCTCCTCCTCCCAGGCCACAAAGACATCTGTGGGTCCAAGGCGAGTCAGCCTGGACCAGTTCCAGGCCAAGCTGGAGATAAGGCCCTTTCCAATTGGTGCACACAAGTTCTGGTGCAGATTAGCAAGAAGAGGGGACAGTCCTTCAATAGAGAGAACTCCTGTGTGTCACCACCTGCCCCCATGCAGGTCTTTAAACACAGGTCAGAGGGCAGCCATCTCCCAGTCAGCCAATGTGGGCAATGTGAGTCTTCATCTCCAGGACCTTGGACATGGCAGACATAGAGCAACTCGGGAACTTTTTAAGCATCTGGCTCAAGGGCTGGTGAGATGGATTAGTGGGTAAAGCATGCATGAAGACCTGAGTTCAGATCCTCAGAACCCACATAAAGGCCAAGTTTTGTCACCCATGCCTGTAATACCAGAACTGGGCATGGGAGAGACAGGAGTCCCCAGGACCTGCTGACCAGCTACTGTTGCTGGATCCTTACACTCAGTTCACCGAAAGACCCTGTCTAACAAAATAAGGTAGAAATCAATAAAGGAAGACATCTGAAGTCAACTTCTGACCTTCACACACACACAGGTACCTATATGCACATTCACACATACACACACATACACACACACACATACACGTACCCTATGTGTGTATTCTCATATGCAAAGAGATGTGGAGAACCTACTCAGTCTTAACCAAGTTCACAGGCACCTGAGAGAAAGTTGGTAGTTCACATCTGAAGACTGAAGATGAGAGTTTCACCTCAGTGAGCCACGGTCTTTGTTCAAGCTCTCTGGACCTGATGTGTAGAGCAAAAGTACCTAGGATCATTTACCCACCTCACTGGGTGTCCTGGGTGCATGGGTGCCATAACATGAAAACGTTGGCATGCTTTATAAACCCCAGAGTTCTAGGCAGGAATTAACCACCAATAAGGTTGATTCACAACACTGGTTTGTTTCAGTAAAACGTCACTTCAAATTAGCTCACATATCAATGCATCTGGATGCTCCAAAGACCTGATCTGACCCTGTGGCTCTGTGCCCTACCCCTGCCCTCCCCACCCCAACACTAACTCTCAGTGCATTCTGAGTAGCAGGGCAACATAGAGCTTCTAACAGCTTCTCTCCTGAGGGTAAAAGGCTGCCTGCCTGTCATGTGAGGTCCCAACTCATCTTCATGAGGTTAAGACAGCAGTTCATGTTGTCCAGAAGCAGAGCCTGAGATGAGGGTGTGGTACCAGGGATCGGCTGACAGAGGCAGGGGTGAAGTCAGGAAGCAGGAGGGAGAAGGGAAGGACACGGTAATGGAAGACAACAGAGCAAGGCTTCCCAGTGTGGGTGGTGGGGCTGGGGTGCTGTGGGAGGAGCCTGTACAGATGCTTCACTCCAGCCTGGGTCAGAGACGGGTCATTGGCCCACCTGGACCCTCATCAGTGACTGATAGAAACTTGGCATGTTCAGAAGAGCCCCTCTGAGTTGATCTCCTGAGAGCCCAGCAAGTTCACCCTCCTAGGACCCCCAAAAAAAGAGTGGGAGTGAGAGTTAATTCCTGCCTAGAACTTTGAGGTTTGTAAAGCATGCCAACATTTTTGTGTCATGGCACCTGTGCATTCAGGACACCCAATGAGATGGGTAAATGGTCCAGGTACTTTTTCTCTCACAGAAAGCTTGAATAGCCCTGGCTCACCCAGGTGGAACCGTCACAAACTTTGCAGCTTGTGACAGTCAGGATAGCATCAGGGTAGCAGGTCCCCAGAGGCCCTGCGCACACAAGGAAAAGCCCCCAGGGGACGAGACCTACACAGACAGCCACTTGCACTTGCCTGCCTGAGGTGAGATGCTACCAGCTGGTCAGGGTGACAGATGAATGGAAGCTTCCATGGTAGATCCAAACACAGGCAGATGAGAGCTGGCTCCCATCACCTGCCACACCCTTCATAGTTCAGAGCTTGGGTCCTTCTGAAGGGCAGAGTTCTCAACCACACAGTTCACACTTTGAGCTCACAGAGGGATATTTGTTGGCTGCATGTGACTGACAGACACTCCAATACCTCCCATCTCTGTCAGTCTTGTCTTCCCAATAAGGATAGAGAGGAAAAGCGAGGGGAGGGCAGAAGGAGAGTTAGCAGATGTTAATGAATATCCCAGATGCCCAGATGGTCCTGAGATGGGGAAGAGCTTAGCAGATTTAAGGAGTGAACACAGTTCATCCAGGACAGAGTGACTCAAAGTCAGAGACAGGAGAAAGCAGTAAAAAGCCTCATGGCCATCACCCAGGAGTTGGCTGAAGCTAAGTGTTGGGAGGAGAAATAGCAGAGTCATATGTGTATTTCATAGATCACACTGGCTTCTGGCTGTGTAAATGAGGTGTGAGGCAGGAGAGGACCTCTTACCAGTGAGAGGCTGCTATTGTACCTAGGAGAGGAGTCCCAGGGGTCTTTTTTGTTTTATATATTTTTAAATTTTATTTTGTTGGGGTTTTTTGTTTTTGTTTTTTTGTTTTTGTTTTTGTTTTTGTTTTTGTTGTTTTTGTTTTTGTTTTTTGAGGCAAGGTCCTTCTCTATGTACTAGTTTTATGTCAACTTGAAACGAGCTAAAGTCCTCCAAGAGATGACCCTATATTCTCAATTAAGAAAAATGACACCATAAGATTAGGCTTCAGGCAAGCCTGTAGGACAATTTTTTAATTAGTAATTGATAGAGGAAGGCCCAGCCCATTGCGGGTAGTGCCACTTTGGGGCTGGTGGCCCTGGGTTCTGTAGGAAAGCAGGCTGAGCAAGCCAGCGAGCATCACTCCTCCATGGCCTCTGCATCAGCTCCTGTCTCCAGGCTCCTGGCCTGCTTGAGGTCCTGCCCTCACTGCTTTTGATGACGGGCTGTTCCATGAAACACTGAGTTTCAGATTGCTTCCCATGCTGTTTTTGGCCATGGCGGGTCACTGCAGCAGCAGTGACCCTAAGACACTATATAACCCAGACTAGCCTCACATTTCTCATCCTCCTGGCTCAGCATCCCCGGTGCTGGGGTTACATGCATGTGCCACTACCTCTGCCATGTTATTCACCTTTTAAAATAAAACATAAATTAACTAACAAATAAATAAAATGAGCAGCCACGTTTCTTCCCAGGAGGAACATGTGATCCCACAAACACAGAGAAGGAAACACAGACTGAAAGGCAGAGGAGTGGGATAGAGAGGCTTGAGGGTCCAGAGTCTCTGGCTACACCACTTCTCTAGTGGACGATTAACATGGGCTGCTCAACCTCCAAAGCCACGGCCTCTTCCTCCAAAAGCTTTTTCTATCATCACCACCACTGCCGCCACCGTCATCACCACCACCACCACTATTATTCCCACCACCATAATCAGCGTAATCACTGTCATCACCATCCTCACCGTCATCCCCGTCACCAGCTGCAGCAGCAGCACAACCATCATTCATTACCTCTGTCATTCCTGCTCTTGTTCTAACAGAGCCCATTCCACCCTGGGCTCATCTCATAACAGTTCTGGCATCTGAGTGGGTGGGCCGCCTCCCCTCCTGTTCTTCAGTCCTTCTGCCTATCCACCTTCTCACCTGTGAGGTCTCTCGTTGAAAATTAAATATGACAACTGTTCAAAAGCAGGGAAATTCGATCATCAGAGTCACTAAAAGACAAAGCTCGCTTTCTCTTCTCTTCCTCTCCCTCTCCCTCACTCCTCATTATGCTTTTTTTTTTTTTTTTTTGGCATCTGATATCATTTTAAGTAAGGAAAAATGAGAAACTTGTATTAGTAGTACAAATGTTGCCAGCCATCATTATCACATTATGCCGTGCAGTTTTAAATGTAAATAGGAGAACATTTACTTCATATGTAGAGTCATCAACACCGAGGCTTGTATTTTATGGTCCGTACATGCGAATGTATTTACCAGAACAGGGGAATGGATAGCTCTTCTGCTTGCTGCTGTCTCTCATCAACAGAATCATATTCTATCAACATTCTGCCTTTGATCACTGATGCCTACGGAATGGCTGGAAGTGCGGTTGAGCCAGCTTGCCCTTCTCTTCTGGGCCATGATCCTCATGCACCCACGAAGCAGAGTCAGAAGGGTCTGAGGGGCTCCCTGCTCCTCTGAGTTGCTCCAAAGGTTATTTTCTGCCTTCCTTCTGTGATCAAAGCACATTCAGCTCTAGGTGGCAAGGCGGCCTCTTGGAGCTATCAGTGCCCGTTCAATTATGCAAAAGCAACCTCGTATTTACTGAGTGTCCCTGAGCTTCCCCACACCATGAGTCCACCAGGATTCTATGTTCATGGTACTGGCCATCAAGAGATGATATACAAATAAGAAGGTTATATGGAGATCAGTTGGGAAGAAACAATGGACAGGTATATTGTGTGAATCTGCTACACTCATGTGCCTGCTCCATGATCTCAGATTTCAGTTAAAAACACAGGTTCAAAGATAAGAGTATTAAAATTACAAGCTAATGGCAAGACGAGGCCCTCCCGACGACAGGTCCCAATCACTTTGTGATTGATTGCATGCATGGCACACCCAAGCAAGATGCAAGCTCTGCCTCTGCCAGGAAAGGGACAGGACATGCTTGTGCTTGGCCTGTCTCCCAGAGCAATGTTAGTATGACATGCAAAGGAGGTGATAGAAATGCTTCACAGCCCCAACCCCTGGACCACATGAGGCCTTCATGCTCTGAAGAGTGAGCTGGGCCGCCCTGAGAACAGCGAGCTGGAGGAGCAGTCTTTGTCTGCAGGGAGCTGGACAGCATCAAGTTCATTGTGACTCTCGATGAGCTTGAATAACATGAAATCCATTTTACTTGCAGAAATCAGAACTACGCTTACTAACCCAGTGAGCACAAATCAAAATGTTTCCCTGAACAGACACTGGGCTATATATCAACTGTGTGTGATGGCTGTTTGCAGTCAACACCACCTGGGTATGCTTCAAGTGCCTCTCTCCCTACTCAGAACTTCCGCCCAAAGAAATGGGTGTTATCACCTGTGTTGGGAATGAGATAGCTCTGAAAGCCTGTATCTATCTGGTGAACATTAGGGGCCAAACTATCACATATTTCCATTTTGGAAAGCAAGTTCCTGCCCTTATCTTTTCTTAGCCTGAAAGCAGATGGTCTCAGGCCATGGAGCATGGATTCAGGCTTCAGTACACAGCCAGTCTGGACTATTAGACTCCATCCAGCTTAGCTGGTAAAACAAAAAGGACTAGGGGTGTAGCTCAGTCAGGAAGGTACTGGCCTAGCATGGGGGATATCCTGTTCCATTTCCAGCACTGCTTGATCTGGGTAGGGTGGCACCAGCCGGAGGATTAGGAATGCAAAGCCAGCCTTGGATATATGAGACCCCATTCAGAAGAAGAACAAGGGGAAAGGGAGAGGGAGATATGGGGGGGAAGAGACAACAAGATCTAGAGGCCTAACTCTCCACTCACTGCCAGAAAAGCTGGGCTCACTGGTGACACAAAAGAAGCCATCAAACAGTGGGTAAGCTTCCTCAAGTACTGAGCAAGCAGCCGCTAGCAGGCCCACACAAAGGCCTTCACTCTGTTACTGCCTTTGATCTCACAGTCAGGACTCCCACTATCTAAATCCTGGTGAACATCACCCCCCTAGAGGCTGAATAAGGTAAATGATAAAAAACAGTGATTGTCTCTGTGGCACACGTGATAAAGCTGAGGCTTAGAAGTTAAACAAACCCATGTGTTCAAGGTCACCTGGCAGAGCCAAGGGTTGAACCCAAGTCTGGTCTACCTTCCAGCCTGGACACAAGTGATGGACACAAGGGAGCTCACACACATGACAAAACACTGTAAACTTGGCTTTAGAACAACCCTAGGGGCAGTAGCCACTTGCTTTACAAAAAGCAGCATTTTATAGGGCATTAGAGGGTGTCAGGAGAAAGAAGTGGCAGTGTTAGATGACCTAGGAGTGGAGGCAGAAGGATTGCCATGAGTTTAAGGCTAGCCTGGGCTACACGGTGAGTTTTAAACCAGGCCTGCCTTACATAGTGAGATCCTTTCTCAAAGAATGAGGAAGAGGAAGATTAGGAGATAGAGGAGGAAGAAGAGATTATAGTAATTCCAAGAAATGGACAGAACTGAAAATTGTCAAGTTCCATAAAATCAGCCAAACTCTGAAAAACACGCCAATGAGAGCCATGTCCTGAAAGAATGGCTGTGCAGCAAGGGACTGAAGAAAGGACAGACACACAGACACGGGTACAGAAAAGCTGGATTAGGTAGACTGTGCTCTAATGGAGTGGCACCAACTACACACAACACAGATCCTTGGTGAGTTTGTCATAGACAGCACAAGAGGAGGGTTATGTAGTCTCCGAAGTAAGTGTCTGTAGTGACCAGTCTGCAGCTACAAACATCCAAGAGGAGGAAGCTGCTCAGTTTTGCACACTCTGGTCAATTGTTTGTTACACTTGTACTCCCACATATGTCAACAATCACACTTGGACTGGAGAAAGGCTATGCCAATCCCTCTTGGGTCTGAAACCTTGATCCTTGACATGAAGGCTCATGTCAAACAACACACATTCACTCAGAACTTCTCTGGTTCCCTACACCTGCCTGTTTTCTCTCATGTGTAGACCTAAACATGAATACACAAAGATGCATGCAGTAGGCATGGGTGGAGGGGAGAAGGACGGGCATGAGAAGAGGAGCGGGGAGGGGCCAATGCGAGGAGGAGGGGGAGGGGCCAATGCGAGGAGAGGAAGAGTGGGGAGGGGCCCATGCAAGGAGAGGAGGGGCAGGGTCGGGAGCCAATGGGAGCAAAGGATGACTAGAAACATGCATGAAAATATAACTAAATCTATTATTGTGTATGCTAAATAAAAAATTAGTTGAAAAAAAAAAACCTATTCATTGAAGAGTGGTGCTCTGAAATTAGGCAAAGAAGACAGCACCTGGTAAAGTGTTTGACTTGATAGCTTTTCCCGTTTTAAAGACAGGATGTCCGCACTGGATGAGCTGCATCAACCTCAGCTCAGCACCTGCATATCCTTAGAGAGAAATTTCCCAACTCTAAGCACTATGAGGGCTGATGAGGTGGCTGGACAGGTGAGCTGCTCGCTACAAAGCCTGACTAGAATTCAAATGGAGTCCACAGGGTAGGAGAGAAAGGGTTTCTGAATATTGTCTTTCAGCCTTCAGGTCTAATGTTACCCAGCTGAAAATACTTTTTAATAGAGCCATTATAAATCAACTTGCCAATTCCCTCCCAAAACAATTCAGAGGAGAGGGTGAGGGGCAAGGGTTAAAAAAGGTGTTAGATATGACCCATGCAGACAGCACGCACTGTGGAAACATCACAATGGATCCACTAACGTGTGTAATTAGTATTTACTAAAAGGAAGAGACAGCAAGATGGCTCAGTGACTGAAGGTGCTTCCTCCCAACCAAGTGCCCTGTGCTTGCTTCCCATGACCCACAGGATAGAAGGGGAATTGAAAGAAAAACTTGAAAATAACTATTTCCAAGATACATACATTTTTAACTACTTTAGAATCTCATTTTAGCCTCAAAAGTGTCATCGTTGTCAATAAAATACATGTTATCCTAAAGCTAAGGAGACAGATTAGTTTCCCATTGTTGTATAACAAATCACCCCAACAGCAGCTTAAAGCGACCAAGATTTATTATCTTAACGTACAGACGAGATGCCATGTAGATCCAGATTCCAGATGTGACTTAGCAGGATGCCTTCCATGCCCCTTAGACTGCAGGAAGACTGTCAGCCTGAGTTGCTGTATCTCAAGGCTCCGCTGGGCTGGAAGTCACTGCTAAATTCCCCCGTGCAGCTGCTGTCAGGCTTCCGAAGAACAGCATCCACCTTGGCTCATGTGCTTTCCAGCCTGCATCCATCTGTTGGAGCCACCGTAACAAATATCACAGCCTGACATCCACTTGTGGTCTTACTACGCTGGCAGCTAAGGTGTTTCAGGAATGGTTTTGGTTTTTTTGCAGATGGCCACCTCATCTCTCCTTGTGGCCTTACACAGTTTTCCTACTGTGTTTTGCTCTCTTATAATAACTTATCTCTGTAAAAAATTAGCACTAGCAGAGCAAGGTGCCACTAATCTTTGATCCTAGAACTCAGGGGGGTGTATCTCTGTGAATTCAAGGCCATCCTGGTCTAAATAGCAAGTTCAGGGGTGGCCAGGACTATATGATGAGGCCCTTTCAAAAAACAAACAAACAACCCTTATTCCAAATATAGTCACATTCTGGGGTACTGGAGACTCATACCCCACCAAATGGGAGGGGCATGAGACAGCCCACCTCTCTACCTGAAGAGACTTCATATCAGGGGAGTGCATGATTCAGGAATGGGAAGGGAGGGAGGGAGGGGGAGAGAGAGACAGAGACAGAGACAGAGACTGGGACTGGAGAATGGCTCATCTTTTAAGCCTACTTGCTGCTCTTACAGAGGACTGGCATTTAGTTCCCAGCACCTGTAATCCAGTTCCAAGGGACCTGATGCCCTCTTCTGGACTCTGTGGGTATCTGCACTCACATGCATATACCTACACAGACATGCACATATACAGATAATAAAAATGAAAAATTTTAAGACAGACAAATAATGAACTAAGACAGAAACATTTTATTATTTCACATACATCCTGGGCAATATTGCAGGTCTGCATTTCCCCCCCAAGATTCTGAGAGAAGAGCTGGTACTCTTAGAGACTCTCGGGGGGGGGGGGGGAACACACAGAACCAGGCTCAAAGGGGCTGTTGGAGGCTGCCTGGCACACTCTTCACCTAGACTTAGGGTTGACACTGGCCTGGGAAGCATTTCAACCTCCTCTGAACAGGCAGAGCTGTTGAGAGGCTGGGTGAGCAATTTCCAGCCTTCCCATCGGAAGTTCAAGGAGAAGGAGGGGTAAGATGAGGGGACAAAGGTCAAAGGGGGATTTGGGATTTAAAGGAAGAGTATTCAGTGTAAGTCTCTCCTCTCCCTGCAGGTCCATGGTCTCCCTGGGGACAGGATGGCAGCCCCAAAGGCAGTCAAACACACCGCCATGCATGCACACACAGTAACATCCTCACACACTTTTACATGATCCCATGTATACACAAACATGTGAACACATTCACACCATCACACATGTGCACCACCTCTATATACTATCACAGCACACCACACACCACACACACGTCTACACCACGCCGTGTCCTCCAGCTTCCTCCCTGCGCCTGGCGTGCATACAATGGGTGCTCAGTCAGGAGCGACTTCAGTGATGAAACATTAAGTTGGGGACCAGCATGGCTGAGGAGCCTTCTAGTTAAATCTTTCCAGTTCCTCACCACCAGCTCCTGGGGGATGTGCAGAGTCCTCGGCCGGGCTTCTCGGAATTGGAGAAATATCCCTTTCCTTCCATAGCTACATCTGAACCACTCCAGCCAGGGTGAGGGGTAATGAATGGCACAGCTGTTGGTTTATTTTCCATCAAGTGGTGTCCAAACCTTATGCTTTCTTTATTCAAGTATCCAATGGTGTCAAGGGAGCACCTGCAGAGCAAAACACCTGCTCATATTTGGGGAGTCCTCTTGAGCAAAAGGCAAGCTTTGGGGAAAATCCTGCACACCCCTCAGTCTTCGGGCTGCAGCTTCCATGGTCCACTGAATGGCTTGTGGAGGAAAGCAATTTCCTCTGGGGAGGAAATCCTGGTGGATTTACTGACCCACGTGTCTAAGGAATAACCAGTAGACTGCATTTAAAGAAAAAGGGACAGTCTCCAGTGACACAGTGGAGAGCTAAACACTTCTGCTAAATCAGAAGGCCTGCATGGAAGACTGTGTTGAGTGTTGTGTGTTTTCAAAGGGGCTGGCATCCTTGGTCATCTGGTGGCCTGTCTGTACTCTCTGAGTCCCACCTGTCAGGGCCAGTGTCAAGGCTCACCTTCCAGGATACCTCCATGAACCAACGAAGGAGCAACACTTTCTTTTTATTATTATTTTTTTTATTTTTATTTTTTAAAAATTTATTTTCCAGGTCTCCCCTTCGGAAAACCCCTATCCTATTACCCCTCCCTTTGCCTCTATGAGGGTGCTCCCCCACCCACCCACCCACTCCCGTCTTCCCTCCCTGGCATTCCCCAACACTAGGGCATTGAACACCCTCAGGCCCAAGGGCCTCTCCTCCCACTGATATCCAACAAGGCCCTCCTCTGCCACATATAGGGCCAGCACCATGGGTCCCTCCATGTGTATTCTTTGGATGGTGGTCCAGTCTCTGGGAGTTCCGGGGAGTCTGGCCAGTTGACACTGTGGAACAACACTTTCAATGTGCCTCAGCTTGAAGGCACAGGCTGGGGCGTGAGAAACCCCAACAGGAACTTGGAAATACACACAAAGCCACCTCTGGGCCAGACCCTGTGTTTCCTTCACAGCAGAGTCATGAGAGCCTGCCATTTCTTATTACAATATTAGTCATTGTTTTCCAAATTATTCTTCATGTGTCACCTTTTTCCCTGAGCCCTTTCCTCCCTCCGGTGAAGTCTGACACCCCAAGCAGCTCTCAGAACTAAATTAATTATAAAATCATATTAATGTCATCTATACAGCAATGAAATTAATTTATTCCATACATCTGAGGGGAAGTCATCAATTATGAGCCTGGACTGTAGCATTTTGTGTTACAGCATTTACAATTCTTACGAATTTTAATATTTTCCCCCCAGCAAGAATTGCCATAAATATCACCTGCCATAAAGTCTTGATTTATGAATTAAGCCTAACTTCCAGGTGCCACTAATATTTAAATACTGAACATTTAATTCTGATTAAGTACATGCTCAAGGTATTTATCCCTGTATGAAAAATAAGTCTCTCCACATCTCAGAGATGATCTTGGGCCTAGGGTACGAGTATATGTAATAAAATCTGAGCTAGGATGTTGCTATGGTTTCACATAAAGGCTTGGTCCCCAGGGTAGTCGTTGTCAAGAGGCCCTGGACCAGCAGTTCTCAACCTTCTAATATTGAGACCTGTAATACAAGTTGTTCATGTTGTGATGACTCCCAACTATAAAATCATTTCATTGCTACTCCATGAATGTAATTTTGCTACTGTTATGAAACATAATGTAAATATCTGATATGCAGGTTATCTAATATATGACCCCAAAGGGGGTCGAGACACACAGGTTGGGAACGGTCTTAGATCTTTGGGAGCACTACCCTCATAAGAAATTGTGACCCCAGTCTCCCTCTGCCTCCTGGCTGGTGATGTAGCCATATTCTCACTGCTACAATCTGCCATCCTCACAGGATGCCAGCCCAACAAGGCCACCTGATCTTATACTTGAAGCTCCAAATGGTGAGCTAAATAACCCTTTGTTCTTTGTAAGCTAATTGCCTCCACCACAGTAACACAATGCCAACAAGGCTCTTGGAAGTGCTTCCCAGCGCCCATTTCCCAGGATATATGATAAGCTCGATACAAGGGTAGCCTAGCTGTGGCCTTCTTCCAAGACCTGACCATGTCCTGGGGTTCAAAGCAGCCCACTCTGATAATGAATACAGCATCCAAAGAGGCAGCCTCCTCTCACACTTCTCAGAGATTGTTAGAGGACACCCAAATCCTCATCCACGAGACAAAAGCAGGCACAGAAGCACAAACATATAACCCAGACGCTGAGGAGACAGAGACAAGAGGGTCCCTGAGGCTCACTGGCCAACCAATCTAGCAAAATCAGAAAGTTCTAGTTCAATGAGAGATCCTGTCTCCAGAAATAAGAGGAAGAGTAAATGAGAAAGAGGCTGATGTTGACCTCTGCCCCACATACACAAATGAACACATACGTATAGCAAAAAATAAATATGAATGAATCTCACAGATGTAACCGTGAGAGAAATCAAACAGAAAAGAATGCAGGCTGAGTGAGACTGGTTATTGTATATGTCATTGACACCCATAATCAGACCAAGCTCGGCTGTGCTGTGAAGAGTCAGGATGAGGCTGGGTGGGAAGTTCCTGGAAGGGGACAGGGTGGAGGGCATTTGAGAACATTCTGTCTCTAGATCTGGTCTCTTTACAGAGCTGTGCTTGCCTTCTGGGATTCGTCAGGCTGAATGCTTATGACATGTGCTCTATAATTGCAGAATGTAGTTACCCTAAAAAGCAACCGTTGTGTATCTGAAGTTTGAACATAATGGGGCCTCCTGTGCTGTGCTTGTCTGACAACTCTATTCTGTTCTCCTGCTAATGGGCAATCTGCTCATCAACACCTAACACAGCTAGGGTGATCCCAGCTCCTGGGCAACAGAGACAGGATGATCACAAGTTCAAGACCAGTCTTGGATAAATACTGAGTTCACAGGGCACCTAAGCTATATAAACCATCTCAAAAAATTAATAAACAAATAAAAATGCTAACACATGTCAGAGTGTACGTCACATGTCCACCTAGAGTTACAAAATCTCCTCACATAACACCCCCTGGACAGGTTCTCCTGCCTATGAGGGGAGGAGAAAAGTCAGGGGTGAAGTCAGAGTTTTCAGTGAGGTGAGGGGAGTGTCAGAGAAAGCAGGTTGGCAAATACATAGCAATGGCCCTGAAACATGGAAAATCAATAGTTTAAAGGTCCAAAGAAGAGATTCCTGTTGCCACCTGTCTTAGTCAGGGTTTCTATTCCTGCACAAACATCATGACCAAGAAGCAACTTAGAGAGCAAAGGGTGTATTCCACTTATATTTCCACACTGCTGTTCATCATCAAAGGAAGTCAGAACTGGAACTCAAGCAGGTCAGGAAGCTGGAGCTGATACAGAGGCCATGGAGGGATGTTACTTACTGGCTTGCTCAGCTTGCTCTCTTATAGAACCCAGGACGACCAGCCACAATGGGCCCTCCCCCCTTGATCACTAATTGAGAAAATGCCTTACAGCTGGATCTCATGGAGACATTTCCTCACCTGAAGCTCCTTTCTCTGTGATAACTCCAGCTTGTGTCAAGTTGACACACAAAACCTGCCAGTACACCACCCACTTAGGACCTACATTCAAGTTACCTGTGGGACACTGATCGCTATGCTTGTTGACACCTTGACACATCTGAAAAGAGGCAACCTCAGTTAAGAACTGCCTCTATCAGTTGGGCACAGGGGCTTATCTGTGGGGCATTTTCTTGACTGAAAATGTAGAATGTCGGAGGATCTAGCTCACCTCAGGCAGCACCATCCCTAGGCAGGTGATGGTGGGCATATGAGAAGGGTGGCTGAGTGGAAGCCTGGAAACAAGCCAGTAAGCAGTGCTCACTCACAGTTCCTGCCTTGAATTCCTGCCTGACTTCCCTCGAGGATAGGCTGTGACCTGAAAGTATAATCTGAAACACCCCAATCCATTCCCAAGTGGGCCCCGTAGGGAAGGGTGTCTGTCTGGAAGCCTTGAGGGACTCGTAGAATCAGGCATGGCATCTCTGCAACTCCCAGTGACCTAAGCTCTTACTCTCCAGAACTCAGCCCCTTGGTATGAGCATAGGCTGTGACTCACTGCCCCTCATGCCTGACCACCTCGTGTTTCCTTTGATGACCAAAGCCTGCCTCTCCTGTTCTATTCCAGGACCCACAAGCCTTATCCAGAATCCACACCCTGTCCTGACAGAGGGTGAGTGGGGCCAGATCTGTGAGAGAGCTGATTTCTGAAGCCCATTTGCAAGGCATAGTCCTCATAGACACAGCATTCTCTGCAGATGTTTTCAACACAGCACAGGCTGTGCTCAGCACTCTCCTGGACTGTATGTCCATGCTGCACAGCACCAGGCTTCAGTGTGCCCTGAAGCATCTGCTTTGACAGTGACAGGCTCCAGGAGCCCTGGCACTGGCTCTGGTGGGACTCTACCCAGACCCCATGAAGAGCTGTCATCCACTGGGCATCAACAGACTTCATCACAGTGGCCTCTCCATCCTGTTGCCCCTGCCCTGGGCTCCTTCTTTGTGTAGCTTCAAAGAGTGAAAGAAACCTCTCACCTTGGTGTCTTTGCCGTGAGGGATTCACCTCTCCACACCTCACCACTCTCTGTTCTCCCATATCCAACATGGATATGGTAAGTTCTTGCCATATGGAAGTCCCCATAAGGCACAGAGTGTCTGCCATGCTGTCTTTTGAATCTTCTATAGCTCCCACTTCTTACAAAATCAAGCTCACCATCTTCAGGGTCACAGAACATGGCCCCATTACTCCCCTGGTTACACACACACACACACACACACACACACATGCACTCACATGAACACACACATTCACATATACACACAAACATGCACTCACATGAACACACACACATACACACACACACTCACATGAACACATACATTCATATACACACACACAAACATGCACTCGTATGAACACACACACATACACACACACTCACATAAACACATACATTCACATACACACACACACACACACACACACACACACACACACACACACACACACAACCTCCTGGATCTCAGCTCTAGTTCCAATCAGGTTCCCTTCCTTCCCTTTCTCTCCTTTAATGTATCTGAAACGTCCTCCTCCTGGCCACAACTCTAGATTCACCCCTGATCCTCCAGGAGACTGCCCATGCCCTTTCCCGCTACTCTGAAGGCCCACTTTGAATTCCAGCTCTCTTTCTTTTATTATTCTTCCTTTCCTTGTAAATCCCTAAGGGAAGAAGGGGCCATCCGTCTCCATCCTCAAGACCCCAGAGCCAGTTAAGCTGGTACCAGCTGCTTCAACAGAAGAACTCAGAAT
Organism: Uromys caudimaculatus; assembly: GCA_028551405.1. Lineage (NCBI taxonomy): Eukaryota > Metazoa > Chordata > Mammalia > Rodentia > Muridae > Uromys > Uromys caudimaculatus. The sequence goes on along the minus strand of CM052703.1, from coordinate 65,168,559 downwards.
CTCAGGGCCCTTGCATGGTAACCATCAAGGTTTCATGCCATGTACAGAGCCCATGTTTCTAGCCAAGAAGCCTTCCCGAGATTCATCCTGGCACCCAGCCTCTCTCAATGACCAGTGCTCTCCAAGGAAATGGCAACACCCAGTTTTTAATCCTGTTATCTATGATGTGTATCCTTTACCTGCATTCAGTTAGCAAGAACTTACCATATGGCCTCACTCTGGGGAAGTGAGACTATAACCATGTGGTGGGCATTGCTGCCTGTTGATAACAGAGTAGCCCTATGAAAGGGAAATACAGATCTTCTCCAGGTACATGCGAGTGCAAATGAGGCCCAGTAAGTGTGTGCAGAATGTACACACAGAGGCTAGAAAGAGGCTTAAGGCAGGCAGCAGGGAAGCACTAACAATTGCTAAGCTCCTAATATGTGCTGGGTACATATTAGAGACACGGACTTTAGAGCCACATAGTGGGGTAGGGATCCCTGACCTGAACGCAGACAGACCAAGCCCTGTGTTCCAGTCTCCAAGCCTGAGCAGCTCATGGCTAGCCCTAAACCTCGTCTGATACTTTCATGAAATGAGTTAGCACCCACTCTAAGACCTAACACAGAGAGATATTCAAGAGCAAGGAAATACTGATACCTTACATGATGCTATCATAGAAACCAGAACCTCAAACCGCTTGGGCCTCTTGCCCAGTTATAAGTGGCCAAGCCAGAACATACCCCAAAGCTGTACGCTCACGAAGACCGCACACATCTCCTCAGAGCTTTCCAGCGGGATTCCTCCAGCCTCTCAGCTTGAACCCCAGTAAAATACAAAGAACCTAGAGTCATCCTGGCCTCTGGTCTCCCTCAGACCTCTCACCCACAAAATCATGCATTATCAGCCAAACACTGAGGCCTCTGTCCACATCCCAGGCTTCCTGTTTACACCCCCGCCTCCCTGACTCCTCCCCCTCCATTTTCCATCACTGAACCTGATTAAGTTGTATTAACCACTGATCACCCTCGACTTGCTCTGCCCTCTCAGAGCCAACTGCAGACCAATTCCCATCTCCCCTTTCAAGTCCTCCCTCTTTGGGTTCATACAGCCGATGAGTCCCTACCCCCACCCACCCTAGGAACAGTCAGACTCACAATAGCAAAAGAAAGCAAAGTGGAGTCCAGATTACCAGCATCCAGCCACACAGCTGGCCCTGGAGGCTCCCACATGTCTCCGGGAAGAGCAAGCATGGTTGCTCAGCTGATGGGGTGCTGACATTCAGAGCTGACCCAGGAGAAAGCCCGGCACAAAGGGTCTGGGGCAGTCAGACACCACCCTTCCAAACGGCAGCTGTCTCGTGCAGGTCCTAAGACGTGTTTCTGCCCCCTCCTCTGTAGCAGGCCTGTTACCACGTCTTAGTCTAAGGATGAGGGAAAGCGTGAAAATATAAAAGGCATGCCTTCCTACTTGGAGAGGAGCTAGACTCATTGGAATATTCTCGTGTCACCAGCACGAGACAGCTTCTTATATTGATGTATTGATTTGTGGACAGTTCCTAGCAACCTATGTTTGGGCAGAGGGGTTTGTGAAGAAGGCCCTCACACGCAGACTTGCTTCCCAGGCTATGTCTACATAGTATTTGCTCATCAACCAGGGAGGCATGAACCTAAACAGAAACTGTAAGCCACAGGCAGGAACTGTGGGCAGGAGACCAGGAGGCCAGGAGGCTAGGAGGCAGGGGAAGGAGAGTGCAGGGGGCCAGAAGGCAAGGAGTGCAGAGGGCCAGGAGGCCAGGCTAGATCCAAAGCCTACTGCCTATCCCCACCCTCCTGGCCCTGCAGCTGGTTAATGTTTGATACATTGTCAACTTTCATTCATACAGAGGAGCCCAGCAGGAACGAGGCCAGTTAAATCACCGAGTCCCTGATGCAGAGCCTCAGGGGGAAAATAACTCTCATTACTCTTCGTTTTTTCTCCAGTGCTGGCAGACAATGCCCAGCCAAGGGAGAGGGGCCTCCACGACCCACCCCACCTGCCTGCCTGGGGTCTTCCAGCCCTGGCCTCTCTCCCTCCATCTTCCTGGATCCAGCCAGGACATTTATCATCTTCAAGTTCTCGAATGCAAATCTCAGCAGCCTGACCCTGACAGAAATCCCGGTTGTATCCCTCTTTCTAGACATGTTGTGTTGTTTCTAGGCTCCTTAGGCCCAGGCAGACACTCTAGCCACAGTGACCACCACCACCACCCCAGAATACCAGAATATCAGAATCAACTTCCTCGGACCCTGAGCCTTCAGCAGCAGGAAAAGGATAAAATTATGATGGCCCTGGGGAGAAGAGGGAGCAAAATTCACTCCTTCAGGGACAGAATCCAGTGTGCAGCCTGATCTTGAGCTTCTCTCCCTGTCTCTGGGACCTGTTATGGCTGTTCCCTCATACTGCAGACATCCCACGGCAACCCCTTCACCATGGCCCTTCCTATTGGCCTTTCGTGTTATGTCCCTACCTAAGAATCACCTCCTCCAGGCAGCCTTCCCTAACCATCCTAGTGAGGGAAGGATGCTCTCCACCTCTCAGAACCCAGTATGATCCCTGCTTTCAAATTTCTCTTTAAGGGAATAGCTTGTCTGTTCCCCTCTCCAGGCTATGAGTTCTACAGCAACACCCCAGAACCTCATCAGTCTGCCAAGGTCTCTGACATCACACTTCACAAACCAAAGACTCAAAGATGGAGGAAGGAAGGAACGTTAGCCTTGTCAACCCTTCTCAAGGTTTGGTGTTCCTGGCAATAAGACCCCGACTGTGCTGAATTCTGAGCCTCTAGATGTCGCAGTCCAGCCTTACCTTGATAAATGAGCTTCTATAGCTGTCTGGCCCCAGTTAAGGCTGTCTTGTTCAGACCAGGCCCCTGCTGGAGACTGGGGGATTGGCTGCGTGTCCGTGGCCCACGCAGGACAAGTCCTGCTGCTCCCGTGGGTAGAGAGAAGAGCCACCCACTCACTCCAGTGCAAAATATGTCCATTTCCAGCAGGACTTGCAGAGTCTTGGCTCCACCATACTGTAGATGCCAATACAGGCTGGGGCCACACACTCCAACTGATCGTTTTGTTCCAAGCTGTCAAGGATGGGTCCACTCAAACCAGGGCTCCAATCTCAGATCTGAGTTCAAAGGTCTCTCCTGAGGGCCTGTACTCTACACTTCCAAGGGCTGCCCATCTGCTGTGAAGACTGTCCTATCTTACTGTGGTGGTTTGAATAAGAATGTCCCCCATAGGCCCTGTTGATGTCCATGGCCCACGTTATCACAAGGGCCATGCAGATGTCCATGATCTATGCAGCTGCCTGAATCCATGTTGGTGTCTGTGGAGCAGCCAAGGGCTATGTCTGGGTCTATGGTCCTGATGTTGATGGGGGCCATGTTGATGTCCACAGCCCATGTTATCACCTAAGGCTGTGGGATTGTTCATGGTCTGTGCTGCCACCTGAAGTCATATCAATGTCTGTGAACTGTGTTGCCACATGGGGCCATGCTAATGTAGAAGGAGGGACATAAAAGGCTTCTGTGACAACCCCTACCCCTTTCACCCCTCCAAAATAAGTAACAGCCTAGACAGGAAGCCATCAAAGAGAACTCTTAAAAATTGGGATAAGGATGCTGAAGCGTAGCTCTCCACAACTCAGGGCGTCTGGTGGGGGTGCGGGTGTAGGACTCAGCCGTCTTTAGGGGGATGGCCACTGAGAGTTTGACCATGAGCCAGCGAGTTTATGGACAACACAAAGTGGACTTGTTCTCTCTCTCTCTCTCTCTCTCTCTCTCTCTCTCTCTCTCTCTCTCTCTCTTCTTTCATTGGGTGGGAGACCTGGGAAGAGAGCATGATGGAGTTCACAATGTGAAATTCCCATTAATCAATAAAAATATTATGCTATAACTAAACAGAAATGCAAAATAAACATGAAATTTGAAGATGAGAAAAAAAGAATGGTCCCCATACGCTCATAGGTTTGAATGCTTAGTCATCAGAGAATGACACTACTTGGAAGGGATCGGAAAGTCTGGCCTTGTTGGAGTGGGTGTGGCCTTGTTGGAGGAAGTGTGTTAGCAGGGCTGGGCTTTGAAGTTTCAAAAATTCAATCCAGGTCCAGTGTCTCTTTTCCTGTTACCTACAGATCTAAATGTAGAACTCGCAGCTCCTTCTCCAGCACCATGTCTGCTTGCATGCTGCCATGCTCCCCCACCATGGTAAAGGACTGAACCTCTGAAACTGTAAGCCAGCCCCGATTAAATCCTTTCTTTTCTAAGAGTTGCCTTGGCCATGGTGCCTCTTCACAGCAATAGTACACTAAGACACTCACCTTTGAATCTGGAAAGCACGCTCTCCTCGGCTGGGGTAAAGACTTCCGTGCTCTCCCCAACTGGCATGAAGATGTTTACATCCACATCTCTGAGTATCTAGACCGCACTCGCCCTGCCTGGCTTGAAGTCCTCCACATTCCTCTTGGAGAAGCAGATCTCATTCTCTGCATCTGGTGTGAACATTTCTACACTCTGCACTTCTGATGTGAATATCTCCAAACTCACCCCTGCTTGGATGGTCAGTCTGTCCTAGTCAGCTAACAGACAGCCACTGGGATGGTTTCTCCTTCTGAATTTCAGCTTAACCCCTGACTGATCTCTTGTTCATGTCACTCACCTCTAATCTACACTGAACAGATCCCCACCCCTACCAGGGGGAGGATGGTGGCCTTCACACCAGATGGGAAGAGTGCAGTGGTCTTTGTACCAAATGGAGGAGTACAGAGCTCTTCACACAAGGTAGGGGTGTGAAGGTCTTCATACCAGTTACACCGAGAGGCCCTCTCTCCTTTCTCCTGTACTTGAACTAGGGATGGTTTTGAGAACAGAGATGCTAGCTAACAGCCATTATACCAATACATAGGGCCTGATAGGTTTGGTGAAAGAATGGAAAGAACAAGGTGAAAAAATATTTTTTTTAAAGATTTATTTATTATTATATGTAAGTACACTGTAGCTGTCTTCAGACACACCAGAAGAGGGCGTCAGATCTCATTATGGATGGTTGTGAGCCACCATGTGGTTGCTGGGATTTGAACTCAGGACCTTCGGCAGAGCAGTCGATGCTCTTAACCACTGAGCCATCTCTCCAGCCCCAAGGTGAAAAAAAAATTAAGCCATGGTGACGCAGACTAGATCAGCCATTCCATCTCTGGACATGACAGTGTGATGGTTTGTATATGCTTGGCCCAGGGAGTGGCACTATTTGGAGGTGTGGCCTTGTTGAAGAGGTGTGTCACTGGGGTGTGGGTTTAAGACCCTCATCCTAGCTACCTGAAAGTGAGTACTCTGCTGGCAGCCTTCAGATGAAGATATAAAACTTTTGGCTCCTCCTGCATCATGCCTGGATGCTGCCATGTCCCTCCTTGAAGATAATGGACTGAACCTCTGAACCCATAAGCCAGCCCCAATTAAATGTTGTCCTTATAAGAGTTGACTTGGTCATGGTGTCTGTTCACAGCAGTAAAACCCTAACTAAGACAACAGGGGTAGGTTAATATATACTGTCTTTTGTGCTCCTTGTCTACTCATTCAAACCTCATTCAAACTGAACTGGGTGTCTGGTGTTTTAAATGCAGATTCTTAGCAGTGTCAGCTTCAATCAGCCTTGATTGTATCTGCCTTCGGCTCTTTCTACTTTACCATCTTACACATAGGTTTAGCTCCTAAATGGAACCCACAGTGAGTCTCCAGTCTCCACTTTCAAACGAGGCTTAGATGACCAGGTTGTCATTGTGTAGAGTAGGAAGTAGCCTATAGCTGTATGGCCTCTGTTGGCCCAGATGCCTCTTTTCCTTCTCATTGGACACTCGAAGCTGTCCTTAGCATTCAGATAGCAGTAACAGCCTTTCCACTGCATATTTCACCCTGATCATGAAGTCCTGCCTATTTTCTATGTGTGGATATAACTTATCACTGTTCCATACCCTCTAGACACAAAGAGAGTGGCCTAGACCTGCCATCAATGCTGCCTCTGTAGACTCTAGTTCCCCAAGGTGGATTCCATGACTTTGCCCGGATGGAATTCACAGATAATTTTCAAGACTACAAGCCAAGTTCACTACAAGACTATTGGAAGCAGTTCATGTGAAATCCAATAGTAGCCAACATTCAGAGGTTGCCATGGGCAACAGTTCCATCTCTCCTAATACACAACCAACTTGAGCAGCCAAGAAAAACATGGGCAGAATGGTCCGTCCATCTACTCCTCACAGTGACTTGTTTCAGTCACAAGAAGGCAGGACACCCCCTGTTCCTGAAGAAGAATCGATTGAGCAAAACCGCACCACAGCATAGAGGTCAGAGTAGAGTCATGCAAATCCTTCTGCAGAAGGACCTGCAGTGTCCAACCAGGGGAGTACACTGTCCTATGCGCACAGTCTATAAGCAGCATCACCCCTGCCTGCCTAAGCCTCCTAAAGGAATGGAAGTAGGGCTATTTCTGTAACTGGAAAGCTCAAAGGTATGGACTCTATCTGTATTGGCCACGATGACAAGCTGAAATAGTCCTAGGGGGCCAAAATTTGCCAGCACACTTCGTGTTCCCTGTCTGGAATTAATGTTGAAATGTTGTCAGAAGTTAATTCATGCTATTAGTAAGGCACCGTGGGAGGAGTGCCAGGCCCTCCACAGGAACTAAGAGAGAGGTTCTAAGTCAGTCACAGCAAGTTTCCATAAAACCATCCATGTGAGGACTCATAAAAGAGGGCCTACCATGAGCTCCTTAAGGCCAGAAACCAAGCCCTACACAGCTCACATCCCAGACCCTTGTCCTCTCCTTCTGAGAGTCTTTGAGGGGCAGAGATCCTCTCCTGTGGCCTCCCTTAAAGTTTCCCATTAGGCTGTTAAACATACAGGGCAGTACAGAAGTTAGGACCTGAGGACCATTTATGTCTCCCCCAAATCTGCCTGATAAGGATGAGAGCTGTTGAAGGGGCAGAAGACCCAGTCCCTGCTTCCTACTTCCTATCCTTTCCCAGCTTATCCAGCCCCACCCCCACTGTCTTCCTAGCATCTTACCTGCTCATTTCTCCTGACCTCCGTGGCCTGTTGTGCTGGCTAGTCTTGTGTCAAATTGACATGCAAACTAAAGTTATCTCAAGGGAAGGAAACTCAATTTGGAAAATGCCTCCATAAGATCTGGCTGTAGGGCATTTTCTTAATTAATGGTCAGTGTGGGAGAGTGAATCCCATTGTAGGTGGTGCCATACCTGGGCTGGTGGTCCTGGGTTCTATAAGAAGTCAGGCTGAGCAAGCAATGGAGAACAGGCCAGTAAGCAACACCCCTCCATGGCCTATGCATCAGCTCCTGCCTCCAGGTTCCTTCCCTGACATCCTTCAATGATGAACAGTGATAGGAAAGTATAAGTCAAATAAACCCTTTCCTCCCCAACTTGCTTTTTGGTCATGGTGTTTCATCACAGCAATAGAAACCCTAAGATATCGTTCATCCTCATTGGCTAGCCCTATCCACAGGACTAGCTAGGTTAGGTAAAGGATCAAACAGAGCTTTGGGGTCCTGAAGGATGGAGGGATTCTTCTAAAGTCCAGTGTTGGGGAGAAGTTCCAATCCGGCCTTGACTAGACTGACTACCCTTGACTCAGGCATGGCCATGAAGCTCATCTCTTGGCTCTGCCTTCCCAAAGCCTCCTTTTCTTATAATAACCAACCCTCAGCAAGCCAGGGTTCCAAATGCAGGTCTCGTGGTCAGGACTCAAGGAAAGCCCCAGGAGCCCATTGCATTGTAAGAACAGCCCCACATCACACATATGCACCCTCGAGGGAAGCAAAATGAATGGAGGGACCCAGGAAACAATGAACACATTATGTTTTACACTTTATCTTTTTTGAGCTTCTAGAATGTTTCTCTTTACAGTAAATTTGCTCAACCACACACCCTACCCACAAAGCCAGACCTGCTACTGATGTGAAACTCTGATACCCAGATGCTTGTTTCTTCCAGTGCCTATTGGCAACTGAGGCC
>CM052703.1:65087620-65160016 GCA_028551405.1 Uromys caudimaculatus | reverse complement strand
AAAAAAAAGAACTTTCTGGAACTGATTTTAAACGTGAGTACTTGAGATGAGAGAGATGGCTCAATGGTTAAGAACACTTGCTGCTCTTCCAGAGGTCCCAGGTTCATTTCCCAGAGCCCATACAGCAGCTCACAACAGACCATAACTCTAGGAAATATGACACTGTCTGCTGACTCAGCAGGTACTAGTCACACACATGGTACACAGACATACCTGCCGGGAAACCACCCACACGTATAAAATAAATATATTTTAAATTACTCTATCCGCAAAGAAGCAGGAAAACGTGCTTCTAAACTAAAAAGAAACTCATTCACTAAAAACAGAGCCAGACCGATGGAGGAAGTAGACCAGAAAGCATTAAATAGCCATTAGGAAGGTCTCAAGTCCGTGACTGAGCTTCCACCTTATGAAACTGGATAAAGAATGACAAAGCAAGCAGAGGGAACCCTAGGCAGCCAATGTCAGTGACTCTACAGCATAAAAGCAAGAGAAAAATCAGTGAGATCAATAAAATGGATAAATCTCAGCAATAAGGACAAAATAAAATAGAAAAAGGAAAACAGGGCAGAGAGCTGGCTCAGTGGGTAAAGGTGCTCGCTCGCTGCAGAAGCTGGAATGGGTAAAGGTGCTCGCTGCAGAAGCCTGCAGACCTGGATTCAAACCACTGGAATCCACGCAGAGACAGAAGGAGAGAACTGACTCCACAAAGCTGCCCTCTGACCTCCACACATGCACTATGGCACACAAGTGCCCACTCCACACCCACTCCTCCCACACACAATAGTAACAAGATTAAAATCTTTTAAAGAAAAAAGATACAAATTGCCCACATTAGGAATGAAAGACGGAAAATCACTGCAAAGCCTAAAGACAGTAAAAGGACAATAAAGAAAACACACCCTGTGAGCATCTTCAGGCACAAACAATCCCCAGTGATGAAATGGGATGATGCCTAACGGAAGGACCTGTTAAAACTCACCCAAGATGAAATAGTCCTCTGAATAGTCCTGTAACCACTACAGAAACCAAATGCATAATTTAAGCAAAACTTCCATAAAAGAACCAAGCACAGATGGTTTCATTGAATTCTACAAAACATTTAAGAAATAAACATCTCCGTTCTGCAGTCACTTCCAGGAAACAGGAGCCCAAAGAAAGTTCCCGCCCCACATTACGATGCCAGCATTACCCTCTTTTCAGAATTAGACGACAACAAGAAAATGTCAAACCCAAATCCCTCGTGAATAGGTGTGAAACTCCTCAGCAAACTATTAGTGTGTCACATCCAGTGATATATTAAAACTGAGCCATCATAACTGCTAAATAGTTTGGACCTGGTACAGCCCCACCAAGGGCCCACATATCCTAGGCTGGGTCTCCAGGTCAGGAGGCGCTCTAAGAGGTGAACCTGTAGAAAGGTTTTAATCACTGAGGTTAAGCCCTCAAGGATTTGTGAGGCTCTACTCTCCCTGCCTCCCCTCTGCCTTTCCTCTCCCTCCCCCTTCTTCCTGTTTTCATGTCCTAGCCATGAGGTGAATGAATGGCTTTTCTCCACCAACCACTCCTGAGCCTTTTGAAATAACCACGAACATCTTGAACAGAATAAGAAAGTGGGAAGACTCACATTATCCAACTGTTTAGCTTTACCAAAACAACACTGTGGAACATGGCAGACTCACACAGACACTACCATGTTGTTTTGTTTGGCTGGTTTGGTTTGGCTTTTACAAAGACATGAGGCATACCAATAAAGGCAGGCCAGTCCTTTGAGTAAGCTCTCTGCCCTACCTGACACTTTGCACTCCCTGCTCAGGGGACAGGGTCACCAAGAGACCCTTCACCCTAGGTTGACATCTGGCAACAACCTGCACTCCTGTCTGCAGAGACAGGTCAGTGTCAAAGAGGGTGACTGGCTATAGAGTGGACATGGAAGAAGGGCAGCACCTTGGGCCTCACAGAGAAGCCCTACCTGCCTCCATGCCAAAGCCCAAGTCACTCTTATCCTCCTGGTTCCTGTCTTGGTCAGTTCAGGCAGCTATATCTGAATACCAGAGTTAAACAGCAGGTTTTATTCTGTCAGCTCTGGAAGCTGAAGTCCAAGGTCAGGGTGTCAGCATGGCTATTCATGATGCAGACTACTGCTCCCTCACTGGGTCCCCACGTGGAGGAGAGGCAAGCAGGCTGCCTAGTAACACTACACAGAGGAACACTGATTCTACGTGAGGACCTCAGTCCACGATCACATCTAAACTAACCAATTCCCAAAGACCTTGCCTCCCAGGACCCTCCAACCATGGATTAGGACCTCACCCTAATGAAGTACGGTACATAACTGAGTCCACAGCAGTCGCTGTGCATACAACTCCTTGCTCCTCACGAAGAAGCCACCCTACCTCCCTTTTGAATACTGGACTGAGAGCCACTGGTGAGTTTATCCACCCACCTGGACTGCTGTGTAGTGCTTCCTGCCCATTTTACCTCCTCAGGTGGAGTATATGTGGATATGCAGCCCTCATCAAAGGAGATCAAAGCCCATTAGGGCCTTGCAAGGAGAGCCTCTAGCGGGAAATAGGCTCAGCTATGAACCAACAGCTCCCTAGTTGAACAACCCAAAGCACACCTGCTAGTCTTCCAATTAGGCTGCAGAAAGCTAAGAAGGGAGAAGGGGCAAGATCACTGATGCAAACATGTAAGACTCTGTCGTAAATCCCTTACTTCACCTTGTCCTTCTCGGACTGACAGCTGCTGAGTGGTCAAAATAGGTTCCAGCCAGGTAAGTACGGAGAGTGAGTAGGACAGGGCCCCCTACCTTCCAGTTCTTATCCAATGCCATGTGGGATTACTGACACCCTCATGCGTACCAGTGGTCATCAAAACAAGGTTTGGCCGTAGCTTCTGAGTGGAATAATGGCCTCTAAGGTCCTACCACACACACCACTGCTGGATGACAACAAACTTATAACTGACATCAGTGGTTCTCAACCTGTGGATCCCAACCTCTTTGGCAAACCTCTGTCTCTAAAACATTTAAATTACAATTCATAACAGTAGTAAGATTACAGTTATGAAGTAGCAACAAAAATAATGTTATGATGGGGAGGTCACCACAACATGAGGAGCTGTGTTAAAGGGTCACAGCACTAGGAAGGCTGAGAACCACTTACAGAGTGCTGACAGTGGCCGCTTTCATTCACAGACCCCCAGGCCCACTGCTGTGTACACTTTTGCTTCTGGACCAGTTACACAGGGTGAAGATGTAACTTAGCACCCCGTTGTTGGGATCAAGAAACTGACGTTCAGGGGTGGGACATGACTGGCCCAACACATAAACAGAACTTTGACCTCAGGCTTGAGAAAGCTTCTCTCCAGCTCCTCTCAGGGCTGTGGAAGCTTGGGAGGGGGGTGTTGTAGGAAATCCATTCTCTGTCATGGTTGTTTCAACTTCCCTATCATAGATCTTTGCACCTGAGTGACCATACGCCAGGAGAATTTTCATGGTAGCTCAGGAGCAAGGCTAGGTCTAAAGAGCCATATGAAACCTTTTCCCTGTCTCTGTGCCTCCTCTGTGCCCGTGGTTATGTGCTGTGACCTGCCCATTATCCCATGATTTCGCCAAACATGCTCTCTGAATCCACTGTTTACTCTCAAAACATCTGTGTTCCTCTAGCATATTCTTGCAAATGCCCTCCTGTGGCTTACCGGCTCCCGGAGAGAAGCAAGCTGCACACCACAGATGCTCTCTGCTCTCTCTAGCCTGTTTTCAGACCACACCAGCCTAGAGAGGCTGAAGCCACAGTATGAAGCTCAAAGCAGTGACCGTGGGAGGCAGGGACACAGACTGCTCAAGTATGTGCAGACACCATAGTGTAACTAATTTTTTCAAAGTCTACTTTTAATGGTGGTTCTTAAATGCTTTAACCTCCCTTCTAGCCCACCACCCACCAGAGGTAGTGGAAAAGAAAGGACACTGGGGAAGTGGACCTGCTTAGAAATGGTTCTTTAGAGCAGATCCCATCTGCATTGTCAGGAAGTCAGCAGTTCAGTTCACGGGTCAGTAGCAGCAGCTCGATCCACTCGCAAACACTTCACAGATACACCAGCAGTCCAGTTTGGTAGAGTCGGGATAGCAGCAGTGGTGGCACTACCTAACAGGAATGGCCAGGCCTCAGCACAAGTCAGCAGGAGGAACCAGGAGGGATGCCAGAAGAAGTTCTCGGCTGTGCCTCTCGCAGCAAAGCCAAGAAAGATCAGTGGAGATGAGAGACCAACAAGGGTGTCACAGCTAACTCTATAAACAAGCCAAACTCTCTCCCTGGGTATCCTCACACCCTGACACATCAAGTCTCTGCAAGGCTAGGTACGTCCTCTCCCACTGAGGCCAGACAAGGCAGCCCATCTAGAAGACCATATCTCATGTAAGGTAACAGCTTTTGGGATAGCACTGGCTACAGTTTCTCGGGCCCACATAAAGTTTGTTTTTTTCAAGACAGGGTTTCTCTGTATAACAGCCTTGGCTGTCTTGGAACTCACATTGTAGACCAGGCTGGCCTTGAACTCACAGAGATCCTTCTACCTCTACCTCCTTAGTGTTGGGATTAAAGACGTGTGCCACCTACCCAGCTTTTTGACTGAGCACTTCTTAATGCTCATCCAATGTCTTGGACAACCTGCAGCCAACCAAAATAAATAGCGGTCGGATCGTAAATGACCAGAGACAAGGTTACCAAGCCTTAAAGCCCAAGGACTTCATTCTCCCTTGACCGGGGTTCCAAGGTCTTGCACTGATCTCAGGTTAGAGCTCTAAGGTTGCCTTACTTAAGCATGATCTGGGGGTGAGGGCGCCCCCTGCAGCAGCCTCCTTGCTCCAGCATTGTTGCCGTGCTATGCGCCCTGCACTTTGTAATGATGGGTTTCCTGAGAGCAGCAAGAGGTAGGAGAGCAGACACTACCCCAATGCATAGTCAGTGGATGGAGAAACTGAATAGCCTCTATAGCATGCCATCGGGGCGATGAGAACCCCAAAGTGTGGCTTCAGAAGGCAGGAAAGCACACCTCAGACCGAGGACGGTACCAAAAGCAAAATATTCAGCCCCTGAGAAGCCTGGATTCACAAAAGACCGGAAGCGGCCGGGATTACAGTTCAGCTGGTAGAACACTTGTCTTGCATGTGCAGGGTTCAATCCCCGCACCACATAAGCCAGCCACAGCAGCACACATGCACTCCTGTAACCCCAGCAGTCGGGAAGTGGAAGCAGGAGGCTGGGAAGTCCAAGAGCACCCTCAACTGCATAGCAACTTTGAGACCATGTATAAAATAATAGATTTGGAGCTGGGAGGGGGCTCAGTAGGTAAAGTGGTTGTCACACATGCATGAGGACCAGAGTTTGGATCTCCAGCATCTGCATGTCTGAGGTATCAGAGACAGGGCTCAGTAGGTAAAGTGGTTGTCACACAAGCATGAGGACTGGAGTTTGGATCTCCAACATCTTCATATCTGAGATATCAGAGTCAGGCAAATCCCCTGGGCTGTCTGAGTAACCAGTTTAGTCAAAACAGCAAGTCCCAGGTCCAGTGAGAGACAAAAAATAAGATGGAGACACCTGAAGGAAGACACCCAGTCAGCCACTGTCCTATACACACACACACACACACACACACACACACACACACACACACACACACACGAACCTACCCATGCATACATTCACATGTACATATATATCACATGTGCATGTGCACACACATGCAGGAGCTGGGAACACAGGCTACCAGGCAGTTGACTCCCTGTGGAGTTTGCCAGAAAGTAACCTCCTCCTACCAGGACCAGGAGGCAAGCAGTACCTCTCTTGTTGGTGCCAGACTCTTTAGGTGATTCCAGGAGGAAAGCAGGGAAGTAAGAGAGCCAAAGCACAGACCGGAGGGCAAGGGTTCCCAAGCCAGGTCAGTGACCCAAAGGGAGGCAATACAGAAGGTCAGCATGTCCCACAGGGGGTCCTACCAGTCTGACCCATAGGAATCCAGATCTTACAGATAACTTGGGGGAGTCTCAAGCTTCACTGTCGCAGCATCAAACCTCTTATTGCCATCATGCCACATGTCCTTATGTGATAGCATCCCAGCCTCAGAACACCAGTGTCACCGCCATAGCAGCCCTGAGTCACACATCATGCTGTTAATACTCTTCTCACTGTGTCTCAGTAGCATCACCATGTCATATAGTCCCTGCATCTCAATCACCACATCACACTTAACCATGCTATGTGTCACCATTGCCTCTCACTAGTTTTCCGGGTCCAGTAAACTGCTGCTGAGAAAAGTACTTTAGGGTGCCATCCACCCCCAATTACCCACTCCAGACCCTCACACAGAGAAGAATGCCCCCCCCCCCCAGAGCTGGGCATTGGGCAGGTATTGGTGCCCTTGGGCTGTTCCTATAAAAGGTTTATGTGGCTCATTGATAGTTAAGTGCTAAGTACTGCCCAGAAATGTGTGTGGATCTACTTTTAGCATGGATTTCTGGATGCAGGCCAGCAGCCACAGACACACAGCAGCAGCTCAGGAGCCTGTAGGTCTCCCCTGCTCCTTTCTTCAAGATGCTTTTCTCTTTAGGCCAGGCAAAGGTGTTCAGATTTCACCTTTGCTCCCAGAAGTCATTGCCAGTTCTCTTGACCCAGGGCCAGCGCCAAAGCCACAAAAGATGGCTAAGGCTCACTGCATGGATTCCTTAATATGGGAACAGCTGGAACCCGCCTCAGAGACAGCAGAACTTGGTGGTTTTTGAGCCATTGGCTTCCTAGCCTTTCCCTCTGGCTACTTAGCCCAGGTATTATTCACTTACAAATGTTATAAGACACCAGAGAAGAGACTAGCCCTAGTTTCAAAGACCAGTCCATCAGAGGTCAAGGAAAGATCCTAACCAGGACCTTCAGCTGAAGGACCAACTTAGAAAAACGTTTTCAAAAGACCATTATGGGCCATGGGGTTACATAAAGTCTGGATATTTGTGAACACATTTCATTTTGATCCCTATAGATGAGCCCTGCCTTCCTGACAGGTCCTTGAAAGTGACCTTGTACAGTGGTGGCCAGACCAGCAAGACAGACTCAGAAGACATGCATAGCATAATTACGACTTTTGTTTATGAATCTTAAAGGGACAAGCACCACACTGTGCAGTCCCAGCATGCCTAGCATCTAAACTTGGGCAGTGACCTTGACTACTCCTCACACCTCACTCGTGACCCCAGCCCAGGAGCCATTTGCTCCCCTTAGCTAATTCCCAGCACCTGCCAGTCCAGTTCCTAGTGTAGCTGGAATGTGAAATGTCCACCATGGGCCTATGTGTTTGAAGACTTGGTCCCAGCGGGCGGTGCTCATTGTGGATCTGGGTCCTGGTGGAGTGGGAGAAGGGAAGGTCTTAGTGGTTCCAGTCTAGCCCTCTGTCCAACCCAAGTGCACTTTCTCTGTGTCCCTGTCACAGTCTTTCTCTCTCTCACTTATCTCCTTCCTGGTCCATGCAGATGTAAGCAAGCAGCCTGATACTCCTGCCAAGCAGCAACAAGGGTCCGTGAGCAGCCACAGGCCCCCAGTCCATTGTTCCTTTAGCTTTGGGTCTTTGTTTCTGTGCATGGTAATATCCTGTCTTTTACCACGGGGGGGGGGGGGGAGGTGGGTAATGCCAAATATAGTGAAGCTTTACTTTCCCTCAGCAAAGAAACATTACCTTCTCTCCAAGGCCTAACCTGGAAATCCACTGCCTCTTAAGCATCCAACAGACTGGGGCTGGAGAGACAGATGGCTCCTTGGTGAAGAGCACTGACTGCTCTTCCAGAGGACCTGAGTTCAGTTCCCAGCAACCACATGGTGGCTCACAACTATCTGTAATGGGACCAGATGCCCTCTTCTGGTGTGTCTGAAGATCGTGACAGTGTACACACATATAATTAATTAATTAATAGAACCCTACAGGTCAGAATGAGCTCTGGGCTGGCTCTAAGCTGTGGAGAAGCAGCTCCTATATTCCACATAGGTGAGCAAAGTGCCTAGTAATAACACAGAGAACTAAGGCCTCATGGCCTTGGACCTGCAGGAGCTCTCACATGGGTATCTGTCTTCAGAGAAAAAAGCAAGACCCAGTTCCCTCCATGTTAAGAGTCCAGAGCATGGCCACTCCTGGGACCTCAACAGAAAAAGATCACATTTGGAGGGGGAATTCAGGGAGGGAATAAAGGAACTGAGACTGCCTAGTGACTACACTAAGGCCAGGCAGCCAGTGTCTCCCTCCCTTGGCTTTTCTTTGAGGGACAAGGATTCTGAGCTGAAGCTTTCTCTCAAAGCATCCAGCAGACTGCACCCAGGCTCAGGGCAGGACCTCCCTGATCACCTAAGAAGCACTGCCTAACAATGGGTTATCTTTATCTAGGCTCCCGGGTTTGATATGAATACATCCTCTGGAGTATACAGACTGATAAAATATTTTAAAAAAGTAACAAGTAAACTAACCAACAAAAGGCTTTCCCACTATAAGTGTGTGGGAAAAAATGGAGAGATTGTGCTGAGTGGGAATTACAGGAGACTCCTCCCCCAACACACACACGCACACACATGCATACGCACAAGCACACACACACACACACACACACACACACACACACACACGCACGCACGCACGCACACGCACACGCATGCACACATGCACACACACCATGCACAGTAGGCGAGGCAGTACCTCTCTGCAAAGATGCTACACCAGGACCCCAGAGGAGAGAAGCCTCCCGCCAAAGGGCAGGTCAAGCCCCACTGACAACAGCCGCCAGAACCCACGATAAACAGGGCCCTAGCTACGCTTTACAGGCAACATCTCAGCTTCATCAAGGAGGTCCTACAGTG
Organism: Uromys caudimaculatus; assembly: GCA_028551405.1. Classification (NCBI taxonomy): domain Eukaryota; kingdom Metazoa; phylum Chordata; class Mammalia; order Rodentia; family Muridae; genus Uromys; species Uromys caudimaculatus. Next base: position 65,151,125 of record CM052703.1, on the reverse strand, counting down.
TGATTGAAAGATGGAGAAGCAATGGAGATGGCTCAGTGGTTAGGAACACTGGCTGCTCTTCCGGAGGACCCGAGTTCAATTCCCAGCACCCACCAGGCAGCTTGCACCTGCCTGTAGCTCCAGTCCCAGGGGATCTAACCCCCTCACACAGACATATATGCAGGCAAACACCAATGCAAATAAAATAAAAATAAAGTCAGAGATGAGAAAGCTGAGATACAGAGGCACTTGATGGGTTCACCAACATCCTAAAATTAGGGGAGCAATGACCTAGTTCCCTAAGAGGCTCCTGGGCCCCATTTCCCTGCAGGAATACTTCTGGCCTAGACATGACCCTTACAACCTTTCATCTTATTTGTGAGCCAGCCTAGGAAGCTCAGAACAGACCCTGAGCTATGGCACTCGGGGACAGTCCTGTTGCCCTTAGAAGTATGTCATCACCTGGGAGGAGCTAGGACAGTACAGTCACTGCAGCATGGGATGCTCCCTCTCTTGGAAAGACACTGAGTCTGTCCTGAGCAGGCAAGACTCCCAAATTCTCACTGCTATTGAACCACAGTGAGTGAGGTCTGCTTCAGTATCTTCATCTGCCTTAGTCTTCGATGGACAGACCGGCTACCCAGTCACTGACACGCACAGTGCACCAAAGTGAACAAAATGGCAGTCCAGAGTGAGGCTCAGCAGATATTTCAAGCTATTCATAAGCTCACACACCCGCATGTGCACACTCACACACACACACATGTGCTCACACACCCGCATGTGCTCACACACACACACACATACCTGAGGTCTGACTCAGGTAACATCAGAGCCTCCAAGAAATACCACACTAGCCCAATGCAGCCAGGCCTCAGATGAGTGTCTAAGTTATCTGTGCCATAACTGACAGACAGCCTCAGCAAGAAAAGAGGCCAGGCACCACTCCCAGCTGGCCTCTGTACTCCTGGCTTGCCAGCTATGGCCAGCATGGTGCCAAAACATCTGTCAGTAGCTATGACCAGCTCCAACCTGTACCCCAGTCGTTTCTTATTATCTGTCTTCTTGGGGGCACTGTATCCACCCAACCCTAGACAGACACAGAGCAGACCCTCCTCCACCTTGTTCCTCTCCTTGAGTGGTCCTAGAAAGCCTACCCACTCAAGGATCCTGGCAAGTGTCACACTCATGAGACAAATGCATTCCTACTCCCTTGTGCTCTCTGCTCCGTCCACCCAGGATCAGACTGGATAAGCCAAATGCGGAAGGGGGGATCTCACACTGCAGCTTCCGTCCAGAGAGAAAGTCATCCTTTGTCTCTCTGAGCAGAATTGCAAGGGTTCTGGGGTACTGCAGAGCCCCATAAATTGAAGCAGAGTATGCTGGGCTTGAGATGGCTCCCAGGTAACACGGTTTACAAGCCACATCCTTCCCTGCTTTCTCAAATTTTCTGGCTTTGTTTCCTCCTCACCTTTCTGTTTAGCTGTTCTTCCCTGGGCTCTCTTGTAAGTTCCAATGCCTGAACCTTTATGTTGAGGGTCCTTGCTGTCTCCTTCCTGGTGCAGCTTGGCCTCTCTTCAGAGTCTTTCTTCCTCTGCTACAGGGATCTCTAGCTCAGTTTACAGACACAGATCAGGAAGGCTGCAGCCACCAGCTCCATTCTGGCTCACCAAAGGCAATGGCCCTTCAGGGCCTCTCAAAAGACTTCAGAACCCAGGGTCTTGTAGATCCAATTTAGGGTCTTTCTCTACTAGGGTCCCAACCTCTGCTTCCCAAAAAAAAAAAAAAAAAAAAAAAAAAGTCAGAAAGGTGGGCAGTGCTTGCCCAGGCCTCAGCCCAGCAGCCAAGGACAGCCTGAGAGCCACAGGAGGGAGAGCAACTTACCCTTTCTCAAGCACAGCTGATACTGGCAAGTTCTCAAGCAAGGACTGTGGACCATGAAAGAAAACCAAATCCTCTCCCACAGAGGGAGCAGGCTGAGGGCTCCAACAAGAGTTCCCCAGGCTGCTCTTGGGGTCCATACCTACCTTTGTCCCAGTCTTCTCCTTAACTGTGCCACTAAATCAGACAAGGATCAACCGAGCCAGCACTGAGCCCAGATGGAGAATGTCTACACAAGCCCCCAAGCCTACATCACAGGCCACTGAGGGCTCCTGGGGCCATGATACCCACCACCGACATCCTATAGGCACAGAGAACTGGGCTGTGGGCACACTCAGCAGCTGACTCTCATGGACTGACTACAAAGCCCTAGCATTCCTGCCCCTGAGGATGAGAGATGTCTCCAGCTTGCATTTCCCAGAGTCCCTAAAGGCACAGGGCCTTGCTGACTCATCCACATAGTTGTTTCTGTGGTCACCTCCAAAATATACCTCTCCCTCCAACCCTAGCCTACGAGTTTGTTTCTGAACCAGAAGATTGAATCAAGACAGGGGACCAGGCTAGGGTCCTGGAGGGGATAGGCTGCTTCCAGAGTCCCCACAGTGATGAGAGAAGCCAAGAAGAAAGACATTAGGACCTTAGACATCTGTATCATGAAGTCCCACTGTGGGTCTTTGAAGTGGGTATTCTATGGGGACTGAAGCTCAGACTTGCCCTAGTTCCCCCGTGGGAGCAGGTACAGCTGAAGACCAAGCCCAGATTCTGCCTGCTCCATCATTCTCATGACTTCTGGTGGGAGGAACAGAACTGAGGGAAACAGTGGACATTTCCAGGCATTTCATGAAGGTGACAAGAAACCATCCCATTGGGTCTGAGTATGACAGGAATATGGTCGGTCAGTAGGGAGAGCTCACTTGAGGCTCATTGCTCTCCTGGGCTTCCCCATACCAAGCCACGTGGGGACACAGACAGTGGGCCAGCTCCACACATGGAGCAGCCTCATCTCCCCTTCTCCCTTGTCTCAAAAAGCCCAGAGCTCAGCTTTCTTCTTTAACACTGAGCTAATGAGAAGCATATTTCACTTCCTCGGGGGAGGCAGCTGTGGGGTGGAAGTCGGAAGTGCAAACTCTGGTGCTGGATGAATCATCCCACTGCTGTTGATTAATTTTTTTTTACAGCGATGTTTTTATGGTTTCCTGAGAACACATGGAAGGGTAAAGCTCATCTCTCCCGTGACTGGCAATAACTGCTTGGACTAGAGTTCAAAAGGCCAGAGATGTCGAACCAACTCAGAGCTGGGCCCTGGCTGCCTTGGAGCTTGGCGTGGTCCACATAGATGCGTCACATTGAGACCAGACAAAAAGACGTATCTACACTAGGCACCTTTCTATGTCTGTCTGTCTGTCTGTCTGTCTGTCTGTCTGTTTCGCTCTCTCTTTCTCTCTCCCTTCCTCCCCCTTGCTCCTTCTCTTCCCTCATTCCTCCTCCTCCCTCCCTCCACAACTCTTTCCTTCCTTCCTTTTTGCCCTAAACCCAAGGCTTTGAACACACTAGGCAAGCACCCTCCCAAGGTGCCTATTTCTGTCAGAATCCATCACCATGCATGTGGAGGCCTGGCAGGAACCACTGTGCCGTCCCATGGGGATTGAGGTAAGTTTAATAATGAAACTATTTATAAAGATAGGTAAAATAAAGCTGTGGAGTTACAGGGCTACCCAGAACTGCTACAGGGGTAAGAAAGAGAGGGGTTCTTAGAAGCTCGGCAGAGGAGGGCATGAGGCAGCAGAAGCTGAGGCTCATAGAGACCCCACGGGAACTGATCCTGGGAATAAACTCCCAACCTCCCTTTCCTCTCACAGGCTCCTACAGCAGCGATCCTCAATCTCTAGGTCACAGCCCCTTTGGCAAACTCTAGCTCCAAAAATATTTACATTACAACTCATACCACTAGCAAAATTACAGTTATGGAGTTGCAATGAAATAATCTTATGGGCGGGGGTTGCCACATCATGAGGGACTCTATTAAAGGATCGCAGCTTTAGGAAGGGTGAGAACCACTGCCCTTCAGGGTCTCCCACTGGCCAGCCCCAGCCTCAGAGGCTATCCAGCAGGTAAAGAGGGTGGAAAGAGCCTAGGACAGGCAACTCAAGATAGCAGCCCAGCAGTCGGGAGGAAGATGGTAGCCGAGCAGTCAGGGGGAAGCCTCCTCTTGTCCTCCACTCTTTCCACCTCTACCCTCTGCCCCTCCAGAAGAGCCTGTCCAGGATCCCCTCAGGGAGCCAACATAAAAGTCATGATCTTCAGGGATCAAGTGGCCACAGCAGTCTGGTGATATACCTTAGGCAAGGAAGGGAGACACAGGAACAGAGCAGCAAGTGATCTATCTCATCTGTTTTGTTTGGGCTCCCGCCTAGAAACCTGGTTGAAATGGTTTCTTGGCTTAAAGAAGCAATGACAGCCAGGCTATCTGCAAACAGAATGCACAAATTAACACATGCCTCCGAGCTCTTGGAACTCCACAACCTTAAAGGTCTGCTGTGGATGTGTTTCCAGTGTGGTTGTTGATTCTCCTGCTAGGGAACATCTTCAGCTCAGGATGCCTCCCTGGGTTCCTGTGGAGGCAGAGCTTCAAGACTACTTAAAGGAAGCCACTGGCAGGACTCCTGCTCACCTGCAAGTTGCCTCCTCACCTTCCTTGGTCCCCTTTCCACTAGAAGTCCATGTTTCTCTTTGAGACCAGCACCTCCTCTCCGTTCTCCCTCCTGCACGGGATGGAGGTGATCACTCTCCATTCTAGATCAGGAGTCAGGGTTTATCTGTGATCAATCAGCATACATCCTCCAAGGTCTCCGGAATGAATACTACTCTAATCAATCCAAACCAAAATAGATAAAAGACTCAACCTTTCCCACTGGACACCCACACAAAAGAGATCAACCTGGATTATAATGAACTACCCGAGGCAAGCTACTGCATAAAGGAAAGAGGTTTGTTTTGACTTGGGGCTGTAGAAGAGCAAGGCCTAGGGTCCTCATTTAGCAATGGCCTCCTGCTGGGAGAATGTTTTTGTGGGGTATGGAGGTACTGATCAATTCACTAATTTTCATAAGGTCCAATGACAAACCGAAGTTTGATTCCACTATCTGCCACCCTGGGGAATCAGTGAGTTTGTTGTCTTATTTACAGAGCGTGAGTGAGGAATTACTTGACAGGTCTGCATCCAGCATGGATGACAGCTTCCCAATGGCTGCCTATATGGGGCTCCCATCTCCTAGTCTTCCCCAGCCTGTACTCTAACCCATCTGAGACTATGAGGACACATGCAATTAGGGTAGGTAGGTATTCATGTGTGTGGCTGGAAAGAGTGACTTAACACTCAAGTAAGGATCCAGTGACTGCCCCATCCCTTCTATGAGAAAACATCAACAATCCAGGAAACCAGCCAGAGCCTGGATGAGGCATAGGGCCCCAGAAGGCAAAAATTAAGTAGTGTCCATTGAGGGTGTGTGTGTGTGTGTGTGTGTGTGTGTGTGTGTGTGTGTGTGTGTGTGTGTGGTGTGTACAATGAGGGGGTGTGTGTGTGTGTGCATAACTTCATGTGTTCATGTATGTATAAGTGTGTGCATGCATGTATGCATGTGTGTGTGTGTGTGTGTGTGTATTGGTGTGTGTACATGCCTATATTGGTGTATATGTGTGTGTATGTGTTCTCTCTCCTTCTTGCAAAGACACCTAGATCAATCATAGGACTATGTATGGCCCCACCTCCAAACACCATAGTCAGGTTAAATTTCAACCCTCTTCATACCATTAACATGTGATTTGGGAGATTGAAACCCTGCACCAATTAAGGAACAAGGCAGAAGGAGTGGCAGGCTACATGCAAACCAGCAGCCATTCTGTATCAATGAGAGGAAAGGCTGCCTAAAAACACACAATAGCAAGAGCCACAAACAGACGAGCAGAAGACGTGGTTATAGGATTTGAGTCCCAGCTCAGATAATGCCTGGCACAGTTAACCTACACATGTTAAGAAATCCCATATTTTGGTGATGCCTCCAACCTTCTGATACCATATTGTTTTTAGGTGCCATGCAGGATACTAAGGACCAGGCACAGCAAGCCTACTTCTTTCAAAACCCAAGCTTCAAGCCATAACAGCTCTACGCAGATGAGAACCAAAGCAGGCATCTGCTTCTGCTGAAAGGGATAATTGGGAACAACTAGGAACTCGAGTGCCTCATGGGGACCGTGCAGTGGGTTCCCCACTCTGCCAAAGGTACTGAACCTTTTCTCCACCTCACTTAGAAAGACAGAATACCATGGTGGTTATTACCACCCAGGTAATAACTGCTCCAGGCCTTGCTGGCTCTGCTCTTGAATTTGAGCCTAGCACTATACAATGCTTACTGGTCCTCTTGAGCAACTCTCTTCACCTCTCTGGACCTCAATCTATGCATCTGAGGATGGTACCCCCTACTCTACACTGTTGAGAATCAAGTTAACACCTGTAAAGTCTTTAGCAGAGGGGGCCGACTCAGAGTTAGCCTCACCAAAAGGTGTTAGCTGCCACCATTGTAGTTAATGTTGCAGTCAGACATACATCTGCCCTGAGTGAGTTCCCACTGGAGGCTCTGCCCTCCAGGTCCTTGACCTTGTGGAAGAGTTCTGCCATATGCCTCATCCCCTTTGACCCCTCTCTTTGCAGGTTCTAATGAAGCCTGTTCTTGAACTTGGCTTGCGAGCCACCTTGGACCCACCACACTTCATAGCCAAAACAAATGAGGCTAAGTGATCTGCAGCCCCAGGTGGCAACATATTTTCATTCTCTATAGCAGAAAACCCTTCACATCAGATCAATGGGAGAGGTGTGCTGGTTAATATTGACTGTCAGCTTGATGAGATGTGGAGCCAATGAGGAGACACACCTCTGTGTGGGGAGGGAGGGTGGGTGTGGGAGGTGGGGAGATGGGGGGATGTGGGGTGAGGGGTGTTTCCAGAGAAGACTTAACTAAGGGAGTTAGAGTGGGCTGTACCTTTCAACAGACTCCCAGATACAATGGGGTCCAAGGAGGCAGCAGTGCGAGCTGCCTACCTTCCCTTATTACTGAGCCAATATGTCTATCGCTGCTGCAGCCACAGCCAACGACAACATCTTCCACTTACATCAGCCTCCAGCCTCTTCAGTCTTACCACATGGTCTGAAGTCTAGCAGTCCCCTGAAATCTTCTAGCCCTCTAGTGACAGGTTGGGACTGCTGAGGAGCTCAACCTCATGGACCCAGAATTTCCAGGTTCTCAGCCTCCACAGTGTACAGGCAGCCATTGTTGGATGACCCAGACCCTGTCATGTAAGCCAGGCTATTAAATCCCCTTTCACATGAGTGCTGGGTATCAAGCTCAGTGTCCCATGCTTATGCTACAAGAATTTACCAACTGAGCCATCTCCTCAGCTCCCAAATATAACAAATACTTTTCAATTAAATATTTGATGGATACCGTTCACAGCTACCAATCAATACTTAAAAACAAATTTTAGTGTATACATTTCTGGGGGAAAGGTATAAAGAGTCAAACAGGTACAAGAGGAAATTGAAAAGTTTGACCTCATAGCTGAATAACCAGGAAAGGAGGTAAAACTCTTGGAAAAGCTGGCAAACAGTCAGAAATTCAGGATAGTTACCAGACACATGCTCAACATGCAAAAACACAAAAGTTCACAGGAAATGCAGCCAGTGTGATAATATCTATCATAGTAGCAGGAAACATAGAGAATCTAGGAACGGTCCTGTAGAAGACTCATGAGATTGCTACAGAGAGTTATTCAAGGGTCCAGTACAGGAACAAAAGAAGATATTAGCATGGAGCTGGGGCTTAGTGTTGAGTGCTAGCTTGGCATACTTGAGGCTCTGGGTCTGTCTTAGCTAAGGTTTTATTGCTATAAAGAGACAACCATGACCATGGCAACTCTTATAAGGAAAACCTTTAATTGGGGCTGGCTTACAGGTTCAGAGGTTTTAGTCCATTGTCATCACAGGAGGACATGGTGGCATGCAGGCAGACATGGTGCTAGAGAAGGAGCTGAAAGTTCTACATCATGATCCCATAGGCAGCAGAAGGAGACTGTGTTCCACACCACACTGGGTGTAGCTTGACCATCTAAGACCCTCAAAGCCTGCCCCCACAGTGACATACTTCCTCTAACAAGTTCACATACCTATTCCAACAAGGCCACACCTCCTAGTAGTGCCACTCCCTATGAGCCCGGTATTCAAACATATGAGTCTATTGGGCTATATCTGTTCAAACCACCACATTTCACTTCCTGGCCACCATAGACTTGTAGCTATTACGTAATGCAAATGCATTTAGTCCAGCTTCAAAAGTCCTCATAGTCTATCATAGTCTCAAGAATGTTTAAAAGTCCAGAATTCAAAGTCTCTTCTGAGATTCATGCAGTCTCTTAACTGTAATCCCCTATAAAATCAAAATCAAAAAACATATCATGTATTTCCAACATATAATGGCACAGGATATATATTACCATTCCGAAATGTATAGAAGGGAGCACAGTGAGGAAATACTGAATTAAACAAGACCAAAACCCAGCTGAACAAACTCTAAACATTGCATCTTCGTGTCTCATGTCAGTGTGCTCTTCAGGTGGCCAACTCCTTTCAGTTTTGTTGACTGACTGTAGCAGACTTCTTTCTCTTGAGCTGGTTCTACATCCTATTAGCAGCTCTCCTTGGCAGGTATCCCATGGCTCTGAAATCTCTAACCTCTTGGGGTCTCCAAGACAATCCAGGCTTCACCTTCACAGCTTCACACAATGGCTTCTCTGGGCTTCCATGCAGGGACAATCCTGCCACATGCCTGGCCTCAGGGGCTTTCCTTAGGGAGAATCCATGCTCCTTCTATTCTTGACTCTAAAGCCAGAACAGCATGGCTGAAGTTACCAAGTACTGTTGCTTGCTGGGGCTGGAGCGTGGCCCCCTTGTTCAAGGATGTCTTCACCAGCTTTCTGGTTTTGATGGTTTCCTTCATAGCCTAAACTTGGCTGTTCTAGAGCTTGCTCTGTAGACCAGGCTGGCCTTGGACTCAGAGATCTACATACCTCTGTCTCCCAAGTGCTGGGATTAAAGGCATGTACCACCATGCTGGACCTAAACTGTTCTTTAATCCCTTTTCACAAGATGGAAAGTTAGCTGGGTGGGAACTTGCCCTGGGGTCACCACTCCTTTATTCGATTTAATATCTTTAATTCTTTTACTTGACCACAGGATTTAGTTCCATTTCACTTCCAGATGCCTGTTTTCTCCTTGAACCATACAATTTGTATGTTTTCCTTGCTCAGCTTGCTCCTTTTCATCAAATACTCTTCATAAGAGAGAACACTAGTAACCACATAACAGCCTATACTAGGCTGTTTTCCTTTGCCAATGTAATTAATCCAAAACTCTTCACTTTAGCCTCAGGCAAACATTTTGGACAAGGGCAAAAAGCAGTCATATTCTTAGCCAAAATATCATATGAACATAGTCTCTAGGCCATATACTAAAATTCTTCTCTTCTGAAACCTCTTGAACCAGGCCCCCACGATTCAGCAGCACTGTCTTCCATGTTCCTACCAAGGTGGCCCATTAAACCCTGCTTAAAGCATTCTACTCTTTTCTAATCCAAAACCCCCAAATCCACATTCCTCCAAACAAAAGCATCATCAGGCCTATGCCATCAATACCCCACTTCTGGTACCAACTTCAGTCTTAGGGTTTTATCAATGTAAAGAGACACCATGACCACCACAACTCTTATAAGGAGAACATTTCTTTGAAGCTGGCTTACAGTTTCAGAGGTTTAGTTTGAAACTAAATAGTGGCACAGTTTCTCTAACAAGGCCACAGCTACTCCAACAAGACCACACCTCCTAATAGTGCCACTTCCTGTGAGTCAATCATTGAAACACAGGAGTCTGTGGGGACCATACCTATTCAAAGCACCACAGTGTTTCAAATCTTCTTAAGAACTATTTTATTTTAATGTTTATGGGTGTTTTGCCCACATGAATATCTGTGTATCACTTGCATGCTTAGTGCCTATAGAAGCCAGAAGAGGACTTCAGATCCCCTTGAAACTAAAATTATAGATAGTTGTGAGCTGGGAATCAGCTCAGACAATGTGGGTGCTGGGAATCAAACCCAAGTCCTCTGGAAAAGCAGTGAATGCTCTTAACATCCGAGCCATCCTCTCTAGCCTCTCCAGCCTTATCCTAAGAACTTTTTTTAAAGTGAGGCAGGTCCTATTCATTGACAGCAAGCACACTGTCTTGGGCAATTTTCATCAAGCTAATATATAAATTAAAAGTCAATTAAGTACGATGAAAAGCACAGCAACATTTTCCAGGGACTTTACAAATAGATTTGAAAATCCTATGAAAAATAAAGATTTAGGGCTGGGGAGTGACTCAGTAGCTAAAGTGCTGACTGTATAGTTATGAGGGATGAATCCAAGCACCCACATAAAAGGTGGGCCTGGCAGTGAACATACATAACCTCAACACTAGGGGACAGGCAGATCCTAATAGCTAAATATACAGACTCGAGGTTTAATGAGAGACTCTATCCCAAAAAAAGGTAGAGGCTAGGCTTGATGGCATATGCCTTTAATCCCAGGACTCAGGAGGCAGAAGCAGACAGATCTCTATGAGTGAACAATAGCCTGGTCTACAAAGGGAGTTCCAAGCCAGCCAGGGCTACAAAGTGAGACCCTAGATAGATAGATAGATAGATAGATAGATAGATAGATAGATAGATAGATAGATAGATAAAAGATGGAAAGGGGATAGAGGAAGACACCCAATGTTGAACTCTCCTATACACATGCACACACACATGCACGCGCGCACGCACACACACACACACACACACATACTTTCACACACAAAAGATTCATGAATAGCTAAAATAACCATTTTAACAAGCATCTGAAGGGCAGGCTGGAGAGATGGCTCAGTGGTTAAGAGCACTGAAGGCTTTTTCAGAGGTCCTCAGTTCAATTCCCAGCAACACATGGTGGCTCACAACCATCTGTAATGGGATCTGATGCCCTCTTCGGGTGTGTCTGAATTCAGTGACAGTATACTCATATACATAAAAATAAAATTTTTTAAAAGCATATAAAGAGTGATCGTAACACAAAAACACATGAAAAAAATCAAAAAGCAATGAAAATTCAGAGTCAGCTCCCATGATGGAAATGGCACTGAGATGAAAGCGCCAGAGACCAATGACTGAGTCTAGAGTTGAAGCCCCTCCCACACAGAGACCGTGGTGCAAATGGTGCTAACAGGCCCAGATTCCAGACACAGCATCAGACACAGCATGACCTTACAAACATTGTACTGTTTCCTTTTGTTTTTAAGACAGGGCCTTCGGATAAACCAAGTTCTCCTCAAGCTTGATATATTGCCAAGGACAACCTTAAACATCTGATCTTCCTACCCCTACCTCCTGAGTGCTGGGGTTATAGGCGTGTGCCATGTCTGGTTTTATGAAGTGCTAGGAATTAAACCCAAGGTTTATGTATGGTAGTCCAGCGCTTTACCTGTATTGTATAGTATGTCCCATGATTATAGTCATGACTTTTCCAATGTTTAATGCATATTAGCACTTATGAAATTCAAACGTTTTCTGTGTGGAAGAGTGGCTGGCAGAAGCAGGTTCTAAATAGCAGCAGACTCTTGAAATCCTTACACTGAATTTAAGCATCGAAATAGTCAGGCTGTCTCAAAAGCAAGATAAGAAATACTTAGCCTCTAAAAACATACAGGCAGCTGGTAATCCCAGCACAGGCCTGAAATCCCAGCACTCAGGCTGGGCTGGGAGTAGGGGTGACAAGTTTCAGACCAGCCTGAGATACATAAGGAGTTTCAGATCCACCTCAGCTACACAGTGAGACCTTGTTTCAATAAGCAAACAAAAAGTTAATTTTAAAAATAAAGAGAAACGCTGGGAAGATGGCTCCGTTGGCAAAGTGCTTGCTGTGTAGGCACACAGATCTAAGCAATCCCCAGAACCCACACTGAAAAACACAGGCATAGTAAAAGCCCAGTACTGGAAATGTAAAAACAGGCAGATCCCTGGGGCTCACTGACCAACAGCCTTGCCTCCTTGGCAAGTTCCAGGCCAGTGAGAGACCAAATAAATAAATACTCTCTTTTAAAATATGGGCAGTGCCTGAAAAACAGCTGAGGTTGTCTTCTAGCCAGCACACACATGCACCTGCACACACGTATACCTGCAGGCATGCACCCACACAACATGCACCTGCACACACGTGTACCTGCATTGCATGCACCTGCACACATGCACCACACAACATGCACCTGCATGCATGCATCCATACAACATGCACCTGCACACATGCATCACACAACATGCACCTGCATGCATGCATCCATACAACATGTACCTGCACACATGCAGTCACAAACATACACTCATACACTGCATCCACATCCACATGCACCTGCACACATACACCCATACACATGTGCACCTGCACACACATATACCCGCTCACATGCACCCATGCAACATTCACCTGCACACATGCACCACACAACATGCACCTGCACACATGCACCCACACAACATGCACCTGCACGCATGCACCCACACAACATGCACCTGCACGCATGCACCCACACAACATGCACCTGCACGCATGCACCACACAACATGCACCTGCACACATGCACCCACACAACATGCACATGCACACACGTGTCCCTGCATTGCATGCACCTGCACACATGCACCACACAACATGCACCTGCATGCATTCACCCATACAACATGTACCTGCACACATGCACTCATAAACATACAGTCATACACATGCATCCACATCCACATGCACCTACACACATGTACCTGCACACATACACCCATACACATGTGCACCTGCATACATGTGTACATGCACACATACACCCATACACATGTGCACCCACACACATACATGAGATAAAATAAGTTAAATCACACAATATACTACCCAGGATAAGCATTGCCCTCCACCACCACCCCCAATAAAACAGCCCAGGAGGAGGCAAACTAAGGAAACAAGAGGCGCATCTGTATCCAAGTCAGCTCGTCCTTTACAGACAGGCACAGTTGGTATTCTAGAAAGAACTAAACAGACACAATATCTGTGGCATGTGGAGAGACTACAAGTGTAAGCAAGACATAATACAAAAAGGGAAAACATTATATGTAATATTGAATTACTATGTGGCTCATATCAGAATATATTATATGCAACACATATTCCAAATAGCTCAAGGACTACATATGAAAGTTAAATTATAAAACTAATAAAAGCAAAGAAAAAAGGTTCTCAGAAAGAATTGCTTCTAAAAGTCACCAAAAGAACATACCATAAGAAGGAAAATAACAGATCTCAATTTCATCAAAGTGAAAAGTTTCTATTTGAAAAAGAATGCTCCAGACAAGGAAGCATGAGCAAGTCACAGGAGAGTGGCTTCCGATGTCTGAGACTGTTAGGGAGTCATTATGAAATTACATAAGTAACCCTTACAGATCTGCAAGCAGAAGACAGTCAACCTCGGGAGGATAGTCAGGAGTAGACATGTCATAGCTGAGGGACTCTGTGGTTCACTGAGCAAATGAGCAGGCTCTCCCTTTCTGGGAACCAGAAACAAGGAAGTGCCTGCCTCATAGCCTCCTGATTGACAGGGACCTGGTGCTCTGATTTGCAGACACTGTGGTAGAGATCAGACTAGTGCAAGTTTTCAGTGTCACCAGACATTCTCCATTGAATGTGTGTACACTGTGGGTGCTTAATGTCACAGCTGCAATACGTACCCTATGAGAGGATTTCATGCACTCCTCCTGTGTATAAGTTAATAGGGAGCCATGAGAAGGGCACTCAACCACCTCTGCTTAAGACAAAGAGCAGCAGGGAATGCCGGCCATGGCTCAGGGATTTGGATGGTTTAGTAGTTTCTTCTTCTTCTTCTTTTTCTTCCTCTTCTTCTTCTCCTTCCTCTTCTTCTTCTCCTTCTTCTCCTTCTTCTTCTTCTTCTTCTTCTTCTTCTTCTTCTTCTTCTTCTTCTTCTTCTTCTTCTTCTTCTTCTCCTCCTCCTCCTCCTCCTCCTCCTCCTCCTCCTCCTCCTCCTTCTTCTTCTTCTTCTTCTTCTTTTTCTTCTCCTTCTTCTTCTTCTTCTTCTTCTTCTTCTTCTTCTTCTTCTTCTTCTTCTTCTTCTTCTTCTGTATACTCACATACTAGAAATTAAAGGAGATTTGCTTACATCTATAAAGACAATCTTAAAAATACGTCAGGATATATCTTGGTTGAGAGAGTGCTTACCTCACACAGAGGAAGCCCTGGGTTTGATTCCCAGCACCACGTAAGTTAGCCATGGTAGTGCTTGCCTGTAATTCCAGCAGGAGGCAGAGGGGGCGCTGTGGGGTGTGGTGGAACCAGAACTACAAGGTCATCCTCAGCACACATCAAACTCAAAGCCAGCCTGGGGCACAGGAGACATGGTCTCTAAAAACTTATAAAACAAAAGTGTTCAAGGGGAATGAAGGAATACAGGCTGGTGCTAGTTGTGTAGATTTTAAGCACATACAAAATAGCACTAGACATTTTTCAAGGAGCCGCTTATTTAAAATAAATATATGATATATTGAAAGAAGATTGGAAGAACAAAGATTAATGGGCAAGGCTGGGTGTCATGTTATTTGGAAGAGAGAAACTAGAGGGAAAGCAGGAAGGGAAATAATGCAAACAAGAATAACGTATCACCTCGGAAAGCTGCCCAAAAGTGAGCAGGTCCTCACCTGGGCTGCAGACTCTCCTAAAGGCCTGAATGGGCCTCAGGATGGTGGGTCAGCAACGCCCATACCCATGTGCATGACAACCCAACTGGAGGCCACTTCCCGCCATGGAAAACTGGGTTCTGTGAATAGAGGACGTCTCAGTTCGATCTGAAGCCCAGGTGAGAACAGCAAGCCCTTGCCCAGAGTAGCCTCATGTCCTCTTGTCCTCCTATCCTCCTGTCTCGCCAGGCACCCACAGGCTCCACCACCTCACCCCTGCCCGCCTGCATTCCCACACAGCCCCTGAAGCCTGTTACCCTCAGCTCCCCACCCTCACTCTTGTCCTCTACCTTGAGCAGAGAGGTCCTTCACCCAGATGGGGTGGCAGAAGCCCAGATGAGACCACACAGGGAGGGGAATGGTGGTGAGGTCTAAACTACATGCTTTCAGCCAATGTCCACCCTTACTCTGCCCAAACTGCCTCTCAGTAAAGCTCTCGAAAGGGCCTGGCACACACTGAAGGTGGACCTCAGAGGCCTCAGAGTCAAGAATCTGGAAAGGTGTCCTGTGTGTGGCCCAGGTGACAGCCTCCCTCTGTTGCTGTGTGCTGTGTGCTACCAAGCATTATTTCTTGTTAGTTAGATGTCCATCCTGATCACTACTGGCCACAGAAAAGAATGATGGATGATGACCTTCTAGGACAGGGACTCCACAGGGAATAGAGAGAGGTGGATAACTACCCTCCCTCCCTGCTGCACCCATATGCCAGGAAACTAAGTGCTTCGGGACCTGGGGAGAGGTGGTGGTACTTGTTTATCTTCTCCACAGTGACAGTCTGTACAGTGAAGGCCCCAGGGCAATGACAGTGTGTTTCCAAGCTGAGGACAGGCTTGTGAAGTCTATGAAGGGAAGGAGAGGGAGAAGAAAGAGCGAGGGAGAGGGAGAAGGGACAGAGGGAAGAAAAGAAGGGCCATCAGCAGTGCAGTCAGATGACCCTGGTCTCGGGGCATGCCAATCAAGCAAAGGAGGAGGGAAGCCCCTTCACAGGGCACTGAGTTCCTTATACCGGTCTGGCCATGACATAAGCTCCGTGAAAATATGAAGCTAAGCATATCTACCAATCTCCCAGGCAAATAAAGCTTATCCTTTTTAAATATGAGTCTTGGTCTTTTTGTTTTTGTTTTTGTTCTGTCTTGTTTTGTTTTTTAGCCATTTTAGTTTGGTTCCCACTTTGGTTCCCACAGGATTCCAAGTGGAACCCTCACTGTTTCTCGAAGGGTCATCCTGTGATTGCCGAGCACAGCTCCATGAGGGCCTCCTCTACTCTAAAACTCTTCCTTCTTCTCTTAGCTCTGGCCTCCAGAAGCTGTTCCCAGCCTCTGTGCAGGGCTGGATCCTTGCCTGCTGCCAGGCACACCCAGCCATTGGGTCCCAGAGGGATAGCTGAGTCCCTAAAACCCATGTGAGGGCCAAAGCAGCTCTCACTGGCCCTTATAACAGCCCCGAGGTGAATAGTCTCAGATGGGGGCAAGGTGCCCAAAGTCACACAGATAATTATCCAAACCTCAAAGAACAGAATGTATGATCTTTGTCAGGTGTGTACCACCCTCTCCTCGGGGCTAGGGTCTAACTCCAAGATGAGGGCTGAGCGCCAGCCACCCTCACCCCCACCAAGATGAGGGCTGAGCGCCAGCCACCCTCCAGGCTGGGAGCATCAGAATTCCAACACAAGCCCAGCTTCCCAGGCCCTGCTCTTGTCAAAGTCCCTCCTGAGAATCAGGGCCAGGATCTAAGGATGCCACAAGGAAGACAGTCACAGGAAAAGCAGAGCCTGGAGGAGGAATCTAAAGATGTCACCAACAGACAGGGGCATGAAGGAGATCAGTGGAGAAGGGGGTCGGAAGATTTTACATCAATTAGATGAAGTCCTGGCCCACCCTAGGAACAGATTAGATAGATAGATAGATAGATAGATAGATAGATAGATAGATAGATAGATAGATAGATAGATAGATAGACAGACTCCAAGCAGAACTAACCTAAGCCAGGGTACATCTTCATACAGGCCAGAACACAGAATCCTCATGAGGAGCTTGCTAAATGCTTACCCTGGGTCACAGGAAGTCTGTAAGTTGAGCCATATTAGGCTCTAGCCTGTATTGGGACAGACTTAATGGCCTGGGTCATAGTCGCCACTAACATAAAGTGTTCTTGTTCCCCAGTGACTTTAACAAGGTATTTATGGGCGGGAGACAACGCTGGGCTTATGGGGCTGGCTGCTCAGACAATGGGGGCAAAGAGCTGGGTCAGCACAAGGGCCCAGTGATAAAGGCTGTTAAGACAGGCAGGACTAAGGAGCCATTCACCCCATAGCACACTGTGCAGGGACACCCCTCCCCTGCCCTGCTAACCACAGCCAGACAGGCTCACCCTTGGGGGACCCTTCACCTTCATGGGGGAGGGGGCATTTCCACCAGATACCTATTCCCAGGATGCCCCCCCATCCACACCAGCACTAACTGCTTCTTGGATGTTTGTTGTTCGATGCAGGGTCTTCCTGTGGAACCACGGGAACATCTTCAGCTCCCAGACAACCTCACTCTCCTGTTAGCCCACACCCTTCACCACATACAAAGTCATTTGCATGCCAATTTTGCTCATTAATGTGGTCTGAGGACAGTATGGCTGAGATAAGGCCTGGTGTTGACTCAATGCAGCCAAAGCAGAGTCACTGGTGTGTCGATTCATCTCTCTCAGGGAGCTGTGAAATCCCCATGCTTTTCTTGTGTATAGAGATATTGAGGACTAACACAAATAAGACCCCATGGTAAAAGACACACACTTCAAAAGTTGCAACTGGGCCTTCCCAGTATGGGGTGCGGGGAACAGTTTACAGCGTCCAATACCACACCACAGCCAAAGAAGCAAGCTCAGGATGGCACTAAGGCCACAGATGAAAAGCGCAAAATTGCAGCTGGGCAAAGGGAACTGTCAGACTCCTCCCACCTCCCCACACACATCCACCCAGGCAGCCTTACCCACCTCTCAACTCATGGCACCTGGCACCATCAAAAAGCCATCTTCAAGGTGGCAATGTGAATCAGGCCTAGAACAGTGAATAGGGTTTGGCTAAACAAGGGGAGCAAAGAAAACAGGGGGCACACGTAGAGGCCAGAGCATGGCAGGAGGGGTCAGGGTGCCGAGGTTACGACCACATCTTTGGAGTCCATAGAAATAGTAACAGCACGCAAATCCCTCACGAATCTCTCTAATGTCTGGAAATCTGAGCTCCAGACCAGCTAGGAATCTGCCCACAGTGTTATCTGAGGCTGCAGATAGAATAAGGCTAAAGAACAGGCTCCTTTTCCCACCAACAATCTTGTGCAGAAGCCTGTGGGCAGATGAGCTTGCTTGAGATGACAGAGACAGTTGTGGATTTCAAATGAAAACATGTAGCTCCCGTCTCAGCTCACACAACCGTCTTAAACACGTGGAGCAAGTGACTGCCCCTGTGGGAATCCCTATGATGCAGGTTCCTAAGCCCCTTCTCCTCTTCCTCCTTGCAGGAGCAGGATTGGAGAGGCCATGCCAAGAGACCGCTTTACTGGCTGGGGGAACTGAATCACGGTTCAACATGTCCCCTCCTGATGTCCAGAGCTGTGACTGTGTCCTATTGAGTGGCATGCTCTTCACCTTTGCAGATGTGGTGAAGGTGAGGATCATGAATTATGAGGGTGGGGGACAAATCCTGCACGATCCCGTGGGCTTGAGGGGGACAGCTTAGGTACTGCAGGAGGATGACAGGGTCAGAGAAGGAGACCATAAGACAGAGGCAGAGGAAAGAGTAAGATGCCTTGAAGAGGAGACAGGGACCATGGACCAAGGGATGCACAGTCTCTTGGGTGGAAAGGGCAGGGAGCAGTTTCCCCCCCTCTCCCCCTCCCCCCGAAGCCCCCAGGAGAAGAGAACCCTCAGCGGGAGGGGACAGCCTGCTGACACCTTGATGCTCACCTATTACACTGATTTGAGAACTTCGAACTCCAGGGCTGCAAGATAGTACCGTGAGTTGTGTCAACTCACCATTCCTGTGGCAACTTGTCACTGTGGCCACAAAATACAGCCATTCCAGTGTCTGGCTTAGTTGGGAGCCATCCCAGCAAAATCTCCCAACTCTGAAGATCTTAAAGAAGCACTTCCTTTCATTAAAGCAAGATGATGCTGAATTTTGCATTTTGTGTGTAGCAAACAAGTTTGATAAAACTTCATTTTTCTTCCTAGGGAGGCTCTAAAGAGCAAGCAGATGACCTGGAAATATGCAATTACTTAGGCAGCAGCTGGCTCTTCCCAGAGAGGAACTTAAGGGTGTGCTCTAACAAAGGCAGCTAGCAGCCTGGCCACCAGTCTGCCCTGGTGTGCTGCAGCCTGCCAGAGCCATCCTGGGCACCACTAAAGGAGCCAAGTAGAGTGACCAAAGCCTTCAGGCTTTGACAGGGTCGGGTGCTCAAAGTTTTGGAGCAGGGAGCTTCCCAAAAGCTGTAAACACAACAAATTGACTTTGTGCATAAGGATGTGGTCATGTTTTATTAATAAACCCTGTGTAAAGGTCCAGGGGTTGGGAGAGAAGACAGACAGAGATGAATCTGGTCAAACTGCCTCTCTCCCAGAGATGGGACTATGCTAATCATCCCCTATTGGAGAAGGCCATTGGTGATAGGCTATGACATCTGCTCTCTTCAGCTCTGGTTGGAGCAGACGGACCCAACCTCTACAGACCCAACACCAGGAGCCTCTCACACTCCTATGGGGAAATCCCAAAGTCCTGGGGAATACCCAGAACAGGAAATTGAAAGGCACAGTTCTATTCTCTACTATGAGCCAAGGGGGTCATAGCCCGTCTTTAGACTTCCGTTTCCCAAGCCACAGCCAAAACCAGCTAACCTGGGGACCCCGATGGAAGGTCTCTGTGGTCCAGATGTACAGACTCAGCTCTGGCTCCGTGTCTAGCTCTGCTGTCTCTTCTCATCTCTTTCTATTACTAGAGTTGTTCGGGTAGGCCCTGGCAGCCTTACCAAGCTAGGCTCACCCACCCATCCTCAGTGGGCCAATTAAAGAGATAAGATACAGTGAAGAGGAACAAATAGAAAAGCCCAATACCCACCAAGTCCATCTTTGAGTACTGACTTGAGGCGTAGGTTTAAGCAGAGGGCAATAGGTGTGCAAAACTAAGCTATCTTGGACAAGATGGGCCCTTGCTTATCAGTTACCCATCTTTATCTGGGCTCCAATCTACCCTGAAAGGTGACCTGACAGTTATAAGAACTGTGTGCAATCTCTTACTAGGTAGGGGACAAGGTCCCCTCTGGCTGGCTCCAAGTTTCTGTCCTTTTCTTTTTCTCAGTATGAAACTCCTGGGAAAAGTCCAATTCCTTGGGGTTTATTGTTTCAATAGTCTGACAGCTGAAGGGAGGGCACAGGTGTCTCTCCTTGGGACATATTCCTGCCAGGACCCCCCCCCAGATGGGGCTCAGCTCCCCAACTTCAGCTCATTTTCTCAACACTGAGCAAAGGAAGCTAGTTCTTCACCTGCCAGCCCTTGGGCTTTGCTCTGCTCTTCTCCTTCAGGATCCTTCTTATGCTGAGTTTGGGTTCCCCTAAAGTCAGCCCAGAGACAAGACCTTAGATGCAGGGGGCATTTATCTGGAAGGTGACCTCAAGAAGCACAAGGGAAAAGGTGGGGAGAGCAGAAAGAAGATGTGGGTTGAATTAGAATCCACAAAAAGAAATATTGACTCCTGCTCTCATCAATGTGACCTGGGAGTATCACAGTTTAGAAACAGGAGAGAAAGGTCTTTTCCTGTAATTAACTTTTAAGTTAATGCCCTGTGATTAAGAGTAGTCCCTTATATGATACAACTAGACTGCAGATTCCTCTGTTATCCAGACTGATATCAAATTCCTGGTCTCAAGTAATCCTGACTCTGCCTCCCTAGCTCCTGGGAGTATAGGCCACTGTGCCTGGAGTCCATCTAAGAAGCAGTGACAGACTATCACATAAAGGAAGGCACAGACACACAGAGAAGAGATGTAAAGAGATGACTGAGGTCGGTCAGATTGGCATAGCTGTAAATCAAGGGACATTATACTTCCCACTAACCACCAGAAGTCGAGAGTGAGAGCATGGCCCTGCCCACACATTGATCAGAATTGCGAGAAAATAAGTCTTTGCTGCCCTGAGCCCCTCAGTATGAAGAGCTTTGTTGGAACAGCCCTAGCAAATGTATGTTTGTTTATTTATTTATTTGTTTGTTTGTTTGTTTGTTTGTTTATTATATGCTATATATTATAGTATGCATATTATATAATGCATGTTATCATATTATATATTATTGTATATTACATATTATTGTATTATATATTATATATCATATCTGTTATATATGTCATATTATATAGTTATGATAACTATATATTATTATATTGTTATGACTTATACATATATAAAAATAATATATATAATTTATATATTTATTACATATTCTATTTGTATTATATATTTTATAATCTAATATAATTATATATACACTATATTATTTAAAATAATATTCTTCATTTGAATGTGTGTATATACATACACACATATCTATCCTAATGGTCTATTTCTCCGACTAGAATTTAAGTGACAAATGTCATCTCTTAAGCCATACAACACCTGCATAAGCTGTATTAATTACTTTTCTGTTGCTGTGATAAAACGAAATGACCAAGGTAACTTAAAGAAAGAATTATTTTGGCTTATGGTTACAGAGACATGTGAACCATGACAAAAAAGCAGCAGGCATGGAGACAGGAATTGGATTTTGAGAGCTCATGTTTTGAGCCATGAGCACAAAGCAGAGGGAGTGCACTGCAGGTGTTGTGAGCCTCAGTGACGAACTTCCTCTAGGAAAGTTAAACTACCTAAAACTTGCCAAGTAGAGCCACCAACTGGGGAATAGTGTTTAAATGGCCAAGACTATGGGGACATTTCTCATTCAAACTATCACATGTGTCTTGGAAAAAGCCAAGACCCTGTCCCATTACAGAGGCTGAAGATGCCTCTCTGCCTTTCTTTCAGCCAGGAAAACTGATATTTGATAAAGGATCTGCCAATCTGATGGGTGCAGGGGCCTGTGACCGAATCTACGCCTGTGTGAGGACCAGGTAGGGAAGACTAGGGATGGCAAACCTATCCATATGTCAGTTCTAGAAGCTTCTGGGGCTGAGTGCAGCAACAGTGTCCAATACCAAGTGGAGCCAATACTGCCTATGAGGTGCCAGTACCCACTGGAGGCCCCAGTGTATCTCCCCAGGTCCTGCAGCAACCCCAGCCTTCCTGCAGATCCTCCAAAGCTAGCTATCAAATCCATTCTGGGATCCTGAGAACTGGCCGATTTCCTCTAATGCAGTTCCGTTTTGCTTTAATGAACAGAATTAGCCTCAACTGCTTGCAGCTAAGCTCCTTGATGTCATGCAATCCTGAGCATGCAGTAGTTTATACCTTGCTTGCTCTAGGATTCTGTTAGGAGACTTTAGAGTAGATCCTGAACAGACCTGAGCTTGCCCCATTCCAGACAAGGTATGGACTCTGATGTCCATGAGCAGAATAGGGCAGTAGTTTGAAATGTAGATTTGGGTGATCACACCTGGCTTGGGATGCTGGCTGCTCTCTACAGCTCTGCTCTTGGGTGAGCTACTGCAGTGGAGCACATGAGTTACTCTTCTCATTACTACAACAGAATACATGACATAGAAAGATATCATACAAGATATACAGCATTCGTATACATTAATAAATCTTTTTTAAAATGGGTTTTCCTACTTAATTAACCTAATTTACAAAATCCCTCACAGCTATGCCCAGAGGTTGCCTTCTACAGGATTACAGATTCTGTCAAGTTGACAATATTAACCATCACACCTGGCCTCTCTGAACTTTATCTATAAATCACACATGGTGACAAAGCATGTCTTTCTTGGGCCAAGTTTACTTGTGACT
Source organism: Uromys caudimaculatus (assembly GCA_028551405.1). Classification (NCBI taxonomy): domain Eukaryota; kingdom Metazoa; phylum Chordata; class Mammalia; order Rodentia; family Muridae; genus Uromys; species Uromys caudimaculatus. Next base: position 65,128,383 of record CM052703.1, on the reverse strand, counting down.
TGTTGAGAGATGGGCACAGGTCTCCAGGGAGCTCATCAGAGTTTTCTCAGGTTCTTTCTAGATAGAAAGAACTATCTAGGGCTGGTGGGATGGCTCAGCAGGTAAAGGCACTTTCCACCAAGCCTAACAACCTGAGTTTGGTCCCAGGACCCACTTAGTGGAAGAAAAAAGGAATTCGTCAGAGTTAGCCTCTGACTTGTACACACACACACACACACACACACACACACACACACACACACACACACACATACACACACACTGTTGCTTGAGTTTTTTTTTATCTTAACCATCCTGACAGATGTAAGATGGAATCTTAGAGTAATTTTGACTTGTATTTTCCTGATGGCTAAGGATGTTGAGCATTTCTTTAGCTGCTTCTCCACCATTAGGGATTCCTCTGTTGGATTTCTCTGTCTGGATCTGTACCCCATTCACTAATTGGATTATTTGGTTTGTTGATGCCTATTTTCTTGGGTCTTTTATATGTTTTGATAGATAAATCTGTAGATATATATAGATATATAGATACATATAGAGATAGAGAATCTTTAGATATATTTTGGATATAAGGTTGGTGAAGATCTTTTCCATTCTGTTTTGTCCAAATGATGGTGTCCTTGGCCTTACAAAAGCTTTTCAGTCTCACGAGGTCCCATTTATTAATTGTTGACCTTAGTGCCCACAACATTAGTGCTCTGTTCAGTAAGTTATCTCCTGTGCCGATGTGTTCAGGATATTCTCTCTTCTATTAGGTTTAGTGAATCTTTTTTATGTTGAGGTCTTTGATCCACTTGGACTTGAGGATTTTTTTTTCTTTTTTTAATTGTTAAGAGTATCTGTTCAAACTGGTTTTGCTAGAAAGGCTGAAGTGCATTCCGCTGTGGGTGGCCATGTTGGCCATGGCATGAGGAATGCCTCTCGGGATGGTGAAGAGAAGGACAAAGGACATGGGTCTCAGTCTCCAAATGCCAGCTAGAAAATGGGATTCAGACAACCGTATTTAATTCCTGGATTCCTCTAAGTCTGAAACGTAACCTACTGCTGATCTTTTCTGTTATAGGAGCCAATCAGTCTTCACTTCATCTGAAGCTGGTTGAAATTAGAATTTTTTCATCTCGATAAAATCCCTGGGTAGGATTAAATAAGAAAACTCAGAGAATGTGCTGAGCATGGATCTTGAGACAGCCTGCGGAATCGTCTTTTTCAGGATACTTAAGGATACCCAGCCGCCTGCCGAAACTGAATCCCAGTCTTAGAAGCTTAAGTTTGGTATGGAACACTGACCACACACAATTTTTTATTCTTATTAACATTCTGTTGTGGAAATTTTCCCATGTCATCAATAGTCTTTAAAAGCCTGATTTGTAATGTGTAATAAATCCAAAATGAGGCTTTTCCATTTTAAAAATTGCCATCCTCCGATCATTTGACATCAAAATTATTTCCATTTTCCACTTTGTAAGTTAGACCAGAAAAGCATGTTTGCACCCAAACCCCTGACTGCACCACAGATTGTTTTCCTGGGATGAGTTTCTCCTTGCAGAATGGCTGACTGCAGACATTTGGAGCTCCTGAAACCCTTTGAGGTGTTCAGCTTTTGGCTGGTATGCCCTTTTGCCACCCCCATTCTTCTGTTAACAGATTCTCGTGGGCAGAAATTCTTCCACTGCCACCATTAATTCAGTGCTGTGGGCCTGTGAGAGCTGTGGTAAGTGTTCTGTGTGCCTTTCATGGTTATAACAACCAATCACACAGGCGGGATTACTCCCCGTCTTTGGAAATGAAGAAATGACCTCAAATTAGGTTTGTGGCTTGCAACAGGCAACAGAGGTAAAAAGCCTGAGATGAGATGTGCTTAGAGCTGCCTGATGGGACCTTCTACCATTCTGCCATGAAACCCATAAGGAAAAAAGAATCATGGGCCAGCAAGTTGACTCTGGAGGAAAGTGCACAGGCCTGATGACCAGTGTTTGAACCCCTGGCCCCCAACCCATAAGGTGCCAGGAGAAACTTGAAAGATGTCCTCTGACTTCTGCTCATGCATCATGCACACACATGCCTGCACACACACAAAAACAAATAGATGTTGTTTAAAAAGGAAAATGGAGCTACCCACATGGCTCTGCAGGTAAAGACACTTTCTGTCAAAACTGATGAGGAGAACTGACTCCAACAAGTTGTCCTATGACTTCCACCCGAATGTCCCCCCAATAAAATAAATAAATGCAATTTTAAATATTTTTAATTTAAAAAAATGAAAAAGAGCAATTGTTTCTTACTGGAAATCCTACTTCAAAATGACTCCCCCCCAGTCGATGCCTGGATACATCCCTTGTGATGCCTTCAGATATCACACTGAAAGCACAGTCTGTTATTTGGGGTATAGATCATGAAGGTATACCTTATGAAAGTCAGGGCTTATTGCACCTAGGATCCTTTCTAAGCAAAGTGTAATTTCCTGTTGAGGACAGGTCTCATATAGAACAAGAAGCCCCCTGAGCACAGCATGGGGCACTAATTTGTCACTGGGCGCTGACTTACTGTTGCCTCCAGAGGCCCGGTGGAGTCTAGTCTGCTCCTTGGCGAGGTCAAGGAAAGAGGAGGCACTAAGCAGGACAGTCACTAAGCCCTCCTCAGGACTGCAGGAGAGGGAAAGGGGCCACTGGGCATTTGGTAACTTTAGGAATGGGATCAATACACAAACCTCAGATCAAGACATTGGTTCTATAGCCACAGGAGAGTCTGGGGACTTAGGGGGACAGCTTACTGTTCTATGTCTTAGCATATAGGAACTCCACTTCCTTCACCCCTGAGCAGATCTCCCATCTTATACACTGATGTCCCAGGTCTACTTTCCAGCAGTCTCCGGGCATCAATCTGCCAGAGCCCCCCTTTCCCCACCCTACTGATACCTAACACTTAGCCTATAAACAACTTGACAGTAGGCCAGGTATGCCCAGAGCCAGTGGTGTGGATTCTAGTGAGCCTCTGAGGTGGGAGAAAGAGACCAAGAGGCATGGCCAGTGATCTTAACAAATGGAATCCCCCATCCTATCTAGTTATGATGACAGTGTGATCGTGACAGACTGTGATCATGACAAGAGTGTGATGATGACTATGTGATCATGATGACAGTGTGATCATAACTGCAGTGTGATCGTGAGGACAGTGTGATCCTGACAGTGTGGTCGTGGCAATAGTATCTAGGGCCCTTCCCTTCTGATCCATTGGAGACATTCGTTTTCCAGAGCTCATCCCACCCTCCTTGCCTCTTGTCTTCTCCTGAAGACAATGTTAACAAAATCATCATATCATTTCCTGCCGAACGACAGCATGAAGGCCTGACAGTGAGGTAAGGATGGAGTTAAGGATTTTCAGAAAGCGTGTCATTTCCCAGCAGGTATTGCCTTGGGATTTGGGACATAAGAAGGACTCGCTACCAACAGACTACTTTCTGTAATCAGGGGGACAGAAGTCAAGGTGTATTGTAAATCTCCATCCCTTCATGTCAGTGTAAGACAAAGCCGTGTAGAATCTCAAGAACTGGAGTTTCCATCTCTGCTCCACCCTCTACCCCTTATCCCATGTAATATTATAGAGTCTTGAACTTTAATATAAAAGAAACTTCTAAAAGTCTGCTTCAAAGAGCTGGTGAGTGTTTACCCAACCCCTGGGCATAACTCCTTGGGCAGAGGGGTGGCATTCTCAGACCCTAGAAGCCAGCCTAAAATTTCTCTCATGCATGCAAACTTCCTAGAAAGGTTTTGGAAAACGGAGTCCCAGTCCCTCTCTATCATGGCTCATTTATGTGTTGATACACCATTCTCTAGCCACCAACCCCTTTGCTTCCCCAACTCTTCTCCTGAATCAAGAAAATGTTCCTTTGCTCCCTGGAGGTCCACAGCTGCCTGAGGACTTGAGGTTGAGGACATGAAGAAGATGGTGGCCACACCCTTCCCTATCGTATTTCTTCCCTTAGTGATGGGACAGCACACAAGAGTAGAAGAGAATGGCCTCATAGGAGGGTAGGTTCCTGGAAGTCCCAGACCCTGCCTTGTCATCTTTTTATAGACAATGTTGAGATGTCCCCAGATGGGTAGAACTTCAGGCCATGTACACAAGTTGCCACAGAGCCACAGGTCCTTCACACCCTCCCCTCCCACACAGAAAAGAACTCTATTACCATATGTTCTCTGCTTTCAAAATTGCATGTAAAACATCTCTCCTGGTCAGAACACCGTCTCTCTCAAGGCCCGTGACATTCTAGAACTAGGAGAGGGAGGGGATTCTGCAAAACGTAACCACGGCTCATAGACACCATCACCCTGGAAAACCTTAGATCACCTGGGACACTGCCGCACTGGCTGGTAGCATAGAGTGACTTGAGCCCCATGAATAGTCAACCTGTGGCAGGCCTTCACTCTCCACAAGAGACTTCTTTTCCTCCAGCTTCAATCATGTGTGGGGTGTGTGTGTGTGTGTGTGTGTGTGTGTGTGAGAGAGAGAGAGAGAGAGAGAGAGAGAGAGAGAGAGATGCACTTGTGTGGAAATCAGAAAACAAACTTGTAAAAGCCAGTTCTCTCTTATCATGTGGGTTCCAAGGTGCAAACACACATTGGCAGGCAGCAGGTGCCTTTACCCTCTGGTCAGTCCTTTTTCTCCAGTTTTGAATATAGTACTGTCCTACTCTAGTCCTAGAACCAGATTGGTGTCACCTTGGATCACCTCAGCAGTTCTCTTGAACTTGTAACCTGGGACAGCCAGGATCTAGGTGTACACCCTTCTCCCAAAGGCCCTGGTCTTCTAAGTCACCTCTGGTGACCACATGAATCCATGTTCATGCTGAAGGCATGCTCCCTTTGGCCACACCCTGTGCAGCCAACAGGCCCAGTTTCAGAAGCAGTTAAGAGGGTAAAGGCAGACAGCCCAGAGGAATTGTGCTGACATCATCAGGAATTCTCTCCGGGAGAAAAGGCCGATTTTCCCGTCTTCCTATTTTCCTCTCTTTGATGTTTTTCAATGAACACATATTACTTTTATGATTAGGGGGAAACTATTTACAATCCACCCTGGCTTTCATTCAGGCTGTACTAGTGTATTACAGAGGATCTAATTTGAGGGGTGGGGTAGTGGCAGAGAAAGCCCTAGCCACGATGAGGCCCACCATCCCATAGCCAAGCAAAGATGCCTCTTCTCTGGGCCTTTCTGGGGTCTGAAGCTTCAAAAGATGCACTCATCAATCTCTGTCCTCCAGAACGCTGACTGTCAGCTTATTTCAGGGTGGGGAGTTGGCAGTAAGCATCCTTTATCCAGGACAATTTGACCAGAACAGTGAGGGGGCAGGGCTACCTCTATTTGGCACCTAGACTCGCAGGTACTGTGTGCACAGTCTGCAGCCTTCTCTAGAATATTAAGAAGCCTTACTCAGCAAGACAGACTTTCAGGGGAAGAAGGGTTACTAAGAAAGCCTTAGAGAGGCATGGCCTGCCCATGAGTGCCAGGAGAACCCAAGGCTAGATCCAACACTCTGCCAAGCTGTCCAGTCCTAAGCCACAGGCTTTAGAGGCCCTGTTTGACCACCTTGCTCTGGAATGTAGGGTGAACAGTAAGTGGGGAGTTTCTGTTTGAGTGACCAAACCAGGTCCCTTAGCTCAGGATAGATTCCAACAGCTGAGAAGCATGGAGTTCCCACCAAGGCTGGTGATCTGGTCTCCTCTGATTAACAGTTAATATATTGATTCAAATTGATTTGGTGATTGCAGGGGGGGGGACAGATACCTGTAATCCATATGTGTGCAAAGTTAACCGTTTATTGCCTGTGATTTTTTTTTCAGCCAGGCAGCAGCAGCCAAGGTTCCCCACACCAGATGACTGGGTATCTCGCCCCACCCCTGCCTGAGAGCATGGGCAAGGCTGGGGCAGCTTCCCCAAATCCCTAGGCATCCTTCAACCCCTCCACCCACTCTGCTGATAAACGAAGCATGTCTTAACCCACACCATGCCTCTGTCCACTCCCTTAGCCACACACACTCCTAACATTGGCTCCAAGACACCACTTAAAAGTCACCTCTGACCTCTGGCTCCTATGTACTTGTCCCCAGCTCTGCCCCAGCTCCCGTCAGGCCCCACCTCTCTGAGTTTCCCTGTGTTTGTCTCTCTCTCAGAGACACTGAGGTACCATCTGTCTGTCCTTAGTTTTCACGCTCTGGCCCCCGGCATGGCTTTGGCACCATCCGCACCCTATAAATGCCGGTTTAATTCTAAATTGCTCATCAATTTCTGAAATTAACCCACCTCCACCTCTTATGGCAGTTGTCTATAAATTAATTCAAGATGCCTACCTGAGCAGGGGCAGACATGCAAAGGAAATCGAGGCAGCCCTCCTCCTTCACCTTTCAGGGAGACCTTCCCCACACTCACTCTCTTGTTTTTCCTTCACACATGTATTTTGAGTGAACAAACTTCTGTGCTTGAATAAATATGCAGTTCTTTCTGTTGAAAGTGCAATAAATCACTGCAAACAAGAGGCACCCTGCACAGTGGAGATGGAATGACTTTTGCCAGCACTATCAGAAGGAGGCAGTGACATCAATAACGCTGCCTGTCAGAGCAGAGGAAGGAAATCAAAGCCCTTCCTGGGAAGGATCCTATTTAATTGATGTATTCACAGGGGCATAGACTCTGATCAATGCAGCCTGGCAAGGACCAAGGAAAGACCAAGGTGGGGTGTGGAGACTAGGTAGTATCCAGACCACCCAGCCGCAAGCCCGACCCAGACAGCAAAGCCTCCACTCTGCCCAGGCTTCTCTGCCTCTTAGAATGTATGACTTTTTTCTTTTCTTTAAGATTTCTAAAATTTCTTTTTATGTGTGTGAGTGTTTTGCCTGCATGCATGAAAGTGCACCATATGTATGCAGTCCTTGTAGAGGCTAGAAGAGAGTTCTGATTCCCTGTAAGTAGACTTATGAATGGTTATTAGCCACCAGTGGGTTCTGGGAACCAAACTCAGGTCCTCGGGAAGAGCAGCCAGTGCTCTTAACTGCTGAACCATCCCTCCTGCTCCATGATTCTTGTTCTCCATTGCTATATCAAAATAGCTGAGGCTAGACATCTTACAAAGAAAAGTGATATACACGGCTCACAGTTTTAGAGGCTAAAGTCAAATATCAGGTGACATCATCTGTTTGGCCTCTAGTGAGAACCTCAGGACAGATTGCATAGCAATTACAGGAGCTATGCAGAAGAGAACCCAGATGGGCAGATGGGATCATGGGCCAGACTCACCCAATTTATAATACCATATTTAGCTCTCTAGGGAACTAATCATGGCATCGCAAGAATCATATCAACCCCTCCCAATGACCTAACCACCCGCTGGGCCCCACTTATTGCTGCTACCACACTTGGGGCCAAGTTTCCAGCACACAAATCTGAGGGCAAAGTATAGCAAAGCACAGCTCAGTGCCAGATCAAACCAGCCTCAGGGGTGCTCTCTGCAGGATCTAGTCAACACCCACGCTTAGCTACAGTGTGAAATCCATAAAGTTGGCTGGATGGAGGCCTCTGAATTCCTACAGTTGAAGTATGCCAGCCTTAAACACATATCCAGGACTACATGCTCTGATTTTTATCCCAGGAAAATGATCAGCTCTTTAGTAAAACTGTGAGTTACTCAATGCAGTGGCTGGGGCTTGTACTGATCCTCTCACAGGCCAAACCTACTTGAACATCAAACCTTTGCTCCGCAGGTTTGTAGCTTCGTGGTGCATTATAAGTACCCTGGAAATCAATTCATGGTAGCTCTACCCCAGAGGGCATGTGAAGGCAGGGTGAGCACCCACAGGCACTGGCGTGTCCCAAACACAGACTGAAGAGGATCACTAGACCCATAGAAGGGCAGAAGAGTGGGTCACTGTGCCAGCTCTACCTGAACATCAAGGAACTTGGTACTGATAAGAACCTCAGCTTTGTTTTTTTTTTCTTTTTTTCTTTTTTTGGTTTTTCAAGACAGGGTTTCTCTGTGTAGCTCTGGCTGCCTGTGACTAACTCTGTAGACCAGGCTGGCCTCAAATTCAGAGATCCACTTGCCTCTGCCTCCTGAGTGCTGGGATTAAAGGTGTGCACCACAACCCCAGAACCTCAGCTTTTATAAACTATACACAACACAATCCTATATGCCCACTGACCACAATGGCCCACTCAGGCCCAGAAACCCACTCCACAGACTGTACAAAGCAGCTACTAGGGCCTGCTGTTACAGCTCACTTAGCAGAAAGCTTTCTTTGCATGCACAAAACCCTGGGCTGAATCCCCAGCACCACATGGTAGAATGTGTCGGCTCACACTCAGAATCCCAGACCTCTGGAGGTGGAGGTAGGAAGATTAGAAATTCAAGGTCATCTTCAGCTATATATCAACCTCAAGGTCATCTAAGGTTACATGAGACCCTATTTTTTAAAAGATTTATTTATTGTGCATACAATGTTCTGCCTGCATGTATGCCTGCACCCCAGAAGAGGACACCAGATCCCATTACAGATGGTTGTGAGCCGCCATGTGGTTGCTGGGAATCGAACTCAAGGCCCCTGGAAGAGCAGCCTGAGCCATCTCTACAGCTCCCCACCCCCTACTTTTATTTGTGAAACAAGCATGGATTTGTTCGATGATACTCAGATTTAAGGAACCTTATCATTCAATCATTTTTCTAAATAAAGTTAAACCCAGCTGAGGACCCTGATAATCCTCACCTGGTACTCCAGGGCAGATCCATCTGAAACATCACTATCCTGATTTGGAAATAGTCCTTAGAGAGATGGTGGGGAGACACCATGATCCCAAGACAGGTCTTTTACGCAGGCAGCCAGCCCAATCCAGCCAGACCCTTTGACATCCTGAGATAGGAAAGAGACACCTTATCTGCTTTCCCCAACCTCATCCCCAGAGCCTAGTGTGATGATTAATCTTGACTGTCAACTTGATCAGATCTGGAAACAAATCAGAGGCATGCCTCTGGTTAGGTCTACGAAGGTGTTTCCAGGAAGGGTTAACCAAGAGAGAAGCCCCTCCCACAAAACTGGTGGTGCTTTCTCCAAGATGGCACCAACACAATGAAGCCCAAGGGAAAGCAGCGATCTCCTGTGCCTGCTGCTGCCATCCTTCACAATAGTTTCTTCAGCCGTCTCACACAGACTGAAGACTAGCCTGTCTCGAGGAATCCCCTTAGCCTTAAGCACCAGACTGGGACAGCTAAGGATGGACTAAGTCCTCAGACAAGAAGACCTGGTGGTCCTCGTAGGCTCAGTCCAAGCCTCACAGGGCCCCAGCTAAGATTTTTCTCCAGCTTGAGCTGGATAGAAGAGCATCACCAGGCCTCCACTGACTGGATCTCAAGGGCCATTCTGTAACAACAATTTACCTTTTCCATTCCAGTTGTGAATTACTTAGGGGCAATCTGCTTGTGGATCCAACCTCTTCCATTCTACACCTGCCTGAGTACACTCTTCTGAGACCATGACAAATGACAATGGGAATCCATGAAACCACTACATGCGTGGGACCTCTGCAGGGCCTATCTTCTCAAATCACCTGCCTGATTCCAGTCAGCCACATGGCAGTGAGAGGCTTGTTCTTCTCCAAGTTGGTGTACTGCAGTGGAGGTTGGGGAACCAGCTGACCCCCTGCAGAGAGCAATGAGAACAAAGTGATGACCCCAGCAGGGAACTCCAGACATGAATTGCTGTGCAGCTGGTGCCCAAGATACCAGCGCCGCAGATCCTATATCCTTGGAAGGAAGTGGCCCAGGACCCCTTGCTCAGAAACCCCTCTTCTCCTGCCTTCCCCAGTCACCCTTTCTCTGCCCTATGTAGGTCTGAGAAGCATTGCCCAACCCTGGGACCCTACCTCCAGCAACAAGTTACCAAATTAGCCTAACAGATGCCGCTGAGGCCAGGCAGAGAGCAGAGGGCCCAAAGTCCAGTGATCTCTCAAGAGCCCAGCAGGGGCCATGAGGATTCATCCATCCCATGTTTTAACAAACAAGTTGATACTGACTGTATAAATGACTCTTAATTGCCACCCCTGCCACCTGGGATCATCTAGTTATAAGCGTGCCTGTATACACCAGTATAAAGTGTGTCACTTTCCCAGCCTCTCACAGAGCCTGTCTTCATGCTGCCGTGCAGCTCATCCGCAGTAGATGGGACTCTCCCTTACTTCCCGCCCATAGCCAGGTACTCCAGAGAAGAGAGGTAGCAAAAGGTTGTCTAGGCTGAGGAGCAACACTGGCACAAAAGCTTCTCACTTAGCCTCGAGTAGGGGCCCACCCACCTTCAAAAGGTAGACCTGTGGCCAAAGGCCCTGCCCCACCATGGTGTGAACTTGGCCAAGTCAGTTAACCTCATGGAGCTTGTGCAAGTGGGGATAGCCATAGTGAAGAGCTGCTGATGCTTCAAAATGTTTGTCACCCCAGGGCACAGAGAAGGCAGGAAGGCATGGATGTATCCATACAGCACAGTGAACGCAGGGCAGAAACACCTCCACCCATAGAACCAGAGACTCCTCCCATCCCAGGCAGCAGAATGCAGAGGGACAGGTGGGAAAACCTGCTTGCCTGCAGAGTACCCCAAAGGTGGATGGTACATGATAGTCACCCCTCCCAAAGTGCTATCTCCTCGGGGAGTCTAGATTGGGCTGGTGCATCAACAAGGTTAAGGGGTTTCCCCCAGAACTGCACACACACACACCACCAATGTTTCCAGAGTGACTGCTCTGCAGAGCCAATAGACATCCAATTCCAACTTGTGGGTTGTAGCAAGCAGCCTCTCCTGTTCCTTCCTACAGCCCTCAGTCACACTACTGAGGTCCTCCCTGACTAATGGCAAGCCGGTCCCATCCCAGGAGAACTGAATGGGTCCTTCTGCTCCAAGCACATCCCACACAGTGTCCCTTTGTGGCCCTCTGGCAACCCAAACTGAGTCCTCAGCTGTTTACTCTGGGTGCAAGTTCGGCTTTCCCTCCTGACTGCCTCCTTCAAAACACAGGCAAAGCTATGGGTGGGGCCCTAGGTGGGGTTCTAGCCACAAAGCAGGCCTGTCAGGATGGCTGTTTTTAGGGGTGTGTGGGTAGGGGTGTCCAGCCAGTCCTGGACAAAATGAGGGGAGTTCTGCTGCTGGCAAATGGGGGAAGGCACATTGCTCCCCAATGAACCAGGACCCCCTCCCCTCTGAAATGGGGGCCAACCTGTAGAGAGACTACCTTGTGTATTGTATGGATGCATCGTCTGTCAATTAAAAAGCCTATGGCCTACGGCTTGGGTGATATTAGGAGCCATCTAGGAGAAGCTAAGGCTAGCAGGTGATTTTCCAGAGTTGGCCCACTGATTTTGCATGGCTGACAATGGGCAAGCTCTGAGAGGCAAGGTCCCAAGAGACTTCATCTCAGGATTGCCTCTTGCAGCTGATACGCCTTTTCCGATCACTATTACATAGTCTAATGACTCCCAGGCATTAGCCCACCTTATTGGGCAGATTTCCTGCAGATCAAGAAAAAAATGAACTTTCATGAATTAATGCTGTCTAGATGAATTAATTAATGATTGTATAGAATTCCTGATTTGATTAAAATAATTTTAAGTAGAAAGTTTCAAGAGATAGTTTTAGGGGTTTTTTTGTTGTTGTTGTTGTTGTTGTTGTTTTTTTTGCCTGAAAGATATAATAAAGTTAGAATCAAGACTAGAATGTGCTCACTCCTCATAAAATAGTAAGTAAAGGCTGCATAATAAGGAATACAGTGAGCTTTCACAATTACACTAAAAAGAGAAGTGGGCTTGGGACAAATTTGCTATCAAGGAAAAACATTCATTCTAGGTCAGGTCCAAGGACAAAGGCACAGGTGTGCACTATGATAAAGTGAGGCCATGTGAAACTGTTGCTTTGAACTTATAATGAGCTTATAAAATGACACACTGCTTTGAAAGTACTATCAACATCCTTCTGTAACTCCCATTCTGTGTAACATTTTATCTATGAGGTAATTTTCTAAATAACTTTTTTCTAAAAATCTATAAGAAGGTCAGAGAAAAGAAATAAGGTGGTGGCATCTGGTGCTCTGATCCATCTACCCACCAAACGTATATGTGTGGCATTTGGGGCTCAGCCCCATCCACCAAATGTACATATGTATATGTCTGTTCGTCTATACATATATGTGTGAATATATGTGTATGTATATAAATATGTGAGAACACTTGTGGAATTGATGCAACAAGTGATTGGGCCTGTCCAGAATGTGTGTGTGAGTGTGTGTGTGCCTGTGCATACTGCCTATGTAAAATATTTTCTTTCTTGTCTTCTCTTTTCTTCCTGTTTCATGAAGAGGTAATAAGTCCAAGCCTCTCGCCTGGCCAGCAAAAGGTCCTTGAGCCAAAGAGAAGGGAGCCCTAACAATTAGGCTTTCTTTTTTTTTTTTTTTCTAATCCCCTGATGCTTACAGAAAGAGTTTATTACCAGAAGCCAATGGCTTTTGGCCTTAGAATAACAGAGTTGTAGACAGAAGATTGCCAAAGGTAAATAAATATTGGCCTCACTGCTGACCCCGTACCTCATCACTGCCTTTCCTTGGGACCCTTTCATGTTGGGCTGGACTCCAGCAAGGCAGGAAATAGAAGGTGGAACATCTGGGAGGAGAAAGAATTCTGGGATAGAGCTATGCACGGGATGATCTGCCTGGAAAGATGTGAGGAGACAGACACATGGTACCTGAGTACAGAAAACCAGATATGTGGCAGGAAGTAGGCTAAAATAAATGGGTTATCTTAAATTATGATTCTAGTCAGAGAAGAGCCTAGCTACATGGCCAAGGTATTTGTAAATATATTTGGGTCTGAGTTGTATTTCTGGGAGCATGGGGCTGGGGGGAAGAACTGGACCTAACTTCTACACCTACTCCCATCTCTTCTATACCCACTGAGGCTAACTTTTCTCCAGAGAGGGGGGCAGGACCTCTCTCCACCTGGGATAGAATCATGACTATGCCAAAGAAGAGTCTCTTGGAGTGACCTCGGACTCAAACAGGTGAGGGTGATGGACCATGCCGGCCCGACCCCACCACTCAGCCACACTCACCAAACCAGGTAAGGCCACTTGGGCTGGAGACAGGGGTCCATAGAAGCTGAATTCCATAGTACAGATGCTGTCAGAGTACCAGCTCCATGAATGTCAGGCCTCAGCTCCTCTGGTCAGAGCTGACTGCCCCCCAGGGCCTGGCTCCTCCTCTCGACTGGCTTTTGGGGTTGCTGCAGAAATTATCTGACTCTCATTGAGAAGTAACAGACTCTGCCACTCAACCCTCATCAGAAGGAGACCGGCGGAGCGGCAGCAGCCCTGAGCAGGGCACCTGGGATTAAAACCCAAGCCTCTAGCAGATGCAACTGAAGTCACACCCCTGGATGTGTACTCCATTCCCTGGGACTGCCCAGCCTGCTGCTCCCTTTTTTTTTTTTTTTTTTTAAAGGAAAAGATTTGGCTCCAGAGTTTGCCTGGCTTGTCTGAGGTTGATGACCAGCCTCCTCCTACCCTGGAAGCAACCCTCTACTTGCTGGAGGTGGGGTAGCATCTTGCTCCTGTCAGGAAGGGAAAGAGCCCCTCCTAAGAACTCCCTCCAGGTCTCTTCTCCAAGGCCTGGAGAACTTGTCAGGAGGAGTGTCCCCTAATGGGAAGTGAAGTCCCTAACACCGACATCAGGGACACAAAAGACTCTGGACAAGCAGACCTCATAAGACCCCCAGTTTATCAACATTAGATCATATACTTCTATCCGGTCACGCTCCATTTTGTTCCCACAGGGTAAACCACAGCTTTAAAAAACGCACAGGTTTACCATGTCTTCCATTCATAAAGGCTTCATAAAATTTCTAATAAATGTGTATGCTTTTCTCATTGTTAACCCATTTTGTTGCATGGACATGCATTTTGAAGTCATGTCAGCCATGACTTCAGGGTGGATGAGAAAAGGCATTTCTTTTCTTCTGCAGCACTCACACACCCAGGGCCTCCCAGCCCTTGCTGTCTAGGTCATCACCATCTAATGGTAGATAGACAGTTGTCGACAGAGCCACATACAAAGGTAGGCCACAGCCAGGTAACAGAGACAAAGTGTAACAAAGCCAGGTGCAACCAAAGGACACCTTCCTAGCACTCACACCACCATTAGCCCCAACCTTCATTTTCCAGGCTGCAAGCCCTTGCCATAGGGTTAGGGCGCCCTCTATCCCCTCCTAGCGAATGCACAGGTGACAGTCGCCCCGGAGCAATTGCCCCAGCTAGGGTACTAGCTCTTCTGCACAGGGCGACAGGATAGGCACTGATGAAGTGCACTGGGCGACAAGTGGGTGAACATGATTCATACCCTTTAATCAGTCAAAAGACCAGAGTCCCAGAGCACAAAACAGGAGAGACAAGGGAGAACCTAAACCTGAACGGCGCCGCAGAGGAAATTGTTTCTGCATTTTTTCAACTGTTTTCAAAGAGTGCGTTCAGTCAGCACGCTAATAAACAAGTTTTATAAAAGTATAGAAGTCTGCAGCCAAGAAGATGAGCAGCCAACGTACAGCAAAGGACAGCGAGCCCTGGAAAAAAACAGTTTAACACCATCCCTGAAAAGTCCCGCCCCCATCTCCTGCACCCATTGGTTCCTGGCCCTGCCCCCTGGTCTCAGCGCCGGCCTCCAGGCTTGCGCGCACGCGCGTCGCAGATGAACCCTGAACAATGCTGTGCCAGCAGTGCCCCCTGCCGTCCAAATGCGTCTTCGGCCTCCCCTACCAGTGCTTAGCTCTTAAGTCTGACTCAAGACAGCAACCACTGAATCCGCATCCCTAACTACTCTCCAGAATCCGGAGCTCCCTCTCCACAGAAACGGACCATTTTTTATCAGGAAAACTGACTTCAAAAATCAAGGGAATCTTAAAACCCAAGATGGGAAGTGAAAATGTCACTGAAGGTGGTGGGTGCTTTCTGGCAGCTTCCTCTAAGAAACCTACCAGGGTCTCAATCTGGCTCCTTTGTAGGTTCGTAAGGTGTGTAGGGACCAGCTGGCCCTGGTTCCCATTAACTAGGAGCTCAGACTCACAGGGCAGCCTACTCCACCATCAGAGACCCTCAGGGAAGACCCCACTTTAAAAAATACTGGGCAGCGTGGGTGGGGAAAAGGCAGCCTAATTTGCCTATTTTCGTAAAGAATAGACAGGCATGAACTGGCCTGAGGTCAGGACAGCTCAAAACAAAACTGAAGCTGCCCTCGATCCTCAGTCATCAGGGCACCTGGCCAGGATCCTACCACAGCTGTGTGCCCTCAAGCTCATGAATTCTGTCTGAGCCTGTACACTCCAAGAGAACATATCTGGGGCAGAAGCAGCCCCTCAGACAGGGCTGCCCCAGGTTTCTCTAGGAAAAACTTGGGAGTTTGTATACTGTTTGCATACACATCTTGAAGTTAGTTCCGTTGTGTTAGTATAAAATACAAGGCTTGGACTTCAGGGACCATAAATTCGTGATTGAGGCAAACCAGATTAGGGACTGTCATATTAGCACCTTCACCTACCACCTGCTGGCCTAGGGGAATCCTACCAGGATCAGCCGGTCTCCAAATGTGAGACTGCCAGTTTATATGACAACCTGTCATATAAGACAAGCTGTCAGTGCTTAGACTGAACTACTTCAAGCCAAGCTCTGCTCTTAGGGTTCAGATAATGACACCCTAAAAATACAGCATTTAGGGTATGCTAAAAATAAACACACTTGCTGCTCTGCAGAAGACCTGGGTTCAGTTCCCAGCACACACATTGGGCAACTTACAATCTCCTGTAACTCCAGGAAGGTCCAACACCCTCTACTTGCCTCCTAAGATATCTGCACACATGTGGTACACAAACATACGCTCAAGCATAACACACACAGGTAAAATAAAAAGAATTTTTCTTCACTAAACGCATCTGGTCCTGAACTTTTTTTGGTTGGGACACTTTTAATGACTGCTTCTATTTCTTTAGGGGTTATGGGACTATTTAGATGGTTTATCTGATCCTGATGTAACTTTGATACCTGGTATCTGTCTAGAAAATTGTCCATTTCTTCCACATTTTCCAGTTTTGTTGAGTATAGGCTTTTGTAGTAGGATCTGATGATTTTTTGGATTTCCTCGGTTTCATTATGTCTCCCTTTCCATTTCTGATTTTGTTAATTTGAATACTGTCTCTGTGCCCTCTGGTTAGTCTGGCTAAGAGTTTATCTATCTTGTTGGTTTTCTCAAAGAACCGCTCCTGGTTTTGTTGATTTCAGCCCTGAGTTTGATTATTTCCTGTCATCTACTCCTCTTGGTTATATGTGCTTCTTTTTTTCTAGAACTTTCAGGTGTGCTGTCAAGCTGCTAGTGTATTCTCTCTCCAGTTTCTTTTTGGAGGCACTCAAAGCTATGAGTTTTCCTCTTATCATTGCTTTCATTGTGCCCCTTAAGTTTTGTTATGTTGTGCCTTCATTTTCATTAAATTCTAAAAAGTCTTTAATTACTTTATTTCTTCCTTGACCAAGTTATCATTGAGTAGAGTGTTGTTCAATTTCCATGTGTACGTGGGCTTTCTGTTGTTTTTGTTGTTATTGAAGACCAGCCTTAGTCCATAGTGATCTGATAGGATGCATGGGATTATTTCAGTCTTCTTGTATCTGTTGAGGTCAGTTTTGGAGAAGGTACCATGAGGTGCTGAGACAAAGGTATATCCTTTTGGTTTAGGATGAAATGTTCTATATATATGTGTGTGTGTGTTAAATCCATTTGGTCCAAAACTTATGTTAGTTTCATTGCATCTTTGTTTAGTTTCTGTTTCCATAATCTGTCTGTCCATTGCTGAGAGTGAGGTATTGAAGTCTCCCACTATTGTTGTGTGAGGTACAATGTGTGTACTGAGCTTTAGTAAAGTTTCTTTTATAAATGTGGGTGCCCTTCCATGTGGAGCATAGAAGTTCAGAACTGAGAGTTCATCTTGGTAGATTTTTCCTTTGACAAGTATGAAGTGTCCTCCCTTTTTTGATAACTTTTGGTTGAAAATCGAATTATTTGATATTAGAATGGCTACTCCAGCTTGTTTCTTGGTACCATTTGCTTGGAATTTTTTTTTCCAGCCTTTTACTGTGGGATAGTGTCTGTCTTTGTCACTGAGGTACGTTTCCTGTATGCAGCAAAATGCTGGGTCCTGTTTATATATACACCTAATACCAATACTCTTCAAACTACTCAACAAAATAGAAACAGAAGGAACACTACCCAATTCGATCTATAATGCCACAATTATGCTTATACCTAAACGGCACAAAGACCTAACAAAGGAAGAGAACTTTAGACTAATTTCCCTTATGAATATCAATGCAAAAATATTCAATAAAATTCTCACAAACTGAATCCAAGAACACATCAAAAGGATCATCCATCATGATCAAGTAGGCTTCATCCCAGGGATGCAGGGATGGTTCAATACCCAGAAATCCATCAATGTAATCTATTACATTAACAAACTCAAAGAAAAAAACCACATGGCCATTTCATTAGATGCTGAAAAAGCATTTGACAAAATTCAACACCCCTTCATGGTAAAAGTCTTGGAAAGATCAGGAATTCAAGGCCCATACCTAAACATAGTAAAATCAGTATACAGCAAACCAGTAGTCAACATCAAAATAAATGGAGAGAAACTTGAAGCAATCCCACTAAAATCAGGGACTAGACAGAGCTGCCCTCTCTCTCCCTATCTATTCAATATAGTACTTGAAGTTCTAGCTAGAGCAATTAGACAACAAAAGGAGGTCAAAGGGATTCAAATTGTAAAGGAAGAATTCAAAATATCACTATTTGCAGATGATAGTACACTTAAGTGACTCCAAAAATTCCACCAGAGAACTCCTAAACCTGATAAACAACTTCAGGAAAGTGGCTGGATATAAAATTAATTCAAACAAATCAGTAGCCTTCCTCTACTCAAAGATAAACAAGCTGAGAAAGAACTTAGGGAAAGAACACCCTTCACAATAGTCACAAATAACATAAAATACCTTGGTGTGACTCTAACCAACTAAATGAAAGCTCTGTATGACAAGAACTTCAAGTCTCCCAAGAAAGAAACCGAAGATCTCAGAAGATGGAAAGATCTCCCATGCTCATGGATTGGCAGGATTAATATAGTAAAAATGGCTATCCTGCCAAAAGCAGTCTACAGATTCAATGCAATGCCCATCAAAATTCCAACTCAATTCTTCATAGACTTAGAAAGAGCAATTTGCAAATTCATTTGGAATAACAAAAAACCAGGATGGTGAAAACTATTCTCAACAATAAAAGAACTTCTGGGAGAATCACCATCCTTGACCTCAAGCCGTATTACAGAGCTATAGTGATAAAACAAACAAACAAACAAAAAAAACTGCATGGTATTGGTACAGAGACAGCCAGGAAGATCAATGGAATAGAATTGAAGATCCAGAAATGAACCCACACACCTATGGTCACTTGATCTTTGACAAAGGAGCTAAAAAACATCCAGTGGAAAAAAGACAGCATTTTCAACAAATAGTGCTGGTTCAACTGGCGGTCAACATGTAGAAGAATATACATCGATCCATTCTTATCTCCTTGTACAAAGCTCAAGTCCAAGTGGATCAAGGACCTCCACACAAAACCAGATACACTGAATCTAATAGAAGAGAAAGTGAGAAAGAGCCTTGAACACATGGACACAGGGGGAAATTTCCTGAACAGAACACCAGTGGCTTATGCTCTAAGATCAACAATAGACAAATGGGACCTCATAAAATTGCAAAGCAGAGGCAAAGGACACTGTCAATAGGACAAAATGGCAACCAACAGATTGGGAATCCTACATCCGATAGAGGATGTATACAATATATACAAAGAACTCAAGAAGTTAGACTCCAGAGAACCAAATAACCCTATTAAAAAATGGGAAACCAAGCTAAACAGAGAATTCTCAACTGAGGAAACTCGAAGGGCTGAGAAGCACCTAAAGAAATGTTCAACATCCTTAGTCATCAGGGAAATGCAAATCAAAATAACCCTGAGATTCCACCTCACACCAGTCAGAATGGCTAAGATCAAAAACTCAGGTGACAGCAGATGCTGGCGAGGATGTGGAGAAAGAGGAACACTCCTCCATTGCTGGTGGGATTGCAAGCTGGTACAACCACTCTGGAAATCAGTCTGGTGGTTCCTCAGAAAACTGGACATAGTATTACCTGAGGACCCAGCTATACCACTCCTGCGCATATACCCAAAAGATGCTCCAACATATAACAAGGACACATGCTCCACTATGTTCATAGCAGCCTTATTTATAATAGCCAGAAGCTAGAAACAGCCCAGATATCCTTCAACAGTGAAATGGATATAGAAAATGTGATACATTTACACAACGGAGTACTACTCAGCTATTAAAAACAATGACTTCATGAAATTCTTAGGCAAATGATTGGAACTAGAAGATATCATCCTGAGTGAGGTAATCCAATCACAAAAGAACAAACATGGTACGCACTGACTGATAAGTGGATATTAGCCCAAAAGCTCAGAATACCCAAGATACAATTCACAGACCACATGAAGCTCAAGAAGAAGGAAGACCAAAGTGTGGATGCTTCGGTCCTTCTTAGAAGGGGGAACAAAATACTCACGGGAGGTAATATGGAGACAAAATGTGGAGCAGAGACTGAAGGAAAGGCCATCCAGAGACTGCCCCACCTGGGGATCCATCCCATACACAGTCACCAAACCCAGACATTATTGTAGATGCCAAGAAGTGCTTCCTGACAGGAGCCTGATATAGCTGCCTCCTGAGAGACTCTGCCAGAGTCTGACAAATACAGAGGCAGATGCTTGCAGTCAACCATTGGACTGAGCATGGGGACCCCAATGGAGGAGTTAGAGAAAGGACTGAAGGAGCTGAAGGGGTTTGCAACCCCATAGGAAGAACAACAATATCAACCAAGCAGACCCCCCCAGAGCTCTCAGGGACTAAACCACCAACCAGAGTACACATGGAGCAACCCATGGTTCCAGCAGCATATGTAACAGAGGATGGCCTTGTCAGGCATCAATGGGAGGAGAGGCCCTTGGTCCTGTGAAGGCTTGATGCCCCAGTGTAGAGGAATGCCAGGGCGGGGAGGCAGGAGTGGGTGGGTGGGGGAACAGAAGCAGGGGAAGGGGGATGGGATAGGAGAGTTTCGGGGGAAACCAGGAAAGGGGATAACATTTGAAATGTAAATAAAGAAAATATCCAATTTAAAAAAAAAAGGAAAAAGAACTTTTCTTAGAATAAGCATGGCTGGTGTCCACCCAAGCACAGGGAGGTTGAAAACCTCTTCCCTGCATTAAGAGCAGACCATAAAAAGGTGTTCGCATTCCCACCCAGGATCTCATACCTCCTCTCATGAAAGACACCAGAGAAACATGGCACGGCTATGTGGACTTCCATTGCAGGCTCTCTAGCCCTTCACATGCCTAAGTGGATCTTTTTACAAGCTAATTTCCTTCAGAGGGCCCTCCATTATCATCACGATCATAAAATCCCACAAAAACGTCTCCACCCTTCCCTCTCCCCCTCCTCTACCGAAAAAAAAGAAAGATGTGCATGTTTATGAATGAACAGTACAGGAAGGCTGGGACGGAATCGTGGCCTGGGAGCTCCTGCACGCAGAGTGTGCACACACGTGTGCATGCAGAGGCGCGCGCGTGCACACACACGCGCGCGCGCGCGCACACACACAGACACACATGTGCATGCAGAGGCGCGCGTGCACACACACACGCACACACGCACACACACGCACACACACACATGCACACACGCACACGCACACATGTGCATGCAGCGCACGTGCACACGCACACACGCACACACACATGTGCATGCAGAGGCGCGTGCGCGCACACGCGCACGCATGTGCACACACGCACACACACATACACACACGCACACACACATACACACACGCACACACACACACATAAACACATGTGCATACAGAGGCGCACGCGCGCACACACACACACACACATGTGCATGCAGAGGCACGCGTGCACACGCACACACACGCACACACACGCACACACACACACACATACACACACGCACACACACACACGCACACACACACATGTGCATGCAGAGACGCGCGCACGCGCACACATACACACACACACACATGCTGTGACCTCTTTTACACACCTATTCCCTTGATCTTCCTTGGTTTCTTCTGGGAAATCCATAGCCCCTTTTTTGCCCTCTACCCAAGGTCTTATCCTTACCTACCCTGATGCAAATTACAAAGACCAGATGTTTCATGAACCGTTAAAAGGAAAAGGCTGATGCAAAGGGGTATCATTTGCAAGTTAATAAAAATAAAGGTTGGGGTGGGAAGCTAATAAAACTGAAGCAAGCTATTCTGCACGCATGGAACCATGGAAGAAGGCCTAGCATGTGTTTGAGATTTTCCTCGCAGGAATAAGCTACTACTGTGTATTTATTATTCACCACAATGGCTCCCACTGGCATTTTAAAGAATCTCTTCCCCAAACTAGAAATGAATTGAAATGCTTTTACATACACAAGGGGCATCTTAGCCATGCTCCAGAGACAAAGGACTGGCAGTGCCAACCTCCAGCCCCAGAGACACCTAGAACACCTGTGCCTCCTCAGAGCCTAGTCCTGCCTGTTCCGGGCATTACTGCTACCTATTTCAGTGAGTGAGTTAGGCAAATACGATTTCCTAAACCCCGGTTTCCCCATCTGTAGTCAGAGGTAACCGCACCTGTGACAAGAATTAACATATTTGGAATAGTGCCTGGCACAGACTGCTTGATGAATGCTGTTTCTCTGAAGCAGTGGCAATCCTAAGGGTCAGCCAAGCAGAGCTTAATAAACATTTTGTCCAAAAAATATGCCTACTAAAAAGCCCCATAAGGCCAGGGTCTGTGAGCCTCACTCACCAGTGGCTCCTTAATGGCAGCTCAGAGCCTGGCATGGCTGAATGGATGACACCTTGAATTTTATATTTAAACACCCACCTTGAAAGATTTAACTCTTACAATCTCCTGGGAATATATGCTATCCTGATACCGAGGTCCCAGCTCTAGAGATTGCAATGTAGATGGGATGAGAGGTCCAGGAACTAATGTACAGCCAGCATTGAGAAGGACCAGGAAGTTCCTGTAGGAAGTGTATGCCCACACACTGGGGATGCCCCAAGGCCCTTGACACCAATGCTGGTTTCATCTGGTGCATTATTCTAGGAAAACCAGAGGTCTTCATCCAACCTCAGTTTTGTCACGTAAGCCATGACTGATTTTGATGAGGTACTCTGGGAGGTGAAAACCCAAGCCACAAGTCCTCAGTGACAGAGTAAAGGGAGCCGTGTGCTAAGTGCTTGTGGTGATTTAAATGAGCAATGACCTCATAGGTTCAGGCATTTGAACACGAGGTTCCTATGGTGGCACTATTCGGAGAGGTTATGGGGAGGTGCATCCCTCAGGAGGAAGTTTGTTGCTGGGGACAGGATTTGAGAACCTCAGATCACTTCATTTGACTCCTTGCTTCATGCTTCAAGTTAAAGATGTGGTGGCCTATGTCTTTAATACCAGCACTCTGGAGGCAGAAGCAGGAGTTTGAGGCCAGCCTGGTCCACAGAGTGAGTTCCAGACCTTCTCTTGAAAAACAACAAAGAAAAAGATGTGCTCTCTCTGCTTCCTGCTCCGGCTGCCACGCTGCTAATCCTCCCTTATGACTGCTCTTATTTCTTTGGAACTGTAAGCCAAAATAAACTTTCTTGGTTCTTGATCATGGTGTTTTATCATGGCTACAGGTAGCCAGCTAGTCTTCAGTGAGGGGGTAAAGAGGTAATGGGGTCCTAAGTAATGTTCCTGACTTATATAGCTAACTAGATGATAGCAGGCTTGAGGGTTATTTGGGATGGACCCTTCCATAGTCAGCAGCTTGTAAGACCGGAAGGTGAAACTGCAGGATTCTGGCAAAGCTTAAAAGATCTAAGTCATATCTATCTATGAGTGGAGTCTTAACATTCAGAACTAACAAGGTCATAAAACTTCTGTGTGGCCAGAGACTTTCTGGTAAAGAACAGGACATACTGTTGTCCCTTTCCTAAGTAGCAATCTAAATGTTCCTGCCAATCACCTAGACTGGAAAACAGCCCCTCAGGAAAGCTGTCTGTCGGACGGCCTTTAGACAAGGTATAAAGCCTATCTATGTTGATTGGGAGCTCAGTCAGTACTATTTATGTAAGATTCACAAAAGCCTGGGCTTCAATCCCCAGAACTCAGGAGGTAGAGACAGAAGGATCAGATGCCCAAGATCATTCTTGTGTACACAGCAAGTCTGAGGCCAACCTGGGCTACGTAAGACTGTTTTAGTCAATAAATTTTAAAAATATAGGTCATTACAATGGATTTTTCCCAACCTTGCCCACTCACTCTTAAAACTTGTTTGCTCTATACTAAACTATCTTCTACACTAAGCTTTTGTGTCTCCTCCAAATTCTTTCAACACATATCACAGGACCAGGACTAATCTGCCCTGGTTGTAAAGGCCTGCACTGCCCTTCCCCCTCACAGTGCAGCCAACCCTATCCTTCCCCATCTCTCCCTTATCTGAGTTATACCTTTCCATTATCTGGACTTCCTATCATTTCCTACAATTACAGGAGAGGGGAATCTAGTGACTTACCAACTACAGCTCTCTCCAGACTGTGGGAAGTGCAGTTCTGAGGCCACATTGGTGAAGAGCCACTGACTGGCTTTGGCTGGAAAGATCTGGATGTTACAGACAAAAAGCTGACGCTGCCTTTGGTCTCCTAGTAGCCCTCTTGCTCCAGTATCTGCATCCACCTAACATCCCCTTGACAACTAGACGCATCTTATGAAATGGATTGCTAAGCTAGGAATGTCATATCTGAACTCTGTAAGCAACCCCAAGCACCCTCCCTGATGCCCTGTCTGTATATTTTATGAGCATGTTTTGACTTTGTTTGGACTATAAAAGTGCACGTGACCTCTTCCACTGTGGCACATGTCATCCAACCTTTATTTATCACTCTCCCAAAAGGCAGGTCCCACTCATTCTCCTCATGAGAAGCATCAGGCTCTAAGATCCAAGAGTTTTGATGGGCCAAACCACTAAGCAAGTCCTTCCCTAGGACTCGGTAGCAGCTTGCTCACCACTGCAGAACTGGCTGACCTGGGCATGTGCGTGGCAACAGTAATTTAAGTATGCTGGGTGACTGACCTCCAGGATTCAGCCTGGCAGGTTTTCTATGGCCTGCTTCCTTTTTAGCAATCCCAGGGCCCATCAGACCAAAGTCTGGTTTGCCTGGAATTCAAAGCTTCCCACTTTCCCAAGCCTCTGTACTTTCCTTTCTTCTTTCTCAAGACTATGATGGCCTTCCAAGACATTTGGCCAGGAGATTCATTTGCCAAGTCCACCTAGTCTTCAGGCCTCTTCTGAAGAATCTCTTAATGCATGATCACAGGTCCTAAGGCAGCCTCTGCATTTCAGAGAGCAGCTGCAGGAAATGCAGAATCACACACACACACACACACACACACACACACACACACACGCACAGAGTTCTATCAGGCAGTATTGAACTTAGCTTTTTTTTTTAATGTGTGTGTCATGTGTGCAGGTGCTGAGACAAGCAAGCTCTCTTAACTACTAAGTCATCTCTCCAGTTCCAGTGACTACTGAACTTAAAAGTTCATCTCTTTGCAGAGGCAAGGTGGCACATGCCTGAAGTCCCAGCTATTTGGGAGGCTGATAATGAAACAAGAGGATTGCTTGAGTCCAGGAGTTCTGGGCTCTAGTGCTCTGTGTTGATCAGGTGACCACAATAAGTTCAGCATCAATATGGTGACCTCCTCAGGAACAGGGGACTCCCAGGTGGCCTAAAGGAGGGGTGAATTAGTCCAGGTCAGAAAGTTCATCCCCTTTGAAACACAAGCACTTTATATAAAGTTATTACACAAAACACACTAGAGAAAAGTGAAACAAAATTTAAATTAAATAAATAAGTAAATAGACTCATATCATTGTACAGATATGAACTGGTCATAGCTTTATTTAGAATAAAAACCCTGAAACACACCCAGCGATCTCAATAGGAGATGAAATGCCAGTCATAAGGGTGAAATAATACACTGATTATTGTATTACCAAAATGGAAATATAAAATATTCTGTTGGGGTAAAAAGAAAAATTAAGCTTTATTCAAAGAAATACTAAAAAGAAATGTTTTACAAATTGCAATCAAGCACTTAAAGTATAATTTAGTAATGAATTCTCAGAATCTATATAATACATTCTGGTGTTAGTCATTGCAAGTTTACTTTGAACGAGTATTTTACATATGCTTAACCTTCAATCATCTTAACATTCATTGATTATAAAGACTCAACTGCATGAGGTTAAGCTAGTTTCTCATGTAGTATCTCAGAAATAACTTCCAAATACAAAACATTCACACTAGCAAGGGAATTATAAAAATGCATGTAAATTACTGCAGACTCAATTTGCAGGCTGTATGCAGATGGATCTATTCCTCCTTAGGAAGTTCCCACACAGTCAAACCTCAACAAAGAGATGTCTCTCGCTCTCACTCTGTCACACAGCAGGTTCCTAGGTGTCACTCTACTATGCATCAGCTGAAATATATAATATATATTCAAAAAATGTCTTTTGGGAGACAGACAAGCCAATCTGCCCATTGCAAGCAGAGTTTCCCAAGCGCCCTGTCTGAAGATGGCTCCTCAGAGTTCCTACTCTCAGAAGGACAAGATGGTCTTGTTGATGATCTCCACTGACTCCCGGACCTCATCCTCCTTGATCACCAGTGGAGGAGCAAGCCTGATGATGTCACCGTGGGTTGGCTTGGCCAGAAGCCCGTTATCTCGGAGTCTCAGGCACACCTTCCAAGCATCACAATCTGCAAGAGGAATGGTCACAATGTATGCCCAGAGACTAACGTATGAACACCCCGTCATAGGCACGGTCAGCGCAGCCTCACCAGAGAGTGTCCGCAGTGTCAGGAAAAGAAGCTCTATGTTGCTGCTTTACTCAAAAGGCTGCCTTACTGACTTCTTGGTAAGCACATAACTAGGTTTGAATGACATGTTTAGACTGTTACAGGCAGAACACCCTTGTCTGCAGTGCTTGAGGCCAAAAAGGCTCCTTCTAGACTCAGGAATGTTGGCATATACAGAAAGAGAGGATGTATTTCAGAAAAGGGGCCTACGTAAACATGAAACTCGTATTTCACATTGGCACAGCCTAAAGGTAATTTCACACAAGAGTCTTAGAGCACCTATGTTTTGGTTATGGCCTGTCCCCTGGGGTCAAGTAAGGGATTTTCCTCTGGTGTGAGGGTGCAAGTCAAAACCTTTCAGATTTGGGAATGCTTCCACTTCTCAGATTAGGGGTGCCTAGTATGCAACCATGGGGAACTAATGTGAAAGAACTTGGGTAGGAGACACAAAATGACCCAGCACATTGATGACCCTAGGAGCCCTACACACTGCTGAGATGACCCTAGGAGCCCTACACACTGCTGAGATGACCCAAGGAGCCCTACACACTGCTGAGATGACCCCCAGGAGCCCTACACACTGCTGAGATGACCCAAGGAGCCCTGCACACTGCTGAGATGACCCAAGGAGACCTACACACTGCTGAAATGACCCAAGGAGACCTACACACTGCTGAGATGACCCAAGGAGCCCTGCACACTGCTGAAATGACCCAAGGAGCCATGCACACTGCTGAGATGACCCAAGGAGCCATGCACACTGCTGAGATGACCCAAGGAGCCCTGCACACTGCTGAAATGACCCAAGGAGCCATGCACACTGCTGAAATAGACACACCTCCTGAGCATGCACAAGTAAGCGTCACCACCCAACAGCATTTCTCAACCACTGAGTACTGCCAGTCAGTCAGATACTTGTGGTTCCTTTCTCAAATTTCTTCCATTTTAATCACTGCTTTAAAAGGAAGGGCTAACCCAAGAAACCCCAGCCGGGTGCTCTGGAGGGTGGTAAGTGATGTCGAGCAGACAATGAAGCCTCAAGCCTCCACTCCTTGTTATCAACATCAAAGCCATTCCTTTTATTCCTCCTGCTGCTTTTATGACCTCTGCAGGATATACAAAGTCTTCAAGAGAGGGGAAAGAGTAACAGAAAATAGCCAGATATTGCATAGAGCTGCCTAACAGAGGCAGAAAATAAAAATGTCTGCAAAGAGTAAACACTTGGTCAAATGAGTTAAGCATGCCTTCCTGTTGGAAAGACCTATACTTTAGATAACATTAATACAATCAGGTCACACTTTGCCTAAATGACTTGGTCAACTATCTAATCAACTGTCAGAGGACTGCCCTAACCACTAGTCTCTGAAGGGCTCTCAGTACAATGTGCTGTGCACGTTACCTTTGGTTTCTCTGATAACGATGGCATTTAGCAGCCCTTTCCCTCTCACCGAAGTCACGACATCAGAGGGCAGCTTCATGAGCTCCTTTCTCAAGATTGCACCCATCTTGTCTGCGTTTTCAACAAGATTCTCTTCTTCTAAAACCTGTTTTTTTTAAAATTATACCAATGAGTATGCTGGAGCAACCCATGTAAGGCTGCAAGCAAAATGCCCATGTGAAGAACAGAGACCCAAGTCATGTCACCTGCATGTGCTTTCCATTTTCAGGGCCTGTATTAATTTCTAACTAAACAGATACAACCTCGGAGCCTTGCTTTAGTCACAAATCCATTGTCAATCAGTCTTCATGGCAAAATAAAGATTAAAATTCGCTTAATGCAATTTATAATACACTGTTATTATCTGAATATCTCAATGGACTAAGTAAAATTTAGCTTTCAATTGTAATAGAATGCCTCCGCCCCCACCCCCCTAACATATGACTATACTTTACATCTACTTCCTGGGCTGGTTTCAAACTTGTGACTGTCCTGCTTTCAACTTCCCTAGTACTGGGATTACAGGTGTGTACTACCATTCCTGATTTCATTTCTATCTATGTGGTACTACAGAATCAAACTCAGAGTCTTACTCTTTCACTGAACTAAGACCACCAGCCCTCAAATCTGCCATCTGAGAAAACAAAAGGGAAGACGAGTTTGTGGTAACCTGTAATCCTAGAACTTGGGCAGCTAGGGCAGAAGGATTTTTTCCAGCTGTCTAGCTTGGGCTACATGGTAAATTCTAGGCCAGTGTGAACTGTAATGAAACCTTGACTCTTATAACAAACAGACAAACAAGGAAAAAATCAAATCTTATCATTAAATCAAAGGGACATAGTAGGTAGTCAGCAGCAGCCAGGTGACAGACTACAAGCTCAAGAAGCCCAAGGGGTTCAGTCTATGACACAAAGCAAAAAGTTACCTTACTATTTGAAAATGCCTTGCCCCTAAAACCCTTCTCTCTGTACTTCATGTTCTCTAGCACTTGGCAAACTTATTAAAATAACTTCAGCACTATTAAAGTAGCTATCATTCAGCCATATTCATGTTCACCTCAAGAGCCGCAATGGCAATTCGGCAGCCTAGCGGGTTGCCACCGTAGGTGGAGCCATGCTCGCCTGGTTTAATGGTCAGCATTATCTCATCATCACACAGCACTGCAGACACCTGAGGAACAGAAGCCATCGTGTTACTCCTCATATTCTCAGCACACCAGGGACACATACTTCTATAATGCTGATGGTAAATCTCCTCTGTAAGGCTTCAACCCGAAGTTTACATGTCTCCTAACTCTCAATCATAACCCAAGATAAAACATTACAAATGCAGCAAACACACTTCAATGGCACAAAACAATATAGTACACACACTTAGAACTAAAAGAAAAGCTGTTTTTATTATTGTGTGTGCACAAGGTGTTTTGTGCACATGCTTGTCTATGCACCACTTGTTTGCAGTGCCCATGCAAACTAGAAAAGGGTGTTGGATCTCCTGGAACTGGAGGTACAGATGGTTGTGAACTGCTATGTGGGAGCTGGGAACTGAACTCAGGTTCTCTGGAAGAGCAGCCAGTGCTCTTAACCACTTAGCCATCGCTGCAGCCCAAGCAAAGCTGTTTTGCAACGAGATTACAGTCCTTTCCAAAATACTCTGCTTAGAAAACAAACTTGGCCATTGCCTGCAAGAAGACAATTCAGTCTACTCAGCAGGGACATCTATTCCTCAAAGCCCTTCTATCCCACATCTATTACTGGCTCAGGATGTAAACCCCCCAAAAGAACAAAATGCCCCCATCTTTATGTTCCTTGTACAAGGTTTTGAACAACTAGTGATGCTAGTTTCTGAAAAGTGGGAGTAGAAACTTCTGAGGGGAAATGCTTCTGTCTAAATCAAATGCCACAGTTCATCCCAAGGCACACACTCCACTTGGTCAACACTAACCCAGTAGACCACCCCAAGGGATCTCTAAAATGTTCCAGGTGGCCTATATCACACGTGGCCAAATCAAACCATCTAAAAGGCATCCCAGTCATGGTCAGCAGAAGAGGAAACAGAAATAAAGGGATATTGAACTTACAGGATATAAGCCGCCAGAAAGGGCCTTCCCAAGAAGAACTATGTCAGGTCTGACATTCTCATGATCCACAGCTAGCCATCTACCAGTCCTAGCCAATCCTGTCTGTACTTCATCAGCAATAAACAGGACCTGGGAGAGATAACAGGTAGCACAACTGTCATTCTCACGTATCGATGAAACAAACACCTTCATTATTTCTTCCCACTAAGAGTCATTCTGACACACCCTGCGATCTAGGAAGATGCTTTCGGCACCCACACAATTCAATAGTATCCTATGAAACTCTGTTTCCTGTATCAGGCCAGTACCTACCAGAGGCCCATGTGGCACTGTTCTGCATGGCAGAACAACACGTGTGCAAACATGAAAAGCTTGCAGAGCTTTAATGGCTTTTGTTTAAAGATTTATTTATGTATTTTATGTATATGAGTACACTGTTGCGCTCTTCAGACACACCAGAAGAGGGCATTGAATCCCATTACAGATGGTTATAAGCCACCATGTGGTTGCTGGGAATTGAACTCAGGACCTCTAGAAGAGCAGCCAGTGCTCTTAACCACTGAGCCATCTCTCCAGCCCCTTTGATGGCTTTAATTACACTCTAAGAACAAATTCATATAATTAATGCTTATACAACTATCAAATATTTTCTGGAGTTCTCAATAGTGAGCAAAAATACACTGTTAGCTTTGGTGGAAGAAAAAGGAGAAGAGCTGCAAGGTCTGGGGCACAGGGACACAAGACAGGGCTTGAGAGGGATCAAAAGAGCCAAAGCCTCCTGGAGGAGGAGGGAGTAAGAGTAACAGTAAGCGTCTAAGGGCTGCAGCCGCAGCAGCCCACAGTACGGCATCTCTCCAGTGTTCTAGACACTGAAAAGTTTGCTTGCTTCCACAGAGGGTGCTATGCATCAGAGTATTCCCCAAGTCTTGGAACTCATCATTCAGCCTGTCAGCAGAGTCGCAAGGCTGGCCTCACTGTAAAGTGAGTGGGACAACCTGGTGCCTGGTGCAGAGTTCTCGAACTCCCGTCAGGTATCCTGGATCCGGAACAATAACACCTGCTTCACCCTGGATGGGCTCCACCATGAAAGCAGCAACATTTGGATCTTGAAGAGCACGCTACAAAAGAAACAGAAGGGAGTTTTAGTAGCTTCTGTTCTATGTTGTTTGGGAACTGAAATCAAATACTTCCTGTTAAGAATTAATTATGAGGGACAGGAGAGGTGGCTTAGCA
Source organism: Uromys caudimaculatus (assembly GCA_028551405.1). Taxonomy (NCBI): domain Eukaryota; kingdom Metazoa; phylum Chordata; class Mammalia; order Rodentia; family Muridae; genus Uromys; species Uromys caudimaculatus. The sequence goes on along the minus strand of CM052703.1, from coordinate 65,097,488 downwards.
GTTTGTGATACTTGTTGCTTTGACAGTGGATCTGGATTTGACTCCCAGCACCCATATGGTGCACATATACATGAAGGCAAAACACTCAAAGTAAACAAATAAATCTAAAATAAACAACGGGGGGTAGGGGTGATGATGAGGAAGACACCAGGCATGGACTCCAGGATGCTAGGTTTACAGGCATATACAATTATTATAAGTAAAATCTAGGTCAGGAGCTAGAGAGACAGCTCAGCAGCTAAGCACACTGGCTGTTCTGGCAGAGGTCCCAGGTCCCATTCTCAGCACCTACACGAGGGCTCACAAGTGTCATTAAGTGCAGTTCCAGAGGATCCAGTGCCCCTTCTGGCCTCTGTCACCACTACATGCACATGGCACGTCTGCATGCAGGCAAACACTCATACCATTCAAACCAACAAACAACTAAGGGGCCTGTTAAAGCTATCTTATAACTTCTTTGTTTGTACAAACGTACTCAGCTTGGAGATGGGATATACCTCAGTGGTAGAGCAATTGCCTAGAATCTATAAGGCCTTGGGTTCTTTCCCTAGCACCACAAATAAAGTACTACAATTTACAAGTCTTAAAACTTTTTTTATCTAGGCCAGGAGTGATGGTACATGTCTTTAATCTCAACACTTGGGAGGAAGAGCCAGGCAGATCTCTATGAGTTCAAGGCCAGCCTGGTATACATGCTGTGTTCCAGGCCAGTCAAGGCTTCAGAATGAGAAAAAAATAAAGAAAAAGGAGGAAGGAAGGAAGGAAGGAAGGAAGGAAGGAAGGAAGGAAGGAAGGAAGGAAGGAAGGAAGGATAGAGAAAAATAGGCTATCTCAAAAGATATATATGGAGGGAGGAAGGAAGGAGAGAGAGAGAGAGAGAGAGAGAGAGAGAGAGAGAGAGATTGATTATCTAGTAATTAAGGGGGTATACTCCAATAGCTATGATCTGAACTGGTGAGCTGGCCTAAGTACTAGGTGACAAAGCAGACTTCCCTGCCCAGTGCTGAGAATACAACTGACCTCAACCTAACTTAAGAATTTTCACAGACTTGGATATCTTTGTTTGTTTTGAAGTGTTAGGGTCAACCCAGGACCTCCCACATGCTGTTTTACCATTGAGAAACCGCCCCTGAATTTTTGTTTTGATTTGGTTGGGTTTTTTGTTTGTCCGGTTAGTTGACTGGTTTGGTTCGGTTTTTTCACTGTGTCGGAGTGTCTGTCTACTATGTAAGCATATATCGGCGCCACAAGCATGCCTGTTGCCCAAGTAGCCAGTGTTAGATCCACTAAACTGCATTACGGAAAGTTGTAAGCTGCCACATGGGTACAAGGGACTGAACAGAGTCCTCTGCAATAGCACTATATGATCTTACCCACTGAGATATCTCTCCAACCCCCTCATTAATGTTATTTTTAATTCACATACTGAACAGGTAAATAATTAATTCAAAATAATTTCCAGTCGCTATGAGCCAAGTGCCATAGCTACCCTGATGTACCTCCAGTGCAGGCAGATCGTTATATGGGATGGTTTCAAAGCCTGGCATGAAGGGTCCAAAGCCATCGTAACTGGTCGGATCTGTGGAACTGGAGACTGCAGACAACGTTCGACCCCAAAAGTTTCCAACTAAAAGGAAAGACAAACAATAATCATTCCAAAGAAACCCACAAGTACTACCCTACAAACACGCCTTGGGAAGCCTAAAAAGACAAATCTCTACAGTACTTTCCTCAGACCCATTCCAACTCAAGCCCAACAACTTAAGCGTTCAAAGCAAGGTTCCTCATCAGAGAAGGTGCACTTACAATAGGAAAGTGAGAGAAGCACCCAGCGCAGAGATTAGCAGTTCCCTTCTGATACCCAGTACTGCAAGCTACCTACTCAACGCAGAATGCATTTCCAAATTCACTTACAGAAAAGACACTCAGACAAGCCAAATACTTTCCGCGTTGTCTTCCTCTGCATTATAATCCTCATGACACTAAATGAAATAGACAGCCGCCTTTCCTCAGGATCACATTTTTTTTCTATTAATAAATGTGGCAGGGAGCCACAGAAGGTCAAGGAGTACTCCAGGACAAGAGATAGACAGGTAATTAGCCTGGGAGCTGCCTGTCCTCAGAACTTTGTCTCTAATAGAAAGCAAACATCCTAATATCAACCAGCAAAGCAAATAACTCCATCATTGCAAATGGGGTTAAACTCAGCCATAAACACTTTAGTAGAGAGAACAGGAACTCATCACACTAAGGATGTCGACACCACCCACGTCAGCAGCAACTCAATTACTCTCGCAAAAACCTCTGTCACCCAAGTGTCACCCAAGTCACCACTCATGAGTGAACCCATCCTTTTCTCATCCACATACAAGAGCATAATCTTTAAGATAACAAGCACTGAAGAGACCAGAAGCCAAGCCGTTCTGCTCTCCTTAGTCTCGGGATCCCATCCTGTAGCTCACCCTGCAGGGATATAGTCTTTCACTGTCATTCCAGCCTCTGTCAGTAGGATGTAAAAATACCTTTACACCCTTCACTAGTATGAAAGAGACTGGACAATCTATAATAGAAATCATGTTTTGTTTACAATAGCCAGGACACGCACAACTAAAACACAAGATTTTAAAATGGTAACTTACAGGTAGTAACTCATAGTAACATACAGTGACTCTAATGAAGCCAAGCTTTGCTGTTGGGTTAAGCCACACCCTTTTCTAAATGTTTCAGCAAATCGGAACCTTTCCCAATTCTTCTTGTCTGTCTCTTCAAAGCTGGCAAGAGCCTAACTAAACTTTCTCTGATATGTTAGGCTTTTTCGCGCTTTGGTACAGCCCTCCTAGCTGCTCCAGAGGTGCTCACTGGCCATGTGGCTGACCTGGCATGCCACACAACACAAACAGCCAGCTCAACACAAGCAACGACGTTTCCTGTGTCCTCCTCCCTGCCCGTCCTCTGGGCAGCTGCAGGACTTACTACCCTATGTGCTTGAGCCTTAACAAACAAAACGGTAATTTACAGAATCACATCAACATTTCTTCAGATCATAATCTGTCACCTCAAATACCAATTGCTTCTAACCACAACTTTATTATGCTATAGGATTTATAATTTAACTGTATGTATTCATCAGACAAAACAAGAATGGATTCTGACCACAAAACCAATACATACTATTTTTAACTAAAATCAAAACTTTAAAGTCAGGCCCTACCATTTGAATATCCCACAAAAATTATCAAAGTCAGATTACATCATCCCAATAAACTATACATCTCCTTAACAAGAACTCAAAAGTATTCCTTCTCAACCATTCTCAGAAGTGTAGCAAGGGGAGCTTCAGGCTTCCTGTTCCTGACAGCTTCTAAGAACACAGTGCAAGGGCACATTCAATATCAGGACTAAAATCCTGGCCACAAGCCAAGCATGGTGGCACAGACCTTTAGTCCCAGCACTTGAGCAGCAGACAGATCTCTGAGAGTTTGAGGTCAGTCTGGTCTGCATAGTGAGTTTCTGGAAAGCCAAGACTACACATAAATAAATAAAACCCTGTTTCAAAAAACAACAAAAAATGTTGGCCAGAAATGTTCACTGATAGAATGCTTATATAGGAAACACAAAGCCTTCAAAACTTAGCACCAAAAAAAATAAATAAATAAAACAAAACAAACAAAAATATAATGAGAAACAGGTATGAAGAAAATCTGGTAAAATGAGAAATTAAACAGCCACTTACTTTAAGAATGGAGGATTAAGGAGTCAAGAAAGAAAAATCTCAAGCTAGGGCTGTGGCTAAGGAGCAGAGCACTACACTGGCATCCGTCAGGCCTTAGATTCATCCACAACATCACAAAAGGAAACTCTCATTCATGAGGAAATAACTTAAAAATCTAAAAAGAATTCCCTCATTAGCCTCTATAAAACACTCCACACATAACGTCTCATGTAAATGATACTATTAACACTGTAACAGTTAAATTCACATACCAGCAAACACAATCTTTGCTTTGTATTTCTGGATGCCTTTCACGGTGTAGCCCCAACGACGAGCAAGCTTACATGCAGTCTCTCCAGCCTCCACTCCTATTGTAAGGAAAATACTCAGATTTGACTAATGTAAATTATCAAAAAAAAAAAACCTTAGCATGTGTTACACAACTTAATCCCAGTTATTTGAGACACTAAGGTGGGAAGAGTATAAATTCAGGGCCAGCCTAGGTGAGATGGTGAGATGCTCAATAAACACAAATAAAGAAACAAATGACCGCTTGCTGGGAACCTAACGAAAATGGGAATGTGTTACCTGTATTCATAGGAAGAACCTTGCTGTAGTTGAAAAGCTTGGTGATGTACTCCTCGTATTCGCCAAGGACATTGTTATAGAAAGCCCGAGATGTTAATGTCAGCTTGTCCACCTGACTCTTCATGGCCTCTATGATCTTTGGGTGGCAGTGTCCTTGGCTGACAGCACCATAAGCACTCAGGAAGTCGAAGTACTGCCTGCCTTCCACATCCCACATATAAATGCCTAAAACAGAGGGAAGGAAAAGACTGAGTGTCCATAGGCCACAAGACCCCAAAATGAAGACTGACTTCTTAAGCCCTATGAACACCCATATATAATATATGATACTCTACTTATTCCTATGCTTAAAACAGTTTAGTGCAAGCCTACTGACTGATTTAGAAAGAGATATTAAAGCTATATTTCCAAAACAGTATAAAAAGACTGCAATTGTGTCAACAGTACAACTGTAAAATCCAGCATGAAGCGCCACAGCTTCCATCCGAAGCAGCTGGTCTAACAGTAAGAAGGTTACTTAAGAAGTAACAGTAAAGCCGGGCAGTGGTGGCGCACGCCTTTAATTCCAGCACTTGGGAGGCAGAGGCAGGCGGATTTCTGAGTTCGAGGCCAGCCTGGTCTACAGAGTGAGTTCTAGGACAGCCAGGGCTACACAGAGAAACCCTGTCTCGGAAAAAAAAAAAAAAAAAGAAGTAACAGTAAGAAGGTTATTGTCAGTAAGGGATGTTATTTTTATTTGCAAGTTTTCTGTACGAAGTTTATTTCAAAAGGAAGGAAGGGAGGGAGGGAGGGAGGGAGGGAGAGAGAGAGAGAGAGAGAGAGAGAGAGAGAGAGAGAGAGAGAGAGAAAGAAAGAAAGAAAGAAAGAAAGAAAGAAAGAAAGAAAGAAAGAAAGAAAGAAAGAAAAGTTGTAATTTCTTTACCAATTTTAGTCTCAGGAGCCAAAACTTTGAATTTACAAAGAAATTACACAAAACAGACAAAACTCTTGTATAGTATAGACTACAACCGAACATATAACAGGGATATTTGCAAGCCATATACCTGATAAGACACAATGATAAACAACAATAAAAGCCACTAGACACGGTGGCACACACCACTGAGGGGACAGAGGTAGGAGGATCAGGAGTTCAAGGCCAGCTTTGGGCAAATAACTGACCAGCATTTTCTTCAAAGTCATACAGATGCTAAATGAACATGTAAAGACATACAACCCATTACCAGCCATTAGAAACATACAAATCAAAACAAGGAGCTACTATTTCATACTAATATGTTTATAATTTTTAAAAGAAAAAACAATGGGGCAAAGATAAACCATGTGGAACTCGCATACATCACTAGTGGACATGTAAAACGGCACAACTGTGGCTGGGTGTGGTGGTGAACACCTATAATCCCAGCACTTGGCAGCTCATGTTGAATGAATGCAAGCTTAAGAGCACCTTGAATTACATAGTAAGAGCCTGTCTCTCTACCAATACCAAAAACCAAACAAAAACAGTGCAGCTGATCTGAAAAAAAGTTAGTAATCCTGAGCAGATGGCTCAGTGAGTAAGAGCTCTAATATTGTAGGCACAGCATGAGGACCTGAGTTTAAGTTCCCATATACAACATTTTAAAAAAGCTGGGCATGGCCACACATTCCTATTACCCTAGCATAATATGCAGAGACAGGCAGATCCCAGGAGTTCACTGGCCGGTCAGCCTAGCCAAAATGGTGTGCTTCATGCTTAGTGAGAACCCCGTCTCAGAGGACTAAAGCAGAACTTGATACAGTGAGACACCTGACTTCCTCTTTTGCTTCTGCTCAGGCACGAGCAACACACACACACACACACACACACACAGACACACACACAGACACACACACAGACACACAGTTTTATTGTTTTTTTTTTTTTTTTTTAAGGTTGGCAGTTCCCCTAACAAGCTAATCACAGACCCAGCAATTCCACTCCAGAGATCAATTCAGGCAGTGCCAAACTTTAAGGAACACTGGCTTACAAGGCTGAAATACTTCAGATGGGAAGAGTGTTGCAATTAAAAAAAAAAAAAAAAAAATACTGGCCCAAGGAAGGAGGAGGAGAAAGAGGAGGAGGAGGAGGAGGAGGAGGAGGAGGAGGAGGAGGAGGAGGAGGAGAGGGGGTGGGAGAGGAGAAGGAGGAAGAAGACGGGAATGAGAAAGAGGTGGAGGAAGGAAGAGGAGAGGAAGAAGAGAAAGGGGGAGGGGAAGAGAAGACCAACTGCTCCTAACTGATCAACAGACAACTGAACCAACAAGAATAGAATGAGAGTCCTGGTCTAAGGTTCATTTGTAACAAAGGACACAACAGAAAGCTGGATTCCTGCTGTGCTTTTGTTAACTTCCTGGTTCTGATAATTACCTGTGTATATAAAAGATAACGTTCCTGTGGACTCTGAGAGAAGACACACTGAGTATCTAGGAGGGAAGAGCTAGAAACCATGGGGCCAGGAGGGGCGGAGAGAACACACCAAAGAAAAGTCTCAGCTATCCGGGGGGAAGAGGAAAGAAACATTTTAATATCATCATAACTTTTTATTATTAGAGTTATGTCAAAATAAAAACTAATTTAAAAAGACTGTCACATTCCTAAGGTGCTTTAGTCACTTAGAAAAAGTCAAAGGAGCCCTATCTGCAACAGAGCTCCAGGTTTGCACATGAAAAATACAAAACAACTAATTCTGATAACACATTTCAAGCAAATGTGGGTGTGGATTAATCTAAAACATACCTTTTCCTCTCTCCAGGGCTACAGGTAAAGGATGGTAATTGTGTGCACCATATTTAGATTCCCGTTCAAAAATGTACTCAGAAGATGGTGGGCCTTGCACGGTCTTCTTAGTTGCAACGGACGTGGCAGAGACAACTGAGGTGTGGACTCCTCGACGCAGAGCAGCAACGGTCTGCAGACTTGCTAGTTTGGAAAGCATTGTGAGGGTCCTTCAGGAGTGAGAGTGCAGAGAGTCCTGTCCAAAGTCAGAAGGTGCTGAGAGTGAGAACCTATCCAGGGTCAACTCGTGTCTGCTCACTAAGTAACTGCCAAGCTTCCACACAGTCAGCACCAGCCTTATCCTACCAGACGGTGCAGGGTTCAGGGAAGATATCAGAGGCAGGGCGCCAAATCAGATGCCACAGCTGCCTGCTGGTTGGTCAGGAGTCAGGGGGTGGAAAGAAGGGGCTATGAACCATTTTGAACCATTTTGAAAGCCCAGGGTGGTCTTTTAACTCTGGGTTCAAATGACCCTGTGGAGCTAGGACCACAAGCAGCACCCGCCTCATCCTCTCTCAGCCCCAGGCCCACTCCAGGCCCTGAAGATCCCCACCTCTGTTCTTTATTTTGCATTTTTAATCATCATGGTATGCAGGTAGTGAAACAATAACAAAAGTCATTTTAACCTAGCTGAGGTAATCCCAGCATTTAGGAGGCAGAGGAAAGATGATCAACACAAGTTCCAGGCTAGCCTGGCCTACATAATAAGTTCCAGATCAGCCTGGGCTACAAGTAGCCTCTGTCTCAAAACAGAAAGAAGATAGGCAGAGAGAGAGAGGGAGCTAGAGAAGACAGCTCAGAGATTAAAAGGATTTGCTACTTTTGCCGAAGACCTGGGTTCAGATGTCAGCACCCACATGATGGCTCACAACTGTCTGTAACTCCAGGGGATCCAGCACCCTCTTCTGACCTCTACACGCACCAGACACCCACATGGTGCGCATATATACATGCAGGCAAACATTTAGTGCACAAAAACTAAAAATACATCTTTTAAAAACTATAGAAACAGGAAAAATTAATTTTTGGAGACTGGAAAGTTTAGCACCCAACCTACACAAGATAAAATCTGTCATTTAGCACAGATATCTAAAGCGTAAGTCAAACTCAGCATAAACAAAGGTTAAAAGGCTTGTTTTGCACTTTATTAAGAGTCCTGAGCTCTTACAGTAACAAACACACATATAACAATGACTCATGAGGAATCCATTTTGGTAGGATGGCTGTTCCTATAGCCCAGCCGCCTCCCCGGCCGCACAACACACTTACAGGATCAAAAACATGAACTGTTTAAAGGAAAAAATAAATCAACAATTGGGACCAAGAAAATACCAAATCGTGAACAGCTTAGTGGGGTATATGCAATCCCAAGCACACTCGCATTATTTACAGCTAAGTGAGGTATACAATGTCCCGAGCACACCGGTGTTCACAAGCATTATTTACACTTTTCAGGATCAGGCCACTCTCACGGTACCAGTCCTAAAAACAGTCCCTGACAGTGGTCCCCCAACAGCTCACCATTCAAATCACGGTAAGATCCTGCATCAAATAAGAGCATGTATAGGTATCATGTCTGGAAGCAGAGAAGAAAAGCATTTTAGGTAAATTCTAGACTAGGGGGATGTTACCAAAAGCCAGGCACACTTGAGATGTCTATATCTACTTATTTCTTTAAAAGACAAATAACTAATTCAAGTTTCAACAGAATTTTCCAACAAGTCAAACCATGCATGATCTTAGCACTCTTGATTGCACTGCCAAATCAGTCAATCATGGGACTTGGCTAACTTCTCTTTCAACTTGGCTCTCACTCCACACTAAAAATCCAGTGAGGTTCAGGAATTTGCAATCACTAATCAGATCCCAGAAGTCTGTTTTGTTTGCCAAAACCCTGCCACTATCCTTCCTTCCCACGGTTCTGATCAGAGTACAGATTTAAAACTAAGATCTAGAGACTGTCTTGAAGGGGCCCAAATGATTCCTAAAATAAACAATTATATACTTTCCTAAGGAAAAGGTCTGTTATTTCCACAGTATTTTCTCTCAAACAAAAACAAAGCAAGAATGACTAGATTGGAAATGGCAGCTAACAAAAATGTTTAACTGTACTACAAAGAACCAGTCCCCATCACCACCACTAACTCTAAGATACCAATTTATCATTTCTTTCTTGGCTCTTTATAATCTACATAGTAGATCCTATTTGAACTACTGAAAATTTAAAATGGTATTAATTTCTGCCTAGCAAATATGCATAAAATGTGCTTTCTCAGATACTCCTTAGCAGATTAGGACATGTCTAACTAGGAAAATAAAATAAGAATATATATAATCAGTGTTTCACAACACTGAAAATGAACTTGGACATGGGTCTGAGTTGTTTGACAGAGACCAGACAACAAGCAAAGTCAAATTAAGAGAAAGGATTCGGTAAGCTTTGAGAAAACAACGTGGTGTAGAGAGGTGCAGTCGGTGCTAGGTGTAGTCAGTGCTCCCATGATGTGCAGCTTTGGGTCCACCAGGTCCCTGTTCTTATGGAAAGACTCAAACTTTACAATAAAAACTACTCTTATACTTTTGCCACCAAAGTCTACAGCTGTGATTTTCTTTCAATAGGCAAAAAGACACTTTAAAAAAACCTGGTTATTGAAAAAAAATCCTGAAAATGCTTTTAACAGTGTATTTTTAAAGATTGCAATAAGACAGCAAGTAACTGCAGCCGTGGGCTGGGAAGCTGTAATCCTAGCATGGGGGGGGGGGGGGGGGGA
>CM052703.1:65049660-65087120 GCA_028551405.1 Uromys caudimaculatus | reverse complement strand
AGAGTGAGTTCCAGGAGAGCCAGGGCTACACAGAGAAACCCTGTCTCAAAAAACCAAAAAAAAAAAAAAAAAAAAAAAAAAAAAAAAAAAAAATTACAACTAGAAAAAGATAAATTTTGTCTGATTTAAATAAGTAAATGTGTGGTTACTTCATTTTCGCTTCTGATTGGTTTTAAAAGTATAAAAATGTTTTACATGTCTTGGTTATAGAGTATTGGCTTATAAATTATTGGGTATGATTAAAAATATGTAACTTTGATAACAAAAAGTGGGCTTAAAACTGGAAACTTAGGGTTTGAGTCATTCTAGACAACAAAAAACGCGACATGAACCAACCCAGGGAAACAGGTCTTTAAAGATACGTTTAAATCGGGTGATATTTTATGTAATTCTTATCCTAGAAATCAGAATAAGATTTAGAACAATATCTCTTTGAGGTATTGAAAGTTATACTGTCATACGTTCAGATATAAGAACCGACCGCCAAACTTTGTAACGTGAAAGTAATACTCTTGGTATTGATTTTATTGTTTAAAACTGAGTTCTGTTTTCCAAAGTTATGGTTGTGCTCTAATGTTACAAGAGAAACTTAAAAATTATAGTTAAGCTGCCAGTGTTCCTTTGGCTGCAGCTTGCAGTTCAATCACAGCCTCAGGAAAAGAAGCTAGTAGAATTTTTGGAGCTCCTTTAGCATGAGTTTCTTTTGTTACACAATTGGTTTATGAGAATGCTAATGCAGCCTGCCACACTGCTATTGCGCCATACAGAGCAAAGACAGATGTAGCTGGAGATATTCATCTTTGTGCAGAAATCAGACCCTCATACGATCAGGGTCTGGCTATGGCTTGCTGCCTTACAAGGGACCACTGTACAAACAATGCTTCCACAAAAATGAGGGAATAAAGAAGTTTTAATGTGGAGGTTTGGGTCTTTTTAAAAATGATTGTTCCAGGAACAGAGGCAGGAGTAGACAATCAAGTCAAGCCCCAGAAATCTGTCCTTGGTGCAGGAAGAGTAAACTTTGGACCAGGCCTCAGGAAATAGGCCCAATTAAGAAACATTTGCATTTGAGTTAATGCAAAGCTCAGAGCAGCCTCTGCTGAATCTTGTGTGATATTCCTTTTGTCTTAACTAACCCCTACAGAAGTGCTTGCTCTTTCCTCGGGAGGAAGGGTCAGTCTCAGATTCCAAGGCACTCACAGCAGGCTGCTTATGTAGATGTTATAAATAATTATGGCTGCTTTCCCTATAGCATTAATAAAAGAATTTGCTCAACAGTAAGATAGGACAACATGACTTTGGCTCCTCCGATGTGTATTGAGTTCAATCTATTATTGTATTTTCAAAGTTGTTAGGAGATGTTGATTAACTAAGACTTCACCTTAAGCTCATCACAAGAGGACTTAAGCCTCTGTTTAATAACAAGGGGTATGCAAAGTCTAATTCCCCTAGACAGTTAACTGATGAGAGACAAATAGCTTTGCAGACAGTAGAAGAAGCTATTGTTTAACAATAGATACATTATATAAAATATAGATCAATTGTTGGCTGTTTACATTATTGCTACAACTCACGTGCCTTCAACAGTTCTTTAGCAATAGGGACCATTAATATAGATTCACCTTTCTTCATCTCCAAATAAAGCTTGAACAACCTATTATGAAGCTGTTACTGTTATAATACAGAATTATAGAACAGAATTATAAAAATATTTTGGGAAATAATTTGATAAAATATGTATTCCTTATTCCAAAAATAACATTAGTCATGGCCTACATTGTTTTTCTATATTGGGTGTTCCAAATAAGATTAAGACAGATAATGGAACTGGCTATTTCAGTCAGGCATTTTAGATGTTTTGTTAACAATTTTATATTAGTCATATTACTAAAATTCCTTATTTTCCTCAAGGACAAGGTATTGTGGAATAGGCCCATGGAACTTTAAAACAATATCTTTTTAAAATAAAACAAAAAAGGGGGAATCATATCCCCTACACCACAAAAATTAAAATTTTAAAATTTGGATGTCAAGGAATTCTCTGCTAAGTGTCTATGGCACTCTACAAATAGGCATACTTATACCTAGGTGAAATGGAAGGATCCACTCACAGAGACATGGCATGATCCAGATCAGGTATTTAATATGGGGAAGAGGGCATATTTGTGTTTTTTCTACAGGATGCTAAAGGAGCATACTGGCTGCCAGAGTGATTGGTAAGACATGCTGATGCTGGGACAAAGAATGATGCTGACCTGTGAGCTTGCTGAGTGCCCTGACAACGGTGACAGGAAAGCTGTATTGGCTGTATTGGACATCTGTTCCTGACCTACCTTTGCTTCCCTATATCCCAGATTGGATAAGCTGCCTTGCCTCAAGATTTTCGACTTTGTGTGACAGAGAAAATATAGACTGTAGAAACTGCTTCTGGACATTCTCAAAGACATATTTGGAAGTTAGCTACAGTTCTCTATGATGTTATGTTAGCAAGAGATAAGGTTGGAACAGGATCTGTATTTTGAACAAGTGTTAGTACATGTTAAGGTTCCTAATTTTTTATCAATTGGTCATGTTAAAATTTTGTTTCTTCTACAGAATTTAATGTAAGTTGTATTGATTGTACACTTTTTTAACTGTGTTAAAGTGTTGAAATCTGGCATGTCTGTTATGGTGGTCTATCAACTAGCCTTTGTTGCCTGTGAGTTTTACAGGACCTTGGTATTCTAAAAAGGGCTTACAAGTACTGGTAGAAGTGAGTCAGATTCTAAAACAGTTGCAAGAGGGTAGTGGGTTTGATTATCACTGATATAGCAGCTTTAATTACATTAACGACTAGCACCACTGCTTCTACAATTGTTTCAACACAAGAAGTTAAGACCGCTACCTTTGTTAATCATTTAGCAAAAAATGTTACTAATGTTCTGAGTATTCAGAAGATTTAGATTGGCATTTAGAACAACAGATTGACATTCCAACCTTCACAAATTTATTATCACCGCCTCGATTTACTTGATCATGGAATTACGGTGCCTGAAGACGATGATTCTCTTTTAGGAGCTGCATAAAACTCAGATTTATGCACGCCTGCTCATGAGCAGTATGGGCATCAGTAGGAGTGCGAGGCTAAGCACCACAAGGGAAGGATCCGTATTCTGTCCCCTGAGGAGCACACCTGATTGCACAGAGGTCAGTGTGTAGAAGGTGTCCTCTAACAAGTGGAGTCTTGACCCTCTCCTCTCCTCTGCAAAAAACACCACTTGACATAATAGTCATAAAGAGGATCAGGTCCCTACTCCCCCCTCTGATTAAGGCCCCCCTGTTTCTAAACAGGTTCTTTGCTATTCGGCTTTTATTAAAACAAAAAGGGAGGAGATGTCGGAGACCAACAGGCTTTGGCTTGACCAGTAGGCCTGAGTGCCCCGGGCTTCACAGCAATCATTCCTTTGATCCTTGCCCACTCTCGCTGCTTTCTGCGGTTTTAAAACATCCTGTTTGAAGTAGCCTGTGGTTTTAAAGAAATCTTGTGATATCCTGTTATCCTGCTTTGCAGCAATGTGTGACATTTGGCTATGATAAAGCAACCCTGGGAATCCCCCTAACTCTGTCACTTCCCGCCTTAAGTGTTTTATATACTGCTCAGAAATAAAGTTCTTTGGAGTTTGATTGGATTACTGTCTTGCTCCCAAAGTATCTCTTGTCTCCTGTCTCTTTCCCTCCTCGGACCCTCGTTGACCATCCCGCAGGCCGGGGCAAGAGACCAGAAGCCTAAGGTGTCTGTTAAGACAGATGGTGGTGGTAGAGGTACACATCTTAATCCCAGTACTCATGAGGCAGAGACCAGCCTGTGAATTCTAGGCCAGCCTGGTCTACAGAGAGAGTTCCAGGACAGCCAGAGTTACACAGAGAAATCCTGACTCAAAAAACTAAAATGAAAAGACAATCCCCACAGACTAGCCTCCTTAAACACAGACAAGATCAGAAAGAGGAGGAATAGAAAGCGGGATGGGAAAGAGCTGGGGAAATGGATCAGTAGGTAAAGTGTTGTTGAGCAAGCATAAAGAGACCAGAGTTCAGATCCCCAGAGCCTACATAAATGCTGAGTGGGCACAGAGGCCCATCTGGAATGCCAGTGTTCAAGGAGGTAAGACAGGAAAATTCCTAGAGCTCTGGGTTCAAGGGAGAGACCCAGGCTCAATTAAGTATATAAGGAGGAATCAGTCATGGCAGACACCAGACCTTATGCATCCACACTCATGCAAACACTGGTACACAAACACACCAGACACATATAAGGACAAACAAAAGAAGATCAGGGTAGAGAGACAAATAGAAGACATTCAACAGCCATAAAAGGGAAAGTCTTAGCTGACCTAGTCAGTAGGGGCAGGGAAGTAGTGTGGGCTCAGAAACAGAGCTGTGAATCCAATATCCACAGGAGCACTGAACAAGCCTTCTGGGCTCATCCTGTCCTTGGCCAAGGTCATTTGCCCAGATCATTACTTCATTACTATATGACCATCACCCTCTAGGGCTCATTATTGTGAGCAGGTAACTTTGTCATCATCATCATCATCATCATCATCATCGCCATCATTCCTTTCATATCACCTACTTCAGTATGATCAACCTCCCGGGGGTTTGGCCCTTCTTTCCCTGGGGTCAGAAAAGGACTGTTTCTTTGTGATTCTGCTCTGCAAACCAGGACAAGTAGGTAAATCCAGGGCCCAGGGATCTTGTTAAGCTTTAGCAAGCAGGAACAGCTGAGCTCATCAAGAGAGCTAAGTGTAACATCGAAGCATGTGGCAAGCCTTTGGTCTCACAGGTAGGGTGCTCTTTGATGAAACCGTTTTCATAAGCAAGAAACCTCTGGGAAAGTCTGAGTTTTATCAGTTCACTCCCCACTTATCAGAGAATGGCGCTGGGTACAAAGAGCGTGATACACATTTATGGTTTCCCTCCTACTCGGTTGCTTTTTTCCCATCACTAATTGTAGCCAAGAAAGAACAACCTGCACCTTGGAGTAGCCTCTTCCCACTGAGAAACAGAGCTGTTCTGACTACATTTGCACAATCTAAAAACACGAAGAGTCAGAGCCCACGTGGTAGGGGTTGTTGAGTCTTGAACTACCAACAGATTCAATCAAATCGTTCTACAGGAGCCTAAAGCTCACAGAGACTGAAGAGGCAATCACAGAGCCTGCATAGGTCTGCAGTAATCCTCTGCCATATATGTTATTGTTGTTAGCTTGGTGTTCTTGTGGGACTCCCAGCAGTGGGAATGATGGCTGTCTCTGGCTCTTTTGTCTTCTCTTGGGACCCTTTTCCTCCTACTGGGTTACCTCACCCAATCTTGATATGAAGGTTTTTGCCTAGTTTTGTGGTATCTTCTTAGCTCTGTTCTGTGGATATTCCTGGGAGGTCTGCTCTTTTCTAAAGGGAAATAGAAAAGAAGTGGATGGGGAGAGAAACTTGGATGGGTTAGGGTGAGGTGGGGAATGGGAGAAGAGGGGGATAAACTGGTCAGGATGTATTGAAACCAAACCAACCAAATAAATAGAAGCAATCCTATGAGCAGATAGCCAAGACCCAAGTTAAATCCACAAGTTAATTTGACAAATGTCCCTTGAATGCCGTTAGCATCTGACTCTGTGTGGAGTTTCATATCAGGTGAGCCCATGTGAAATGGAAGGGAAACAGACAATCGGAAAAATGCTCCTTCAGTGATTATGAAAGGAAACCTTGTAGTTTTGATTTCCTCCCACATGGAAAGGGAATGAATACTTTGGTTTCTGAAGTAGACAATTCTCAGTATTTATTGACTAGTAAAACAACTGTGTTTGCCAGGCATGGTGGCACATTCCTGCATCCCAGCACTGGGGAAGTAGAGGCAGAAGGATCACTGCAAGTGTGAGGCCAGCCAGGGCTACACAGAAAGATTCTGTTTCAAAAAAAAAAAAAAAAAAAAAAAAAGGCAAAGTTGAGATGAGACAGCCCAGTGACTAAGAGCATGTGCTGATTGGTGTTCAGTCTCCAGCACTCTCTTCAGATAGCTCACAACTACCTGGAGTCCCAACTCCAGGGGAATCTGATGCCTCTGGCCCTCACAGGCACCCACCCACTTACATATACACATAACTTAGAAATAATAAAAATAAACAATTTTTGAAAAGCAAACAACAAAGAAAGAAACAGGTGAGAGAATATGTGTTATAAAGGCTTTTTTCCCCAACACTTCACTGTCCAGCTTTTTACTCATTATTAGTCTAGGCTGCACAGATTTGGGCTTCAAACTTTTAATCATTTGAAAAATCCACACTAGTTCCAAGAAGAAAGTCTGAGAAGAAACCTCAGGAAATATTTATTAGCGACAAAAAAAAATTTTTTTTTAAATGTGACAAATTATATTCATGCTAAAAAGATGTCTTCCCCAGGACTGGAGAGATGGCTCAGCAGTTAGAGAGCACCTGCTGTAGGACCCGATTTCAATCCTCAGCCCCCATATCCAGCTGCTCCCAAATGTTTGTAACTCCAGCTCCAGGAGATCTAACACTTTCCTCTGGTCTGGTGCACATAATATATGTGCAAGCAAACACTCCCTGAGTTGGAGAAGGTGTTTGTCTTAGTTAGGGTTTTACTGCTGTGAACAGACACCATGACCAAGGCAACTCTTATAAGGACAACATTTAATTGAGGCTGGCTTACAGGTCCAGAGATTCAGTCCATTATCACCAAGGTGGGAACATGGCAGCATCCAGGCAGGCATGGTGCAGGAGGAGCTGAGAGGTCTACATCTTCATCTGAAGGCTGCTGGTGGAAGACTCACTTCCAGGCAGGTAGGGTGAGGGTCTTAATCCAACAAGGCCACACCTCCTAACAGTGCCAGTCCCTGGGCCAAGCATATATAAATCATCACAGTGTTTATATGTCTGGAGGTGAATGAATGTCCTCAAATCCACTACACCAGAGACCCAGCAAGAGCAAGGAGATCCTGAAAGGGACAGCTGGAGAAAAGTATTCTTAACTTAAATCTGAACTCAAAGCTATGTATGTGCAGACTGAGAAGTTTTGCAATTCAAATGTCAGTCTTGCTGTGAGGATGTGCCTGTCTGAGGTATCTCTATGCCCCATGGCTGAACCTAGAAGACCCTTCCCTACTTCCCAGCCTGCAGGGCTCTCCTCCTCCTCTTCCTCTTCCTCTGTGTTTCCTGTCTACTCTTTTACTGCCATTATGCTCCTACATTGTGTCCAGTTCACTGTCTAGGTCTTATCTTCCGAGATAGACTGCTTTGTTTGGGTTTATTGGTTTGTTTGTTTCGTTTGGAGACATGGGATCTCACTTAGTAGCTGGAGCCAGCTTTGAATTCTTCCCTCTGCCTCCCAAATGCAGGGATCACAGGTCCGCACCACCATGCACAGCTCCGGGCTGTTTCTCATAATAGTCCTTTCATATCTATCACTGCTCATCTTTATGGCCCTGGGCAGCAACTAGGGGCAGAGCAGGTGGCCATTTATAAAGGGGTGGGTCCTGGGGCCCAAAGTTCTCCCCAGGGTAGAAGAGTAACAACCACTCAGAACAAAGTCCTAGAAACCTGGACTGAAGAAAAGGTGCATTAAGTGTTCCTTACCCACATCCCAGTGCTGGCCTTGCTAAAAAAAAACAGACATGTGCTGAAGAAATGACACAGGAACCTAATAAAATTTTTTTGAGCCAGGTCTCATGTATCCCAGACTGGAATCTAACTCTGTGCAGCTAAGAATGAGCCTGGAGTTCTCATCCTCCTGCCTCTCCCTCCCAAGTTCTGGGAGTAAAGGCATGCACTACCACATCTGGTTTATGTAGCACTGAGGGTCAAACCAGGACTTTGCACAAGCTAGTAGGCAAGCACTCTACAGTGGAGCCACAACCCTAGACTACCCTGAACACATTTATAAAACGTATGCAAGAGAGAAGGCAAGGGACGAGAAGGCAAAGGCCATGGACTCTGAGATTGGGAAGGAAACCCTGGAAAGGGATTAGGGGTTGGCGTCTGTAGACAGCGGACACTGTATGCCTGGAAAACTCAAGAACAGAGAAACTTCCAGAAAAGAGATGAAGGGGAATCAAATCAATTCAGGTCACCAAAGAAGAAGTATGGCCTAGCTAAATCAATTCAAAAGCAAACATTTAGAGACCCAGAAGCCAGGCAAGAGGGCACACTTCTGTGATTACAGCTAGTGGGAGGCTACTGAGGGAAGACTACAAGTTTGAGGACATCCTGGGCTACATATGTAGGAGGACCCTATATAAAACAACAACAACAACAACAAAGAAGTAAATAAACAAATAACTATAGTAATAAAAAAATAGAAATAAAGAGATTCAACTTGTGAACTTGAAGAAAATCAGATAACTTTCCATGTTAAAAAATTGATATGCTGGCTGGATATGGTGGTCCATGCGCCTGGCCTACACAGCAAGTTCTAGGACAGCCAGGGCTCTACACACGTACAGGCACACGCCCACACCCACACACACACACCCACACACACACACACACACACACACACACACACACACACACACACGCACACACAATCTGTCTCAAAAAAAAAAAAAGATTCCATGCTTGGGACACTATCAGAAGAATTTGAGACAGAGGCAGGAATCTACAAGTTTAAGGCCACCCCCATCTACATAGATAGCAGACTGCCAGACTGGGTGTTGAGGATCTATCTTTAAAAAA
This sequence comes from Uromys caudimaculatus, assembly GCA_028551405.1. Lineage (NCBI taxonomy): Eukaryota > Metazoa > Chordata > Mammalia > Rodentia > Muridae > Uromys > Uromys caudimaculatus. Next base: position 65,078,398 of record CM052703.1, on the reverse strand, counting down.
GGAAGGGGAGGGGAGCAGAAGGGAGTCATTATTATTTAGACTAAGAACAAAAAAGCTTAAAGTGAAATGTTTGGAAAAATTTTAAGAGTGTGCTAGCTCTGAAAATATTACATCGTTCACAAGTTCTTAAAGAAGATATGTCTCAAATGCTAGTTAAATATTTACATTCTTATCAATTTCAGTACTAAGATGCTCAGTGTATCTTGCAATAATTTTTTATGGGTTCCACAAAGGCTGGCTCTCAGTGTGGAGGTCTGGATAACCTTTATGGCTTTTCTTTTGAGGACTTTAACTCTGTCTCTCTGTAGCTGAAACTCATATCAAAAACAAGTTTAAAAAGTCATGATTTATTATTTTTTTCCTTGACATTGACTTAAATATAGCTTTAAATTCTTTCTCCCTAGTATTATTACAGTATAATTGATAAATCATAATTGCAATTTGTATTTGATAAATATATGCATTGTAGAAAAGATTACCATAACTAAGCTAAAGCCAGATATAATGTGATCAGTTTTCAGATTCTTGTTCTTCTGTGCCCTACACACAGTTTTTGGTTGGTCATGTATTTTTTTTTTTTTAATTTATTTTTTCCATTTATTGTGTGTGTGTAGACAATGTGTGGGAATCAGTTTTCTCCTTCCACCATGTGGGTTCCAGAAATCAAACTTGGGTCTTCTGGCTTTACCCACTGAGCCATCTTGTTGGCCTGGTTTAACATCATCATTATTATTTGTTTTTATTTTTATTTATCATTATTATTACATTTATTTATTTTCTGTGTGTATGTGTAGGTGCACACAAGCAATAGTCCACGTGTGGGGTCAGAGAACAGCTTTTGAGAGCTGGTTCTTGTTCTTTCTCCACCTTGTTGAGGAAGAGGTCTCTCCTGTCTTTACCACTTTATGGCTCGCTCCAGCCTAGATAGCCTTCCACATGGTCCTCACGTCTCTGCCTCCCATCTCACTGTAGAAGGGCTATGCTTATAAACTGCCATCACTACATCCAGCTTTTGTACACGAATGTCTGGCTTTTGCTGCAATTGCTTTTACCCACTCAACCATCTCACCATCCTCAGTTACTATTTTAGCTCTAACTGCTGAGAGCTGTGTACCACTTTGGAAAGTCGCCTCATGGGTAGCAATGCTAGTCCTGACGCCCAGTCCCTGAGAAATTCCACAAATGTGGCTGTCCTTGCCTTGGCAGTAGCATATGCTTCTCCTTTCATTAGAACTGATTGTCCCCAAGAGTATTTTAGTAATAATCATAACTCAGATGCTTGCGTTAGAGATGAGAAATTGCATCCTGCCTGCCACACTGTTTGACTTCTACTTTTGCTTCCTGGTCTCTGCACCCATTTAAACACATATTCTAGAAACAGAGGATTCAAGGACATTAGTTACCTCTTTTTTTTTTTTTTTTTTTTTTTTTTTTTTTTTTTGGTTTTTTCGAGACAGGGTTTCTCTGTGTAGCTCTGGCTGTCCTGGAACTCACTCTGTAGACCAGGCTGGCCTCGAACTCAGAAATCTGCCTGCCTCTGCCTCCCAAGTGCTGGGATTAAAGGCGTGCGCCACCACTGCCCGGCTAGTCACCTCATTTTTAATTAAAAAAAACTTTTGAGAAATGATGCATTACTGGCTTACTGGTTGCCATAGCAAAACATCTGACAAGAGTAACTTAAGGAAGGAAAGGTTTATTTTGGCTCTTGGTTTGAGGGTGCAGTCCACCATGGTGACAGGAGCATGAGGCAGCTGTCACATTGCATCCGCAGTCAGGAAGCAGGGAGAGATGAATGGCGCTATTCAGTGAGCTTTGTCCTTTTCATGCAGTCTGGGATCCCAGGCCAAGCAATGGCATCATTTACATGGCAGGTAATAACCCTACCTCAGATAACCTGATGTACAAACTCCTCGATTGACATGCCCAGAGATTTGTCTCTAAGGTGATTCCAGACCCTATACATCATATATAATCGTCACTATAAATTATATAATCAATATAAATCACATAAATCAATATAAATCATCACACACAGTCTTACTATGTGGTCCAGTTTGGCCTTGAACTCACAGCAATCCTCTTGCCTCATGCTCTAGAGTGCTGGGATCATAGGCATGTGCCACACCCAGATTTTACACCTTTGAGCTATGTCTGCACCACCTCCTCATGCACAAAGCAGTGTGCAGGGCTCACAGATGGATCAAAGAGACTGAGTAAACTGAACTGAGAGGGGTAAACACTGTGATCAGCCATGCTGATGAGTCTGTGTATGGTTGGTATCCTGAAAAGAGTGTGAGCTGTGTGTAGGTCTCTTACTATCCACTGCACATTGGATAAGCCAGCAGGCTTTGAAGTCAGACAACCCACAAGACAAGTCATAACTCAAGCTTAACTGGATATCTTGATACCCCAAGGCTCACTTAGCCCATTTGATAAAATGGGTTGTTTTGAGGGCCAGGCATCCTGTTCTATGCCTTTAATCTCAGCAGTTGGGAGGCAGAGACAGGAGGATCTCTGTGACTTTAAAGCCAGTCTGGTTTATATAGCAAGTTCCAAACCAGCCAAGGATACATAGCAAGACCCAGTCTCAAAAAAATAAACAGGCAGGGCTGGAGAGATGGCTCAGCGGTTAAGAGCACTGACTGCTCTTCCAGAGATCCAGAGTTCAATTCCCAGCAACCACATGGTGGTTCACGACCATCTGTGATGGGATCCAATGCCCTCTTCTGGTCTGGAGACAGCTACAGTGTACTCATATATATATATAATAAATAATTCTTTAAAAACAAACAAATAATTTTTAAATGGGCTATTTTGAGATCACCAATAGACACAGCACTTTGAAAACACCATCACCTTCCAGGTGTGGTGTTGTTTTGAAAATTCTTTTTTTTTTTTTTTAAAGATTTTTTATTTTTATGTATATGAGTACACTGTAGCTGTCTTCAAGACACACCAGAAGAGGGCATCAGATCCCATTACAGATGGTTGTGAGTCACCATGTGGTTGCTGGGAATTGAACTCAGGACCTCTGGAAAAGCAGTCAGTGCTTTTAACCACTGAGAGCTATCTCTCCAGCCCCTAGAAAAATCTTTTTTTTTTTGGGGGGGGGGTCGAGACAGGGTCTCTTTATGTAGCCCTGGCTGTCCTGGAACTCACTCTGTAGACCAGGCTGACCTCAAACTCAGAAATCCACCTGCCTCTGCCTCCCAAGTGCTGGGATTAAAGGCGTGTGCCACCACTGCCCGGCCCCTTGAAAATTCTTAACAGTAAAGAATGCTCTTTTACATGTTCTCAGAAGCAGCTCCCAGCCCTGAAGCTTTCATCTTCTACAGAGATTCCTACTGAAATCTAAATAAGCCACACACCTCAAGAACCACAGCTGTACTCTTACTTTGCAAGGCACCACAAAGGTCTGTCTGTTTGAATAGTGTGGAGAAAGGCAGTGTTTTTCTACTGAGAAGGTTGTACCGCTTTACCCCTAGAGTTCTCTCTGCTGCTCCTTGCGGTCTGCAGAGTTCCTGTTGCAAACTTCACTGTGTTGGCTTTCCCCAGGCTACTAACCATGCTCCCCTGGGATCTTTCCAAAGGAAAATTGTCATCAACCCAGGGAAGTGGCCCAGAGTCTCACTGGACAGACAGATCATCAAAATAGAGTTTCAGTTCTTGCAAAGTGTCTAAAGACTGATGTCAGAAGAAGCATTGGAAAACTTTAAATTCTGTAAATTGGAGAATCTGAGTTTTTTTAAAAAAGATTTATTTTACATTTTTAATTATGAGTCTGTGTCTGTGGAGGGGGGTATGTGCACATAAGTGCAGAAGCATTGGATCCTCCTGGAGCTGATATTACAGATGCTTGTGAGCTACCTGATACAGGTGCAAAGAACCAAACTCCAGTCCTTTGTAGAAGGAATATGCTCTCCTAACTGCTGAGTGTCATGCCGGACCTCATCTGTCATTTTTAAGGTTTTATCTTTTAATTCTCCTATGGGACTTTTCTCTTCTCAGTCAGCCAATCCTTTTAGTTTGGTAGATAACATATTTGCTTAATTTATAAATCAAGGCAAAGTACACACACACACACACACACACACACACACACACACACACACACTCCATTCACTGGGCAACCTTGTATGTAAATTCCGTGGGGATTCTTCCAGTGAGTCTTCATGTAAATAGAAAGAAACACGGTTTGTTATTTTCCTCACTTTGAAACACCTGAGATAGAAGGTAACATGTGTCCTTTGTGGCTAGGCATTTATAATGTATCTCCTTTGGGGGGGGTTTTGAGGTTTGGGGTGTGAGTGACCCACGGGAGATCACGCATGCTAAGCTTTTGCTTCACTGCTGATCTACATCCCAGTTCTTGCACCTTGCCTTTTAATATGCCCAGAGTTTTCTGGGTCAGTGTGGAAAGAACACCTTCATTCTTTTGTTTATTAGCCCTTGATGGTTGGATGTTTGGAGAGTTCACAGTTTTGCCCACGACGAACCCTGTCATAAGAGATAACCTTGTCTCTGACATTGCCTGCAGGTTATCTACAAGATAAAATCCTAGAAGTGTGATGGCAGGGTCAAAGAACCTGCCTACAGTCACTGTTCAAGGCTTTAACATTTCAATCCAGGGCTGGAAGGAGAACAAAGGCAGCCATTCAATAAACAGTTTGTGAACTGGGGCCAGCAGCTCCAAATGATGTGGGGGCCGAAACTGCTAGAAGTTAGAAAATTTAGAGACACCAATCTTGTTATGATTAACATTTTCCTAAGTAATTAATTTTTATTGATTTTAGTCTGTGATGACAGAAGAAGAAGGGGCGATCTTATTTTGTTTGTGTTTCTGTTTTTTTGTTTGTTTGTTTGAGGCAAGAGTTTTTCTGTGTAGCCATGGCTGTCCTGGATCTCACTCTAACTCAAACTAAGAGAGCCACCTGCCTTTGACTCCAGAGTGCTGGCAGTAAAGGCATTTTGTCACCACCACACCTGGAAAAAATTACTTCGTGTGGTTGTACAAAGTCCATTAAAATTTCCTAGAAAAAAATGAAAAGAAATTAGAATTATTCATAAAAATATCAATACTTCCATTATCTGTAAACTCTGTGTTTGGGAAGCAAAGGTAGGAAGATCAGGAGATTGAAGCTACCCTGGGCTACATGGAGAGATTGACTCAAAAAAGAAAATAAATTACTAGGTAAGTAGAGGCAGGCGAATGACTCTTTGGGTTGAAGGCCAGCCTGATCTACAGATCGAGGTCCTGGATGGCCAGGACTACAGAAAGAAACCCTGTCTCGAAAAACAAACAAATAAAAAGCCTGGAAAAAAAGAATCTAAATATCTAAAGCTATAAACTGCTTCTTTATAAATGTGAAATGTCCATTCTAATTATTTTAAACATGTCAAACTTTATGTAGTATGTTCGTGTGTGGTGGAAGAATGTGTGCATGTGTGTATGTATGTGTGCATGTGTGTGTGTATGTGTGTGTGTGTGTGTGTGTGTGTGTGTGTGTGTGTGTGTGGTGTGAGTGTGCGTGCATGTGTGTGTATGTATGTGTGTGTATGGTGTGTGTGTTTGTGTGTGTATGTGGTGTGAGTGTGTGTACATGTGTGTGTATATGTGTGTGTTTGTGTGTGTGTGTGTGGTATCTGTGTGTGTGTTTGTGGTGTGTGTGTGTATGTCTGGTGTATGTTTTTGTGGTGTGTGTATATGTGTGTTTGTGGTATCTATGTGTGTCTGTCTGTCTGTTTGTGGTTTGTGTGTGTGTGTGTGTGCCTGCCTGGTGTATGCCACGGCACACATGTCGAGATCAGACTACTTTGTGGAGTCAGTTCTCTCCTTCCACCCTTGCACGCATTACAGTAAAGCAACTCAGGGCATCGGGATCACACAGCCACCCTCAACCTGTGAGCCCTCAAATGGTTTTTGAATCCAGTAAGGTTTACCTTCAAGATTTCTTAAAAAAAAAAAAAAAAGAAAGAAAGAAAGAAAGAAAGAAAGAAAGAAAGAAAGAAACAAACAAAGAAAGAAACAAAGAAAGAAACAAAGAAAGAAACAAAGAAAAGGAAAGAAAAATAGACAGGCATCTGTGACTATTAAAGAACAAAACAGACAAAACTAGACAAACCAATAAATGAAAGCCAACAGTAACTGACTGAACATCAACAAATACTGGGTTAGGATATGTGAAAGGCTGGCCAAGCACACGGATGAATTCTTGAGGACAATGAAACTTAAACTTTACCTCTAGTGGAATAAGGAGATTGTCACTATACAAGGCCACCCACATAGGTACTAGTGGTGGTAGTGAGATCTCACCTGCCGCAGAATTGGAGTCCCTGCAGCAAAGTCTCAGAGATTGGCCTGCCTGCCGGGGAAGAGGTTTACACTGAAATATGGACACATAGGAAGAAAGTATTAGACATCCTGCTACTATTTAATAATCTCATTTTAATTGAAAAAGAAATAAACATAATTTAAAAAATTTTAGGTGTGACAGTCCACATTTGTCTTGTCAACACTGGGAAGGTGAACCAGAAGGATCCCTGTGACTTACTCACTGGTCAGCCAGTCTAACCCAGCTGCTGGGATCCAGACAAATGGGAGAGCCTGTCTATATGGAAGTGGACAGTGTCCCTGGGGTGACGCCCAGGGCCGTTCTCTGGCCAATCATGAACTTACAGATGCATGCATACATATGCACAAGCATTCACACATGCATAAAAGGAAAAAAAGGAGTGAGAGGTAGAGAGAAAGACCACGTCCTTCAGCTGTCCTGTCATGGGATTCTAATCCACAAGGATATTTTTTAAAAAGTCTTTTGGGAGCCAGGCAGTTGTGGTGCATGTCTTTAATCCCAGCACTTGGGAGGCAGAGGCAGGTGGATTTCTGAGTTCGAGGCCAGCCTGGTCTACAGAGTGAGTTCCAGGACAGCCAGGGCTACACAGAGAAACCCTGTCTCGGAAAAAAAAAAAAAAAAATCTTTTGGGGACTGTAGAGATTGTTGTTTTTAAAAACCAAATCCCAATTTCGATTTTTCCAAATGAAGATTTAGAAGCCAGATGCTGAGAGTGAAAGCTAGCAGCTCAGAGAGGCAAAGAAAGCACTATGCTGACCTTGCTCCTCAACCAACATCCCAAAAGGAAAAAGCCAGTTCTGCTCCACAATGTCTTAAAAACCCTTCCAACTGACTGTCCCTCCTTTCTACTTCCTGTGCTTCTGTCTATCTGTCCTCCTGACTCCCTCTTATACTCTCTGGTTTTTGCCTGTGTTTACTCCTTGTCAACTGATCGCTTGGTCCACCTCTTGACCTAAGGTTGACTTTATTTAATCCTGTTACAATTAACAGAAAACTCTTAGATTAAAGGTGTGTGCTAGGACAGAGCCACACCTCACCTAGAAACAGATTTTCCAAGTACACAATCTCACAGAGTGATCAAATATCCTACAAATATCCTGAGCTAGGATTGAGCCATACCACAACAATCTCGGGACTAACAGTATGGATTAGATATTGTGTAACAAGAGATAGCTCAGTTGTTGAGAGCACTGTGCTGTTCTTACAAATGGTTGGGTTTCAATTCCCAGCACCCACATGTAACTCCAGCTCCAGGAGATCCAACAGGCATGCACATGGCACACATACATGCATACAGAAAACACATACATATAGACTAAAAATAAATAATTCTTTTAAAAATCTTTTGGGATGTAAAAAGAGTTTCAAAATCAGGAGCTGGGGAGATGGTTCAACAGTTAAGAACAGATGCTACTCTTGCTGAGAACCCAGGTTTGGTTTCCAGCATCCACATGGCAGTTCATGACTACCCATAACTCCAGTTCCAGAGGAAATGGTATCTTTGGCCTCCATGAGCTCTAGGTATGTACATAATGTTCATAATACATGCAGGCAGAATATTCATACACATAAAATAAAAATAAATAAATCATTTTTAAAATATGAGTTCCAAGCAGTGGTGACACCTTTAATCCCGGCACTTGAAAAAGGAAAACAAACAAACAAACAAAAAGGCAGAAAAACAAACAAAACAAAAAACCCAAAGAAAGAAAAAAAAAACAAAGAATGTCAAAATCAACCACAGGTTCCAACTACATGGATTTATGACTCTTACTCTCAAGAAGACAAATGTCTGTACATTTATCTGTGTGTTTGTTTGTTGTTTTCTGTTTATTCGCACTCAGGGAAAGCAGGTGTCACAGTGTGCCGTAGAGAGGTCAGAGGAAAACTTGTAGGAGTCACTTCTCTCCTCCCATCGCGTGGGGACAGCAAGTGCCTTTACCCACAGAGCCATGTCACCGGCCCAAGACAGAGATTTCTCTAAATCACTGCATGTCATTCTACTTGAACATAATTTAGAAAACCAGAAATCCATAACAGAAGCTAATGGTTTGATGAGAGGAAGAAATGATTCAATCAAAACCACAGGACCTCGGGTTGGCAAAGTCACGTGCTATGCTCGGATGTCTTAAATATCTGCCATGGTTTTTGCACTGCAAGCCAAACTATAGAGAACAAACCTGGCAAAGGAGGAATTCATAGCATTGTTTCAATCCTGATGTCCAAATATCATCAGTGCTAAAGACACTGCTTCTTTGTACAGAGACAGCTGACACGGAAGTTGTGACCTTTGCTACTAGTTCTAGCACGGCTACTCACCTGGCTGTGACCGTCCCATACCTCATCTCCTCCACTGTCAAGGCAGAGTCTTTCCATTGTATTCCCAGCGCTAAGGGAAGCACATGGCACACAATAGCTGCTCAAGTAATATTTGTACAAAGGACGGGAGGAGGGGTATCTTTGCACTATGTATCTATTTTACTATACAAAGGAAGTAGGGGAGGAATACAAGTCGTTTGAATATAGAAAGATATCTTAAAGAAAAAAGAAAGAAAAGGAAAAGAAGGGAGCTGTGGACAAAGAAGACATCTTTTAGCTGCCCTGTCTGATTCTAATCCAGTATGATACTTTTAATAAAGTCTTTTAGATAGAGGTAGAAGGGTTCCTAAACCAGGAGCTAAAGCGATGGCTCAGCCATTAAGACCACTTCCTACTGCTCTTTCAGAGGACATGGGTTCAGTTCCCAGCAGGTCTATTGCCCCCTTCTGGCCTCCAGGGTACTTTATGCATGTGATATACATATATTCATGCAGGCAAATATAAAATAAAGATGAATAAATATTATAAAAGAGCTCTGAGCACTCAAAACAAGCCGGGACTGACATAGCACATCTCTAACCTTAGCGCTCACAAGCTGAGGCAGAAGAATCGGGAGTCCAAGGCCGGCCTGGACTTGAAGATCTTGTATTAAAAAGAGCGAGGGCTGAGGATGCAGCTTAGTGTGATAGTGTATTTTAGTGTATTTGCCTCGTGTGAGCAAGGCCCCGACTCAGCACCTACAAACAAAACAAAACAGAGACTGCAGCAAGCAGATACTTCGGCAACAAAAACCAAGCTACCCAATGACTAAAAGTTTTGAACATTTCTCCAAAGAAGGTCAACAAAAGGCCAACAAGCCCTTAAAAAGATCTTGAAGTTGGGCCAATGTGATGGCTTCCATGGGTAAACGTGCTTGCCACCACATCTGACGACCTGAGTTTAATCTTTAGACCTATGTGAGGGAAAGAAGTGACCTACTCCCAAAGGTTGTCCTCTGATCTCTGTATGACTTCTTTAGCATGTATGTGCTCTCCTTCCAAGCACGTGTGTGCCATGGAAGTCACACACAAATGAATGAACAAAATTTGTGTTAGTTTTTTTAGACAGGGTCTCTCTCTCTATATATACAGAACTATGGTTGTCCTGAAACTCACTGTGTAGATCATGCTGACCTCTGATTCACAGAGACTCACCCACCTTTGGCTCCTGAGAGCTGGGATTAAAGGCCTGGGACACCATGCCTCATGAACATAATAATTTTTTTAAAGGTCTGGAAGCCTTAGTCATCAATTAGATTAGTCTCCTCTCTGGTTACTCTAACAATACCTAAGGGATTTAGGTAAGGAGGCTGTTGGGCATTGTGACAACCCTAATCCTTGGTTAGTTAACTTTTTTTTTTTTTTTTTTTGGTTTTTTTTTTTTTTGGTTTTTCGAGACAGGGTTTCTCTGTGTAGCCCTGGCTGTCCTAGAACTCACTCTGTAGACCAGGCTGGCCTCGAACTCAGAAATCCACCTGTCTCTGCCTCCCAAGTGCTGGGATTAAAGGTGTGTGCCACCACTGCCCGGCAAAATCTCTGAGTTTAAAGCCAGCCTGGCCTAAAAAATAAAACTCTGTCTAGAAAAAAAATAAAATAATAATAATAATAATAATAATAATAATAATAATAATAATAATAAACAACCCTAACTTTCTTCCACAGGCCCCTACTCCTTGAATACCCCCCAGTTTCCTAATAGCATCTCAAGCTGGTACTAAGCCTTTAATATATAGCCTATGGAAGACATTCAAGATCCAAATTATAGCATTTAGAAAGATGAAAAAACTATAAGTTAAAGAGAAAATAACAAGTGTTGCCTGCATGAGAAGAAATCAGACCCCTCTCATACATTGATGGTGGCAAAGTGATATGGTACAGAGCACGGACTGAGTTTTGTCAGTTTCTCACAAAGACAACCTAAGACTTCACACAGGACAGGGAAAGCAAGAGTATGCCCTTTCATTCCATATTGATACTTTACCTTAGCTTCAGAATAACACACAACCCTCAAATTATTTACAAATATTTTAACCCCTATTTGTTTTCCTGTACTGGGTATTAAACCTAGGGTTCTCATGCACGCTGGGCAGGCTCTCTATGGGGCTCTGTGCCCAGCCCTTTAATCAAATACTTTATATGACTGGCAGCCCACACAAAGTTTAAACCATCCTAGAGTCATCAGGTGCACCTCTGATCTTTTTCAACTAGCCAGGTAGTTTTGGACAAATAACCTCCTGTCAAAGACTCAGTTTATCTTACTAAGTGGGGGAGGGACTAACCAGTTAAAGACTTGACCAAGCACATCACCAGAGCAGATACACAAATGGCCCAAAGGCAGCAATTTTTTTTCTGTCCAGGAAATGAAAGTTAAAACCAAACAAGGCACTTGTCCTTACCTTACAGAATCAGTAGAATGAAAAAAAAAGGCAATCCAGAGTATTAGGAGTGAACATAAGGGTCCAAAAATTGCTGAAGGAAGATCCCAGACTCAGATAGTATGCAAAGACAGAGCATTTATTCTGCAGAAACATCCAGCATGCAGGAGTCAACCACTTTTTGAAATGGCAACCTCAGACAAAAGTGCTCAGGCCTTCTTATAGGGAATCAAGAGAACTCTCTAGAAGGATTAGGTAATCTAAAATTTCACTAGTGGGTGCTAGGGGGTCACAGGTGGTCAGTGGTCTTCGTTCCCATGTAATGAACGTTTAACCATAGGATGAGATAGGGCTAACCAGCACAGATGGCCCATCCTGAGATAAGATATCTCCACATTCTTGTGGCTATCCCCAGAGTGTTCTTTGGGAGGGGGTTTTATGACCTTGTTTCTGGATTTTATAGTCTGTTCCTGGAGCTCAAGCCTTATGGCCTAGTTCCTGGGACTTATGGTCTGTTCCTGGAGCTGGTGCCTTAATGGCCTGCTTTTGGGAATCAGGCCTGGTCCTTAAATGGAGACAAATGGGGTTTATGTCATCCTTTCAGGACGGGCATGGGGCTATAGCTCAGCAGTGGAGCGCTTGTCTAGCATGCACGAGACTCTAGGTCAATATCCAGCACTAACAAAACAAAGCAATGGGTGGCTGATGACCACAGAAGTGCTCAGTCACTGCAGGAAGACATGAAACTTGTTTCACTCACATAGGAAGGCCGGTGATTTCTACTAAATCTAGACTGTGTATATAGATAACCAGGGACTCCAGCCTTAGATATATTACCACAGGGAACATGATGTTACATGCATCAAAGGACAGGTCCAGGACTACGTCTATCATGACAGTCTCAAATTGGAAAGTTTGCAATTTCCTAGTAATGGTAGAATGGATAAGTTGAAGCATTCAATCTATGAAAATCACCAACAGTTACAAACAAGAAATGTCTATAGCTACTCAAAGCAACATGAAGGACACTAAAAGTGTTGAGCAAGGAGAAGTCGGATCAAACACACTCAAATAGAATGGTAACTGTGAGTCTCAATTAATAATTAAAGGAAGTTCAGAGTCACCCTTGCATACATAGCTTGCTCAAGGCCAGCATAGGCTACATGAGACTCGGCTGGTTAAGAGGATGAAGAGGAAGAGGTCTGTTGAGATGGTTCAATTGTTAAAAGTACCTTCTGCTCTTCCAGAGGAACTGGGTTTGATTCCCAGCACATGGCAGCTCACTGCTGTCTAAAACCCCAGTTCTGGGGGTTCTGATGCCCTTTTCTGGCCTCTATGGGTACTGCTCACATGTGGTTCATAGACATCCATCCAGACAAACCATTCATACACATAAAATAAAAATAAGCCAGGCAGTAGTGGCACATGCCTTTAATCCCAGCACTTGGGAGGCAGAGGCAGGCAGATTTCTGAATTCGAGGCCAGCCTGGTCTACAGAGTGAGTTCCAGGACAGTCAGTGCTACACAGAGAAACCCTGTCTCGAAAAAAAACCCTTTTTTCAAGAACTCCAATGTAAATGCATCTTCTATATTCATTTTTCCTTGATGTTCATTATACAACAAAGTAAATAAGCAAACATTTTGTAAACAAATGGTGGGAATTAGGCATATCAGTGCTAGGGACTGAACTCTCAGCCTCACATATACTAGGCAACCTCTCTAACCACTGAGTCACATCCCTTCCCCTAGGTCCAAAAATTTTTAAGTCTGTTTCAGCTAGAATGACATCCTTCTACCAAGTACTAAGCTAAGTGCTTCCCACATGAATTTTCAAGCTCACCTTCTGTGAGAGACATTATCCTAAGGGAACAGAGGCACAGACACCAATCTGTCAAAGCCATATTTCCATGGATGACTGGGTTGCCTTAAATCCTAGGCTCAGAGGCCGTGGTTTAAATTCTGCTTTCCCACCTGAGCCTGAGGGAACGTGTGTCTTCTTGGCTGCCTACCTTTGGTACCTGCAAGCTTCCCCTCAGTTCCGAGGAGCTGAGTTTCTCATTGAATCTGCGTAACAGACTGTGTACTGTCAACGCCCTCTGAAGTGTATCCAGCATTTACTGAAATTCTGATGTTACTCTCCCAACAGTAGTAAACCCTAGGCAGTTGTGAGATTGCTTTTGTTTGTTTCGGGGATAAGTCTAACTCTGTAGCCTAAAATGGCCTGAAACAGCTCAGCCTAAATTTGAACTCATGGTGATCCTCCTACTTCAGTCTCCCAAGTGCTAGAATTACCTGTGTATGCTACCAAGCCTGGTTGATGATATTTCTAAAAGAGCTCAGGCACACAGACTGAGAATCACCTTGAGTCCTAGGCCAGCCTGGTTTAGAGAGCTCCTTGATAAGCGAATCTCCCATAGTGAGACTTTTATCCTCTTCCTACAAAATGGGGAGGAGGGGGGAAGGGATTGGGGTCCTCTTAACATCAGAAGTATTCCTTACTTGCTCTCTTTAAAAAGGCTCCCTGGTTACATGGCTTCTAGAAAGAACCAAAAACTGTCACTTTTACCCATAGAAAATGATGGTGAGTGAATGGTTAGACTTTTAAAAGGTATCTATCAGGCTCCTGGGTTGGGAGTGGCGTATTAGGAATTTGTAAAGTAAGGCTGGGACACTAATGTCCTAGAAACCTGATGGGCAGATACTGATTTAAAATGTAGACCAGAAATTAAAATTTTTCAAAGATGCATTACTTTTGCTAGTGCAGCCATGAATGTGTCTGTAAAAGTTACCTACAAATATGCACCTAGTGTGGCTCTGTAAAGAAGTATTATTATCATTAGCTGTATGTAAGTGTTAGCTAGGAGGAGAAGTGGAGCGCACGCATGCACACGCACGCACGCGCGCGCGCACACACACACAAACACACACACACACGCATTCTCTGATGATTATAAAATTGTTTAAAAGTTTTGTTAATAATGAGGAATTATTAATCAAAGATGATTACAAAAAGAATTTATTAGGCCAACACATCAATAGAAACGAGTCTAAGGAGTTAGTGGAAACGTTACTGGGCCTTGTAATAAGTCCAAAGTCACGCATTTCCGGCATCACTCTGACAACGCATGGAAAGAGGAAGGGTCTCAGTAATGACAGCACAAGGCTGGGCCTCCACCTCCTCTGAAGCCCATGATTCTGGTACCTGAGAGGGTACAATTTCCCACTTAGTACAGACCTTTGACATATTTGTCCAGATCTTTGCATATTTGAAGTTCTCTGTTCACAGATATGGATGTTGCTGTCAAGAACAAGTCGTCACAGAAGGAGTGTTTATCGGCATACACAAGAATCAAACCATGCTCCCTACTGTCGTAACTTCAATTCTAATCTCATCTGGCACCAGCTGTCCTTTGAGAAGTTACAATACAGTGTTCAGAGAAATTATTCTTCAGAGTAGAAGAAAAAGAATCTAAGTGTCAGTTGTACAATGATGTAATTCATACTTGGAAATCTTACAGTCCAGGACATGAAAGCTTCGTTTAAGGTGGAAGAAAGGAGGGATATTTTTCCTGTCATTCCTCATAACAGTAAACTGAATTGTTTCAAGAGTATAATGTTCATAATTCCAATGTGTATGTTTAATTTAAAGCTATTGATGGCCGGGCAGTGGTGGCGCACGTCTTTAATCCCAGCACTTGGGAGGCAGAGACAGGCGGATTTCTGAGTTCAAGGCCAGTCTGGTTTACAGAGTGAGTTCCAGGACAGCCAGGGCTACACAGAGAAACCCTGTCTCGAAAAACCAACCAACCAACCAACCAAACACAACAACAAATAAAGCTATTGATGATTAGGTTTAATTTTTTTGGTTTTGTTTTGCTTTGTGTTTTTCAACACAGGGTTTCTTTGTGTAGCCCTGGATGTCCTAAAACCAGCTCTGTAGACCAGGCTGGCCTCAAATTCACAAGATCCACCTGCCTCTGCCTCCCAAATGCTGGGAATAAAGCCGTCTACCACCATCGCCCGGCATGTTTAATTTTTAATAGTACAGGCTGTAGAGGAATAATAGTAAGGAATATATTATTCATTAGGCATTAGCTGCCATCAAACCATTAAAAACGTAAGGATGAAACACAAAATAGGGTAGATGGGATCACCCAGGTATCTGAGATGTCTGACTACAAGACCAAATAACACAGAAAACTGGTGAGTATTTCAAACCAAACTGGCGAGGGGGGAGGGGGCTTTACAGAATACCCTTGCTTTGTTTTAACAAAGGAGAAAGCAGCAGTTAGAACATATGTATCCTTGAGCCCATTCCCGGTAAGGTTTTGGCCTCCACGATAACTTCTTACATTTGGCAAGTATTTCTTTCGTGGCCACTTACAACTTTTGCTTCTTCCCAATCATGAAAGGGGTGGGGGGTGGGGGTCTATTTAGAACAAGAATTGTTTTCAAGTCAGAATCTCAGGTTATCGAAATGTGTTATATTTGTGCTTTCAGAAATACAGTCAAATGCCTGACTGCAGTGGCTGCTGCTGGGGCTTGCTTTGCTCCAGCTTGTCAGTTTGGAAGTCCGTGAAGATGTAGCAGGACCGACAGATAAGCACCAAGCACTGACATCCCAACAGCTCACACAGAGACTTCAGGATAGCCTTTGGGTCATCTCTCCCTTTGCTGTCCTTTTTGTGCATTTAGGGCACCGCTGTGGTCTGTCCAAGCTGTTATCAAAACCTGCGAGGCAACAGAGTTGTGTCTTCTCTGGGTCAGTCTAGGTACAGCGCCGAACAACTTCGGGGCACAAGTGGAGTCTGCACCAAAAAAGTAAGGTCGCGGCTTTCTGAAGAACAAGCTGCGCAGTTAACTGCAGTAACTGGCTCAGGTCTGAATCTCAAAGGAAGATCTAGAAATGCCGAGTCATACATCTTGAAACCAGCGCACTCAACAGCTGCTCTGCTTTGGGTTCCTCTTGCTCTAGCTTTGTTCAGGATTTGGGAGTACTGTGTTGAGCCACTTCCACTGCCAGGAAGGAAAGTTTCTTCCTCTTTGTATGTACTGCAACCTTTAAAGATTCGGTCCTTGGTGCTAGCAACCGGTGCCCAGGGCATCTTGTCTCCCTCCGGTCTCCATCCTGGGAACCCTTATTAGCCTGGTACTGAATATCCAGACACTTTTAAAACAGAGCCCTCGAAGTAAATGAAAGCAAAGAATGAGGTCCAGAAGCTGGAAGTTTTTAAAACAGCCTGGTCTGGACGCCTTCTCGACCCCTCAGTGGCTTGTGTGGTTGTAGTCCAGCAAATGGCTTCTCCTCGCCCTCTGGTGGCCTCACCAGCAGCTGGAGGGAAGGGGCACACAGACACCAGCACACCAGGAGGGGGCGGTCAGTGCCCCTCTGTGAAGCGGGGACTCGCGTCACCATACTGATCACTCTCTGACTGAGCAGCAGTGCCGGATTCATAGGTGTGGAGCATAGAAAGGGGTCAGGTAGGAGGGCCCAAGGAAAGGAGTGAAGGGACTCCCGGTGGCGGCGGTTGTCAGTGGGAAGGAGGCGGCAGGGAAGAGGACATTAGTGGAGGGATAGGTGGGGAAAGTCTGAAAGGGCAAAGCACCAGGAACCGGCGGGCCAGGACTATTCCCAGTGGCACTGCCACCTCCCCCCGCCACCGCGCCGGGTGTCCCAGGCTGAGGCGCACCGCCTCCCGCCTGCACCGCGCCGTCGGCCCCTGGGTTCTGCTTCTTCCATTTGGTCCTGCGGTTCTGGAACCAAATTTTGACCTGCGTCTCCGTGAGGCTGAGCGACAGCGCCAGGTTCAGTCGCTCGCACACCGACAGGTAGCGCGTGGCTCGGAACTTGTTCTCCAGGGCCACCAACTGCTCGTAGGTGAAGGCGGTACGCGCGCGCCGTGGCTTGGCGCAGCTGGACTCCGCTCGCCGGCGTCGGGGCCGCGGGGAACCCGGAGAGCCGGGGGACGCCTGGAGGCCATCCACGCCGCTCTCCTCCGTTCCCAATGCCACTGCCCGAGCCTCTGATAAGCCCGCGTGGAACCCCTGCCAGCGCTCTGGCCGCTGCAGGCGCCCCGCATCCTCAGCTTCCTCCTCCTCTTCCGCCTCGGAGCCCTCCACTGGGGACGCGGGGTCAGTGCCTCGGCCCACCGTATCTAAAAGAGAAGGGGATGGTGACCAGAAGCCCATAACAACTCTACCCAGTGGCACCCCCAAACCTTCTTATTCTCCCCCAGCGCACTCAGATTTGCTCTGGATCCAACTGCCAGTTCCTCCCCTCTCCCCACTTTGCCCTCTTCGGTTCTGAATCTACACACCCTAGAGAGTAGATTAAGGAGTACAGTGTCCTCTTGACCTTTGCAGATTTGCCTAGGCACACAAGAAGGACATGTTGGATGGCACCCCATATCAAGAAAGTAGAGTGACTTTATCAAGCTGGGAAGAGCAAAGTCGGCTGTCAAGTGAGTTTACTATTGAATCTCCCTAGTCCCTAGAAGCCTATGTTGGTGTGCAACTCCTAGCAATTAAAAAAGAAGTTATTAAACCCCCATCCCCCCAAAAAAGAGAAATTCCCCCTTTCCCATCTTCTCTCTCCAGTCGTGTTAATAGAGTTTCAGATTTGTCCAGGGCCTGATCGATAGATGACATCTATTAAAGGTAAGTTTTAATCGAACAATATTAGGATCAGACAGGGAAAGGGGGTTTGAAGTCAGTACCTGCAAGCTGCGGGCAGGAGATATGGAGGCGCCAGTAATAGAGTATCGATCAAGGAGTTAGGGGGAGGGGAGCGCGGCCCCACAGAGAGACCATCCAAACAATTAATCCAGGCCCGCGGCCGGGACCCAAGCCAGGCCACCAGAGGCTTCCGGGGCCCCAGACAATCACCTCCAAACTTAGAAAGGAGGAGGAGGGGACTATGCTGCATACAGCCTTCCCTGGGACCTGAGTTCCTAGATCTTCGGTGTCTCCCCAAATAATCAATCCCATGCCCACGTCCCATTCAGCATGAATCCTGCCGTCTTAAGTTCTTTCAGCCACAAACTTTCCGGAACCTTTCCTTTGGTGTCCACCAACTTCAGGATTAAGGAGGAAAGGTCTAGAAGAGAGGACCAAAGGCTTTCTATGGGGGGGGGGGCAGTCCCCTGCTGGGTCCGGGAATGGAGAAGGCATGGGCTCTGAAGGCGTTTCCGAGTGATTGAAAATAAGCACCTAATCCGGGGAAAGCCCTAGCCTCGGTTGCCCCATACATAAAATGGGAGTGGTGTTAATGACACTACATACTTGGAAGGCTCCTCACCCAGGTTCTAGCACGTGGAGAGCACAATACATTTCCGTTAGATCAGTGAGCCTGAGCTGTATTTTATGTGATCCAGTCAGAGTTGTGGCGCTCATCCACTGAGCAGGTGTTCAGGAAAGAAGCACATACCTGTCCCGGAATCTCAGCCACGGCCCTGCCTCTATACTCTTCAAGGAGGATGCTTCACTTCGCACCTGCACGGATGCACCTTTTCTAGTTCCCAGGCTACCAACAGACCTTGACTGCTACACACACACACACACACACACACACCATCTTAGGCTTAAACCCGCCTCACATTCTTACCAGGGGTCTCCTGTGACTCGATTGGATTCCCAGAGCAGGCATCTTCCCCTGCTTCTACCTCCTCTAAACTTTTCTTGGCTTCCAGGGCAGCGAGACGCACCGGCGGGAGGGCAGCTCGCGTGAATTTCTGCGGATCCAAGATGTCCAGGACCGAGAAGGAGATCTTGTGGTGAGAGGGGGCCGCCTTGGCCCCGCCGTCCTGCCATGCCAGCATACCCGCCTTCCGCGGACGGGAGGCCAGCCTAGCGGGGTCCGGGATGAATGTGCTCAGCCTTATCTTCTGCAGTGGTTCGGCCACAGCTCTCCAGCCGCGAACTGGAATTTCCCCGCCAAGTGAAGCTGGAGAGGGGGGAAAGGAGGCGGGGCGGGAGGAGAGCAGCGGGGGGCTGCTTGAGGATTGGCACTTGCGCTGGCCAGACCCCTTCCACGTGCAGTAAGAGCTTGCAGCCGCCACGGAACTATCCTGGGCAGCAGCGGGGGGACAGCTGGCCTGGACTAGAGGGACCCTCGCACGCCAATGCGCGCTCTCGGTTCGTGGGGTTACGGTGGCATGCTGTGTGAACGTTCTCCCATGCTGCGGAGACTGGTGAAGGGCGTGAGGGAGGCTTCCATCTCCGGTATCCCATCTGCACACACATTCACCTAACTGAAGTTTACTTATTTCTCTTGGGGCACTTGCCATCTGCCTTTGACCTGGAGATACCAGAGGCCAGGCCTGATCGCTTCGTCATGATGCATGGTGCATCTCATGCCCTATCCCTGAACCACAGTAATGGCTTCGGGCACAGTTACTTAGAAATTTTAAAGTCTCTGTGCATTTACAGTTTATAAAGCCCTGGGGTTTTCTCACTCTCTTTTGATTTTCTAAGCATCCCCCCTGTGAGGTGGGCGTGGCCTGAGACCACAGTCTGGGTTTCAAAAGAGAAGGAAAACGAGGTTCAAAGATGAACAGAGGCACTGCGGATGACAAGAGTCTGGACTGGGCCGGGGCTTTTCAGCAAACCCTGATGGCTTGGGATGTGTAGGGTAAAAAATAAATTAAAAATCTGCTTGGAGAAGAGTCTTTTCTTTCCACTCAGAAGACCAGCAGGGCCAGAAATCAAAGGGGGTTCAGAGGAAAGATGCCAGTCCAGAAGGCGGAAGGCTTAGGGCTAGGTAGGTGGGACTTGGCTAAAGGTGGATATCCCTCTTTGCTTGACCCAGAGTACCGTTTTCGTTGCCCATCAGGACTTCTTCACAGTCACAGATTCCACCATTAACATCAGAAATTGACTCTCTGGGTTTCTGATCCCTGTCCTTTCCCAGCTGCAAGAAGGAAAAGGTTAAACGATGCCCAGTGGTTTGAATTTAAGATCAGAGAAGAGAGCCGATTAAAATGGCCCCATCTGCCCCCAAGTCTCCAGGGAGGACAGCCGGCATCAGCAGTGAGGGAAAGCCTGCACTAGCCACACCCGTGGCTTTTTTTGGGAGGGCGGGGGGTCACAGCTATGAGCTTTAGGCGTTCATTTCAGCGACAAATTCTGAAGCATTAGCCCCTCTGCTCAGAGCCACCTCGGACTCTGCCGCTCCTTTCTTCTTTGCCCCATGCAGTTCCCAGACAATGTCTTGACAATTAATATTGTCTGAGCAGGTAAGAAGTAGGAAGAGGAGGGAACTCCTCACTAAAGGGCTGGGAGCTGCTAATCCAATCTGTTATTAAAGAGGCGTCCTCCGGGGCTAGCTCCTTGTAGCTTTTCTCATTCAAACCTTTCAGCCCCTCCCAGGGGTGGCCACCATATTCCCTGCGGACTTTAAAGCCTTGCCGAAATTCAAGCCAGCTCCAGTCCTAAAGTAAAGACGGATTGCGCTTTTAAAGCTAAGGGAAGGAAGTGCCCAGACCAAGCCCACCAGAACCGCCCCCCTCCCCAAAGGGAATAAGCGCCATGTGAAACTCAGGGAAAAGACAACCCAGAGGTCGGGCCAAGGGACAATGCTTGCAAATCACAGATCCTTCTGGAATGCACGTACTTTGTTTTCTGTTTGGATAACCGTTTCTCACCTAGTTCCCACATTTTTTTTAAGTCTTCCGTTTTCTTTCTCTCTTCTCCCCTACTGACCCCAATTTTTATCTTTTTCCATATATATATTCACACACATGTGTGTATGTATGTGTATATGTATTATGTATTATATTTAATATGTATAATTAGGTAATTTCAGGATAGCTGGGAAAGATCTGCGTAAGGTCACTCATTCAGGAATCGATAAAATGTTTGTGTTTTTCCATGGTTCCTTGTCTTACCTTTTTTCTCTGGAAGACACATTGAGTCACTTCATAGGAATGGGGAATAGCATTCCGGGGGACACCCACATCCCAAAGCAGAGGAACAGACCCCACCACCACCAGCAGCCACGATCACACAGAACTGGGATCATTTCATTGCACCGCCATAGTCTTTCATTGTTGTTTACATTCTATAAAGTGTTTCCTCTCCTAGGATGTATCTTTCCTTTGAAGTCTATGGTGCTAAACACAGAAAGGGGACAAAGAGGAGACAGTAACAAACTGGAGAGAAGATTCAGGAGCACCGAGAGGCCACCTTCTGTAACCTGCAGATCTGTAGGCAGGTTTTCTTGTGGCCGGTTTCAAATTCCTCTCTTCACCTTCTCACCACTTCTCTTATGTGCGTTCACCAGTGTGAGCCTCCAGGACTCCTGCTTAGTGCTTGGCTCTGGGTAATAAATGAGATGGAAGAAACACCGATGTGTCTCTGTCAACACTACCTCACTCACTCAGGCCACAGGCAAACACCCAAGGGCCAGGACACGTCCTTCTGCCGATGGGGGAGTGGAAGCAGAAAGCTTAAGGGACTCTTTTTTTTCTGGCTACTTGTTTTGTACAGACAGGCAGTGAAACCTCCCTTTGGGAACAACTGGGGAAAAGTGCTTGACTCACTAACGTTCTGACACATGTGTTATTCAGGATGTTTCTCTGTAATACATTTGTTCACATCTGGCAAACCATCTTCCCTCTGTGCATGAAGTTGATTTGGTTGTTTTTTCTTTCTTTCTTTTCTCCCCTTCCCCCAGCCTGGGCATTAAAATTCCATTTGAGTGCTGTCTTTAAATTGCTTTGATGCTAGGTGGGTTCCAACTCTGACCTGTCCTGATGGCAAGTGATGGCTGTAACAAGCCCAGGATCAATATTCATAGCGGGTGTCCTGGGCTGATAACGCTATCCAAGACAATGTTCGCTATCAGTGTGGACAGCTGAGATATTGCGCCATTAAGGATGTTGTGTTAAATAACCTGATCCATTTCTGGGGCTATTTAATGAATTTCACAGCTTAGATAGTATCTTTAAGGAGGTGGCAAAGGCTATTCCAGAGGCACTGATGCAAATCAATGGTGCCAGGCTTCTCAAGCGATTGTCCAAACAAAGTGGCCTGTAATTCCGGCACAGCCTTGAGAAGTTGCCACCCACCCTGGGAGCAGGATTAACAATGGAGAGAAAGAATGTGTAGTTTATGCAGAGGGAGGGAGGGTGAGACTATGAACTGCATTAAGGTCCCTAAGATAAAATCATATGTTCCTGAAATAAATACAAGTGGAGTTCTCTGTTTGAGCCAGCCCACAGGTTAGGACATACATGCCAAAGAGACAGCTTCATCAGGCATAGCTGAAGGCCAAAGGGAAGCATTGACTATGGGGACAGCCATGGCTACATTCCTTTACTCATACTCAGATGGCTTTCCCGACATGTGCTTCTTCAATTCAAATCACTCTATGAAGAGAAAGGAAAAAAAAAAAAAAAAAAAGACACTGAATCTTAAAAGAAAGCTATTGGCAGCAGACTCATTATGGTCTGTTTACCTGATCCCAGGCCCTCATTGCTATCACTTACAGTTAAGCACCATTGTTTACATGTCACTGAAGCTTTGCAGTCTGAATGCCAAAAAAAGCAAGTACCACTTTAAAAACAAAACAACAACAAAAACAAAACACCTCAGAGTCAGGTACAATTTTAACACTTGGGAGACAGAGGCAGAAGAACTGTGGCAAATTTGAGGCCATTAAGTTCCTAGTCAGCCAAGGTTGCATAAGAAAATATCATCTGAATTAAAAAAAAAAAAAAAAGTAAGGAAATAAAACTGAAAAACAAAACAAATAACCTCAAAATGAAAAACCATCTTGGAGACTTGATTTGTGAAAGATAAATTCAAAATGTACCCTTCCTAGGCTGGGATCTTAGCTCTTGCCTCAGCCGTTAGAGAGCTAGCCTTGCATGTATGAAGTTCTGGTTCGTTACCCAGTACTGCATAACTTGATGGTACACATCTGTAATCCCAGCACTTGGGAAGTGGAAGCAGGAGGATCAGGAGTCCAAAGTCATCCTTGGCTACTTATGGGGTTCAAAGTAGGCTGGGCTACGTAAGACTCTGCCTCAAAATATAATTTTTTTTAAAAAAAAAGAACAAAAAAAATTAATCAAAACAAAAAGGACAGCCTGCCTGCCTTCCTCTAAACTGCAAAAAACAAACAAACAAACAAAACAAAAAAAGCATGTTTACATATTTCACTTTAAAATAAAAATGTGTCTTGTGGAAATCTGTAGGTTAAAAACAACAACTTGTTTTTGAGACAGGGTTGGGCTTCCTATGTAGTAGCACAGGCTAGACTGGAACTCGTGGTCCCCCTGCCCTCTTTTCATTCTGAATGTTGGGATTAAAGAATCAGCTTCTTTATCTTAAAAACCTAGAGGAAACATCAAAGCTTCTTAAGCAATAGAGGGTTACATTGCTGAACAGAACACATATTGATTGATCCTGATAATAATAATTAGTATGAACTGTGTCCTCTCTTGGTTGAGTGCTTGCCTTGGGCTAGGCTGGCAACCAATTCAAAATGCTGGAAAAGAGGGGTGAATCAGAGCATCCCATGGGCTGGGAACTCAGAGTAAAAGGAGAAAGGAAGCTGAGCACCGCTTTCACCTCTCTCTGCATCCTGGTTTTCATCTCTGTCACTTCCCGATCAGTGACAGCTGCCTCAGGCTCCTGCTACCATGCTATCTATCTCTTCCATGATGGACTGTGCCCTCAAACTGTGAGTCCAAACAAACCGATTTTCCATAAATTTGCTTCTCGTTAGGTATTTGGTTACAGCATGGAGAAGTTATAACTATTCCTATGACGTTTCCATGGCTATTTTGGTTCATGTGGTGTAGACTAAATATCCTAGCATCAATTCAAGCTTCTTCAAAATCCTGGCCCCAGATATCATACGAGCCATGTGTTGGTTCCCTGTCTATGCATGCTACCTCCTGAAAGGTTTCCCCTGAGTGGGACAGATGGTAGAGAGGGGGTAATTTGTACTATGTGACAGCCCATTCCTGGTCTGCCTAGTAACTAAATTGGGTTCTGTCAGCTCTAGCAAGTGAGCTGAACGACCCAGTGACTTCGGTCTCCCAAGTGCTGGGATTATAAGTGTGCACCCTTTGCCTATCTTCATTTGTGAAATGCCAGTATTGTTTCAAAGTCCCCCTCTAAATTTTGTTCCTCTGTTTTTGAGACAGGGTCTTTCTGTGTAGTCCTGGCAGCTTTCCTGTAACTCTGTGCAGATAAGGCTGACTTCAAACTCACAGAGATCCACCTGCCTCTGCCTCCTACCTCCTGGGATTAGAGGTATGCAATACTACACGCTCCCTTCCCTCTAAATTGACCAGAGTCAGAGAACCCTGCCTGGCGCAGCCTTTGTCACAGTGTCTTGTCCTTAGACTGTCTTAAAGTCGTTTGTCTTTGAACCCACCAATGTCCTTGTCTTCAGTAGGTTGAAGGATCAAAAGGAATAAATGGTAGCCCGATAAACCTTAATCCAGTGCTTCACAGCTGAATGAAAATGTACTGGAGTGCCACACCTTAAGAAGTGCTGCTAGGGTAGGTTGTGAGGTGGGGCACCACGGAGAGATGGCTCAGTGGTTAGGAGCATTTGCTGATCTTGCAGAGTGATGTGTTTATAAAAAGATAAAGAGATATAAGAATATGTTCTATGGGGGTATGGTGAGGTATGGGGGAAGGGGGTGCCTCAGTGGGCCCATGCTGAGGCACCCCTTTTCCCTGAGGGACCAGCCACAGGATGGTATAGTACAGAATAGAGTTTATCCAGGGCATGGGGAGGGGAGTCACGAGGGTGGAAGAGGCAGAGAAAGGCAGAGAGAAGGAGAGAGTAGAGAAGTAGAGGCTGGCCATGACCACGTGGAGAGAGGGGGAGCAAGGGAGCAAGAGAGCAAGAGAGAGGCAAGAGAAGTAAGAGAGAGAGAGAGAGAGGAGAGAGAGAGAGGAGGGGCAAGCAGCTCCTTTTATAGTGGGTCAGGCCTACCTGGCTGTTGCCAGGTAACTGTGGGGAGGAGCATACCTGGCTGTTGCCAGGTAACTGTGGGGTGGAGTTTAGACAGAATGCTAACACAGATGGCCTTAGTTTGATCCCCAGGACCCATATGGTGGCTCACAACTCCCTGTAACTCCAGTTCCAGTGTATACAATCCCCTTCTCTGGCTTCCCTGAGCACTGCGCACATGTGTGTACAAATACATACACACAGGAAAACACTCATACACATAAAATTAAAATAAATAATTCTTTAAGAAAAAAGGGTGAGGCTAGAGAAATGGCTCAGCCATTAAGAACACTTGCTGCTCTTGGAAAGGACACAGGTTCAATTCCCAGGACCTACGGGACAGCCCACAGCACTCATTAACTCCAGTTCCTGGGGATCCCATGCCTCTTCTGACCTCCAAGGGCTCCTGCACACACAGTGTGTATATATCCTTGCAGGCAAAACACTCATTCGTGTAAAAATAAATAAATATTTTTTTAAAAGGAAAAGGGCAGTGCATGCTAAAAATAAGAGCAAATTTATGCTGGTATGGATGTGGGTTTGTAAGTGACCTAATGCTGGTCAAACGCCATGCGTCTCTGGAGCGACTGTGTTCTCCAAGGCGAGTCATCCATAGGAGGCAACCAAGCTCTTTCAAAACAACCACAGGAGCGACAACAAGAATTGAACACAGTGTGGTGTTTCTGGCAGAAGGGTGTTGTGGACTCTGCTCTACAACCATCACCCTGAATGTGCCCAGTGCTTAGTGTGCCTGACCTGAGTCCCCACTGTGTCTGTGTAATCGATCCCAGAAGGCTGAAGTGACCACACTAGGTCATAAGAAGCCTGCAGACTCTGCCCTGTTCTCTCCAAATGTTTGCTCCCTGGGCTGGGAGAAATTTCTGCTTTGACTCTGGCTGCTGTGCTGTGAGATACTCAAGTCACACGTAGAGGCTATCCTAGACAGCCTTTGTTTTCATAAGTGCTCCAAGTTGTATAATGTGTACTACAGTTTGAGGACTGCTTCTAGATCAGTTGTCCAACTCCAGACCCCCCTCTCCCCCAACACCTGCTGTAGCCCATCTCAGAAGACAGAAGGTCTCTTTGCTCACATGGATGATTGGTTTGGTTGTCTCACTTTTCAGGGTAGGTAGGATTTGTTAGGAACAAAGCATCCTGTTGGTAGTGGGTGACTGTATTTCATTACAGGGCCACCTACTTCTTCCTCTTGTCACCATTGCTCTGTTCTTTGCTGTGGAAACCCACAACCACAATATCTGCCTGGAGCAAATTGAGGAAAGTTTATTTTGGCTCTCCTAGTTTCAGAGGTTTTCAGTCTTTGTGGGAGGGAAGGCATGACAAAACCTTCATATTAGAAATGTGTATCAGAGGCTGTTCATGTCACTGGTGCCCAGAGAAGCAGAGGGCAAGAGTTGGGTATACCCCTCAAAGACTCATCCTAGTGACTGACTTGTGCTAACTAGACCCAATCTCCTAAAGTTTCACACACACACACACACACTCTGCCACCAAACAGCACCACCATCTAGGAAACAATCATTCAAAACATGAATCTGTCTGAGACCCTGCAGAGTCAAACCATGGCATCCCTGATTCCATGTGGCCATGGTGGCGTTGAACACAAATGTCCTTGCTACTGCTCTGGTAGGACACATGAGTGAGCCTGGATCTTCAAAGTACTGCTTCCTTCCTTCTGAATATAGGGAGAGGCCCTGAACCAAAAGAGTTAAGAGTTCTTCCTGGAACTGTCAGACCAAGTTGAGAATAGATTCTTCACCAGGGAGTTAACCTGGCATTCTATTCCCTGGAGCTGGTAACAAGCTCTTGGTGAAGATTTTAATTAAATGTAGGATGCCAATGAATTCCTTTGAAATGGAAGGTTCTGGAATTTGTTTTCTGTCACTGGCCACCAGAGACCTAGCTAATAGGAGTAAATTTACACAACTTGGAGACCTTAGGAAAACGCAGGCTATCATACATTCATTCGCTATAGTAAGCAAGGATTAATGGATTCTTATGTGAGCTGAAGTTCAGCTATGGTTGCAGATTTGCTATTGGAAAAAACAAAACAAAACAAACAAACAAACAAACTAACAAACAAACAAACTAAGCCCAAAGCCTCTGCTAATGGTGTGTGCATCCCTACACACCCCAGGGTTACTGGACCGCTGGAGTTCTGGCCCAAAAGATGCAAACAGTTGTCTTCCAGGTTAGGAGCCTGTGGTAGGCTTTGTTTCCTCTTGCCCACCCTCTCTGTCTGAAATGCAGAAGCCACCCCAGGAGTGCAGCAGGCAACTTGAGAGCATGAGGGTCAATCCTCATGCTGGGCAAGCAGGTGATGGAAGGAGCCTACTGCTTGCTGCTACTAGAACCTGTTGTACTGGCCAAAGTTGCCTTTCTTTTGGTTCCCTGAACAGGAGAAAAACTAACCCTGCCTGGTTATTTAGTGCAGCCAGATGTGACTCTGAGTTAGACAGTGTCCTTTGCCCATTATATCCAAACAAAGTTCTTAGGTTTTTGGATCGGGTGTTGTGTTTTTTTTAAGAAACCAAAATTCGATATAAACTTCCATTGCTTCTCTATCCTCTTTCTTTCTGAGCTGATAGCACTCCTGTAAACATGGTAAATGTTCCTAAGATCCATTGGACATTCTTCAAGAAATGTGGGAAGCACCAACCACAAGGTGACACAGTACAAGAAGGGCAAGGATTCTTTGTATGCCCAGGGAAAGCAGCATTGTAACAGGAAACAGAGTGGCTGTGGTGGGCACACTAAGCCTATTTTCCACAAAAAGCCGAAAACTACAAAGAAGATTGTGCTGAGACTGGAGTGCATTGAGCCCAACTGCAGATCTAAGAGGATGGGGGTTAGTAAAAGATGCAAGCATTTTGAACTGGGAGGAGATAAGAAGAGAAAGGGCCAAGTGATCCAGTTCTAAGACAATTTTGTTATGAAGACAATAAAATCATGAACTTAAAAAAAAAATTCAGAATTCTTACTACACTGGTGTGTTTGTAGGTTCTGGGTATCAAGATGTAGACATCTCAAGGGTCACAGGCTTTTCTGCATTTTTTTCTGTTTACCTAGAGAGCGACAGTGACTTGTTTAGGTCCCATACTGAGCTGGTTAAGGGGACAAAAACCACACAGATGTTCTCACCACTGGCAGAGGTACCCTTTATCCTACTGGGCATACATCTAGACATTCTTTCAAGTTCCACTTCAAACTGCCTATCTGCATATAAGCCACTGTGGCCACCCACAGCCCAGTGTCCATCCTCTTGGCTTTATCTCTGTCACTCATTGTCACTTGGCATACATCAGCCCAACTGTGCTACATATTGTCTTATCTCAGACCACCTTGATATCTGAAGGCAAAGATCACATCTTAGGCCACTTTGTACCACAAGAGCCCACTGCAAGGGGCAGAGGCTTCTGGCAAATTCTTCAGTCTGACCCAGCTCCAACCTGGAAGTCTGGAAAGACCCAGATTCGTATGCTGATTAAACTGGGTGCTGTCCAGCTAGACGTTGAAGGTTGTCCGGCGCGCTGTTTGGTCTCGCCAGCAAGAACCCACGCGGACACACGGATCCTTCTGCAGCAATGCGTTTATTGCATGATGAAAAGAGGAAAGACCCCGGGGCCCCAGAATGGCGCTGTTATATAGCCCCGAGGCAGC
>CM052703.1:64993203-65049160 GCA_028551405.1 Uromys caudimaculatus | reverse complement strand
ATACAGAAAATGTGGTACATTTACACAATGGAGTACTACTCAGCTATTAAAAACAATGACTTAATGAAATTTGCAGGCAAATGGATGGAACTTGAAAATATCATCCTGAGCGAGGTAACTCAGTCACAAAAGAACGAACATGGTATGTACTCACTGATAAGTGGATATTAGCCCAAAAGTTCAGAATGCCCAAGTTTCATTTTACAGTAACCGCTGGACTGAGAGTGAGGTCCCAGTTGGAGGAGGTGGATAAAGGACTGAAGGAGCAGAGGGAGTTTCCAGCCCCATGGAGGGAGCAACAGTGTCAATGGGCCTGACCCCCCCTCCCCCCGTTGTCTTAGAGTTTGGACCACCAACCAAAGAATACACATTGAGGCACCCATGGTTTAGACCACATATGTGGCAGAGGATGGCCTCGTTGGCCATCAGGGAGAGAGGAGAGGCCCTTGGGCCTGAGGGTGTTAGAGGTCCCAGTAAAGGGGAATGTCAAGGTAGGAATAGGGGGATGGGTGGGCGGGTGGGTGGGAGGTGGAATTCCCCCATAGAGGCGTGGAGCTGTAGGCGATAGGGGGTTTTCAAAGAGGAGACCTAGAAAAGGGGAAACATTGGAAATGTAAATAAAGTATCAAAAAAAATTAAAAAAAAAAAAAAAAGAATAGAAGAGTTTTCCAAGATTGCTACCTTACCTGGGGTCTCTCTCCCTCTCTCTCTTCTTCTCCCTCTTCTCTTTCCAACCCCCTTCTCCTCCTCTTTTTGTTTTGTTCTTTTTCTAAGATTTATTTATTTTTATGTATATCAGTACACTGTAGCTGTCTTCAGACACACCAAAAGAGGGCATTGGATCCCATTACAGATGGTTGTGAGCCACCGTGTGGATGCTGGGAATTGAACTCATGACCTCTGGAAGAGCAGTCAGTGCTCTTAGTCACTGAGCCATTTCTCTGTGTAGCCCACACTGTCCTGGAACTCGTACCAGGCTGGCCTCAAATTCAGAGAGCTCCACTTGCTTCTGCCACCACTCCCTGGCTGGTCTTTTTTTCTGACTGACTCATTTCTTTCAGCATCTCTGATATTCGATCTGTCTCTACATTAATTTTCTTCAGCTTGTATGGCATCATTTATTTACATCTCAGTCATTCTGTTTGCACTCGTTCCCTTAGGAATGATCCCTTGTGTTTCCAAGGAATAGGATTGAATTATCTATTTAACTGCCTGCAAGATCTTTTTCTCTTTCTTCCACTTTTGAGACAGAACTTCACTATTGAGGCCAGGTTGGTCTCCAACACTTAAAAAATTCATTTATTTAATTAGTATATGTGTGTGTGCATGCATTCATGGGGAGCTCTGGGGACGATGTGCAGGAATAGGTTTTATCCTGCTATTGTATGGGCCCTGGGAATAGAATTCAAGTTGTTAGGTTTTGTGGCAAATACCTTGATCCCCTTGTGGCATCTTGCTGACCCGGGCCTTACACTCTTAATCCTGCTGGGGATTACAGGTGAGAGTCATCCCTCCTGGACTGTTTTACTTTTCATTTCAATTTGCCTCGTCCTGACTTTTAGGGGTTTGAACTCCCTCCGAGGAATGTGTTCCGGGCAGCCAAGTTAGACCACGTGGTTCCCAGTTTGATCCGGGCCTGCCGGCCGCAGACTACCATTTCCCAGGCAGCCCCGCGCGGGAGGCGTGGCTGCGGGATACGGGCAGCAGCAACACTGCCTTTGGGTGTAAAGCTGGACGTGATGGCCGTATGGGCCGAGCGGCTGACGGGCGTGCGGGGGGTGCTGCTTGACATCTCTGGCGTGCTGTATGACAGTGGCGCAGGCGGCGGAACCGCTATTGCAGGCTCTGTGGAGGCTGTGGCGAGGTTAGTGAGCTCAACGCAGGGGGTGCCCGGCTGTGTCGCTACCGGGGGCGGGGCGTTCGCGCTAGCCCCGCCTTCTCGAGTGCTAGCCCCACCCCACAGGCTGGCTTGGAACCTTGTGGGGAAGGTTGGGTTGGTCCTAGGCCTTTATGAGTTGGAGTTGTGCTTTGGAAGCAGCTGGTTAATTTGCAAGTAAAATACAGATTAAAAAAGTGTAGACTATCTCATTAATATTGCAGTGTGTTATGCCGGTGAGATGGCTCCATGGGTAAAGGCACTCACTGCCAATTGTGACAACCTGACTTCAATCCTTGGGACCCATATGGTAGAAGAACAGTGGCTACTGCAAGTTGCCTCTATCTGCCCTCCATGTACGTGCTCCATCCTAAAAGTAAATAAATGGAAAAGTTACTTTAAAATATTTCATAATGTTGCTTACACGTTTAAATGGCCATTTTTAATGTTCTAGGCTAAGTAAACTATCTTAATGATCCACCTGTTTCTCTTAGAAAACTTTAAATCACATACTTGGCTAGCCATCTAATTTTCTTGTATTGGTTTTGATTTGAGGAGGACAAGGGGTCTGGTTATTCAAACCTTGCCCATGCAGGGACCACAATCAGCATTAAGCCTGGTCCCCAGACAGCACGGTGTAATGTCGATGTGCAGTTGGAAGAGGCTCATTGTTTAGCATTGAGTCTCCCAGAATCACTAGCTGGGGTACCCTGACCTAACTAGGACTGTTTACCTATCTGCAGTTAAGTAAGTCCTTTGATCCTGAGAGGCCCTCCCCTCTCTCTCTCTTTCTCTCTCTCTCTCCCCCACCCCCCTGTGTGTGTGTGTGTGTGTGTGTGTGTGTGTGTGTGCTTTTGTGTGTGCTTTTGTGTGTGTCTGGGGAGAGAAAACACTTGAGCAAGAGGGGTGGCACTGATGACGTAACAAGGACACAGACTCTGTTTTGTAGCAAAGTGAAAGGGGCTGGTGAGGGACAGCTAGTCCTAGGAAACACCTAGACCCTCTGGGTGGGTGGAAGTCCAGTTTACGTGTCTCTCTGGCCTCTACATATTCTCCGTAACTCCAGAACTTAGGGCTGGCTTTGTTTCAGTGAACCTTGGATGTTGAGCAGTTAGTTATGTGGAGGCCCCTCTTAGAGTGTAGCGGGACAGTGGACGATTTTTTTTTTTTTTTTTTTTTTTTGGTTTTTCGAGACAGGGTTTCTCTGTATAGCCCTGGCTGTCCTGGAACTCACTCTGTAGACCAGGCTGGCCTCGAACTCAGAAATCCACCTGCCTCTGCCTCCCAAGTGCTGGGATTAAAGGTGTGCGCCACCACTGCCCAGCAATTACCACTACTGCCCGGCTTGGACGATGTTTTGAAGTGAAGTTGCCTCATGTAAGTAGCAAGGGCTTTATGGGGCTCTCATTTGAAGGGGAGGTAACTGTATTTTGTGCTCAGATGAATAAACTGAGTCACCATAGATCAGTATCCATGAAGACAGCTCCAAGACATACATTCCAGGGGATGGTGCCACCCATAGGAGATGGCACTCTAATTAACAACTGAAGAGAATCCACCCACAGACATGCCCAGATGCATGTCTCCTGGATGATTCTAGATCTCATCAAGTTGACAGTTGAGATTACCTGTGTCATACATGCATATCCACACACATGCTCGTGCGCGTGCGCATATACTAATATGTATAATGAAAATGAGATATCTTTTGGCATCCTGGTAAGAGAGCCTTCACATCGTTGCCTCAGAATATATAAATCAAAAAGTCAGCAACTGAGAATGTGGACAAATGACACCAGTGACCCCCTAAGTGTAGGAAGAATGCCCCACCCAGTTGCATTAGAAGTACAAATTACTAGCCGGGCAGTGGTGGCGCACGCCTTTAATCCCAGCACTTGGGAGGCAGAGACAGGCGGATTTCTGAGTTCAAGGCCAGCCTGGTCTACAGAGTGAGTTCCAGGACAGCCAGGGCTACGCAGAGAAACCCTGTCTCGAAAAACCAAAAAAAAAAAAAAGAAGTACAAATTAAAACTATACCAATGGTTTTTGATAAAACTGGCAAGAATCCAAAGGTTAGGAACAAGTTAGCTTTGTTTCTTTTCTTGAGACTTTGTAGAAAGAAAAGCTGCTACCTAACATAAGAAGACACAATTGATACTTCCTGGCAGTAGTGGGTACAGTTCTGGGTATTTGTCCTGACTTGTTTATTAGCAATAACTGAGTAGGGCGGTGGTGGTGCACGACTTTAATCCTAGCATCAGGAGGCAGAGGCAGGAGGATCTCTGTGAGTTCAAGTCCAGCCAGATCTACAGAGTGAGTTCCAGGACAGCCAAAGCTACGCAGAGAAACCCTGTCTTAAAAACAAAACAAAACAAACAAGAAAAAGAAAGAGGTAATTGAAATATAAGGTGGCTGTGTCTTTTGAAATCATAAAAGACGAAGAACGACCACTCTCCACAATCAGGGAAGAGTTACTGTCTCTCTCCACAGTGGACACCGTACAGTGT
This sequence comes from Uromys caudimaculatus, assembly GCA_028551405.1. Taxonomy (NCBI): domain Eukaryota; kingdom Metazoa; phylum Chordata; class Mammalia; order Rodentia; family Muridae; genus Uromys; species Uromys caudimaculatus. Next base: position 65,044,777 of record CM052703.1, on the reverse strand, counting down.
GAGTGAGAACAGCATTCATGTGTGTCCTCTTTGGGGTAGAAAAGGCAGAAATGCACATGTTCCTGCTGCTGTATTTGCATATACCCCGGAAAGACACTTGCTGCTATTTTGGAGTCTTAGTGAAGAGATGGGGTCGAAGCAGAGAGAGTGGGTTGGGGAAGAGAGGAGGAAAGCCCCTTCATTGTCCAACTTTATGTATCAACATTTTAAAAGCTTTTGAACCATTCAAAATCAAAGTTATAATATGTGGCTTTCTTCAGCTGCACCTGAAGACTGGTGTTACAAGGGGCATAAAGCTGGGAGGGGGGAGTGCAGGGGGGGGTTGCGGGAGAGCAGGGAGGGTGGGGCAGGAGCCACGGTGGCTGGTTTGGACACTTACACCTTAGCTAAAGAAGGAGGCAGTTAAGTTGCAAAAAGAGAATTAAAGAGGTGTTTTAGAAGTAGATCTAGTGAGACTTGTTCCCATGTGGATGTTGTGGGGCTGGAGAGAACAGAGTGAAGGGGTCATGTGGCTTTTACAGTCAAGAAACAGGGTGACAAGTGCTTGTGCTTGGCTAGCTTCCTGCTTTTTTGTAAAGTAGGGAAACCTAAGCCTAGGGGATGATGCTGCCCACTTAGGGTGGGTCTTCCATCTCTGTTAACCTAATGAAGAGAACCTCTCACAGGCATGCTCAGAGGCTTGTCTCCTATGTGATCCCATCAAGCTGGTAATCAATATTAACTACCACAACATTTCTTTAATATTCTTCTAAAGTCAGAGCCACTTGAAAGCAACTTATTGGTTTAAAGAAAAAAATGTCTGTATCCCAGGCTGACCTCAAACTCAAGATTCTCCTTCCTCAGTTTCTTTTCTTTTTTTTTTTTTGGTTTTTAGAGACAGCTGTTGTCCTGGAACTCACTCTGTAGATCTGGCTGGACTTGAACTCACAGAGATCCTCCTGCCTCTGCCTCCTGATGCTAGGATTAAAGTCGTGCACCACCACTGCCCGGCTCCTTCCTCAGTTTCTTAGGTGCTGGGATTACACTGTACCAATATGCCTAGTTAAAATTATTAAAGTAAATTCTACATCTAGAAAACATTGTTACTGTGTATGTAACACCCAATTCATTTCACTCTCAGAAAGCCCCCTCCGTACTCCCCTGCCTAGAGCTTTGCCCTCTACCCCCATAGGTTAGTTTCGCTTGTGACTGGATATTGTAGGGCTGAAAAGAACATGGAGTGAAGAGAAGTCAGGGCAGCAGAACCTTGAGGAGGCAGCTGGTCATGTGACTTCTGCAGTCAAGAATTCACAGAGTGGGTCCTCCTTATGATTGTCCCTCTCACCAGCTGTTACTTTTGAGATATTCCTTGTGTCTGGGGCAAGTGGTTCGTAGATGGCTTGATTGTGTCACTAAGCATATTTCCATGTAGGAATGTCTTAGTTTTACTGCCATGAAGAGACACTATGACCAAGACAACTTATAAAAGAAGGCATTTAGTTGGGAGATTACTTATCGTTTTAGAGGGTGAGTCCATGACCATCATCATGAGGAATATGGCGGCAGGCAGGCAGGCACTAGAGCAGTAGCTGAGAGCTCACATCTGATCCACAAGCATGAAGCAGAGAGAGCTTCCTGGGAATAGCATGGGCTCTTGAAACGTCAAAGCCCTCCCCCCAGGGACACACCTCCTCATCAAAGCCACACCCTCTAATCCTTCTTAAACAGCTCCACCAACTGGGAGCCAAGCGTTCAAATATATAAGCTTGTGGGGGCTGTTCTGGTTCAAACTGCTACAAATGATGACATAATTTGTGCATTCCTCTGTTTTCCATTTGGGTTACTGCAACTGGAGCTGCTGTGAATATTCTAGAACATGTGTTTTGGTGAGCATGTGAGAGTGTTTCTGTAGGAACATGGGAGTGTCAGAGTGGTGTGGCTGAGTTACAAGGCAGGAGTGTGTTTGGCTTTGATAAGTGCTGTCTGGGAGTTCTCTAAAGCGGTTATGTCATTTGTATCTCAAGCCAACAGTGTACAAGAGTCACGGCTGTCCTTTGTCCTCCCCCACACTCAGCTCTTTCCTCAAAGTGAGGCAGAAGAGAAGACGGGAAATCCTGGGAACGTGAGAACTGAGAGGAGCCCTTCACCCTGGAGTCTGGCTGAAGCCTCTTACTCCCAGAACAATTCCAGCACAGTTGACTGTTAAGGCCTTCATCCCTTCCCAGCTGTAAGCCTGCAATTTTCTAGGGATCTCACCAGAAACCCCCTTTACCAGAGACAGGATATGTACTACACCCCTTGCAATGTAACCTTAGTGGCTCCTGGTTTTACTTTATCAGATCATAAACCCATCCATGGCACTTCCAAAGCCTGTCATCTCGCGTATTAAAAGGGAGAGAAAATGGAGAAATAAAAATCAAATAAAATTTCTTAACAGCCGTCTCAGATGTAACCTGAGAGCCACCTCGGTGGTTACAGTTAATGCTAAGACAGTTGTGCCCAGTGAGAAGCCCATCCTCAGGCTTGGCTATGTCTTATTTCAGCATACCTGTGTATCCAGGCATGTCTGTCTTCCCTCTGAGCACCTCTCTCTCTTCAGCCTTGTGCTTAAGCCTAAATTAAAATATCTTCAACAAAACTTCCAATTCTGCTTCTTAAACTGACCAGTCCTGAAAATCTGATGAGAATTGAAGCCATGACTCCTGTTTTGTCCTGGAAGAAGGTCTCTGAAAGCCTAGCGGAGTTCCTCTGGCTGCTGAGGGTGGCTTTGCAGAGCTATATCTTTGTCCCCTTCATCACCAACAGTAGCAGGATCATTTTTACTTTCCAGCCCTGTGAAAAATAGTGTGAAGGTACGGAGCCTCGGTCCCTGTCTCCATCTATTGTTTTTTTCTTCTGTCAGGAGCACAGATGTTGGTAGGGACTGGCAGGAGGAGGTGCCCCTTATCTAAGCCTTTGATTTCTAGACAGGAGTGTGGCTCTGGATAGTACACTTCCCAGGCAGGCAATGTCCAAGTACCTCCCAGGACAGCAAGGTAGCCGGCCTTTGAGGGTAAGTGTTCTACCCACAGGCATTTCATCAGTGCTTTCTTTTATAGCTCTCTGACATCCAAGGTGGGTCTATTATCCTTCTTGTTTGTTTGGTTTTTGTTTTTTTTTTTTTTTGTTTGTTTGTTTTGTTTTTGTTTTTGAGACAGGGTTTCTCTGTGTAGCCCTAGCTATCCTGGAACAAGCTCTGTAGACCAGGCTGGCCTTGAACTCAGAGATCTGCCTGCTTCTGCCTCCTGAGTGCTGGGATTAATGTGTACCACCACTGTTACCTTTCTTAACTAGCAGGTCTAGTGGAGACTCAGAGTGAGGTAAGCTCACTATGTACCTGAGCTAGGATAACAAAGAAGACCTGTGAACCCCACTCTGCCAGACCAAAGCAGGCCCTTAACTGGCATCCTAGACCTATGCCTGGCCTTTTGAGGAGGAAGGGGCTGGCAAGGGTTCCCTCTAAATCAATGGTTCTCAACCTTCCGAATGTTACAACCTCTTAATACAATTCCTCATGCTGTGGTGACCCCCAACCATAAAATTCTTTTCTTTTCTTTCTTTCTTTCTTTTTTTTTTTTTTTTTTTTTTTTTTTGGTTTTTCGAGACAGGGTTTCTCTGTGTAGCCCTGGGTGTCCTGGAACTCACTCTATAGACCAGGTTGGTCTCGAACTCAGAAATCCACCTGTCTCTCCCTCCCAAGTGCTGAGATTAAAGGCGTGTGCCACCACTGCCCGGCTCATAAAATTATTTTCATTGCTACTTCATAACTGTAACTTTGCTACTGTTAAGAACAATAATGTAAATATTTTGGGAGATAGAGGTTGACCAAAGGGGCTCTGACCCACAGCTTGAGAACCACTGCCCTAAATGGTTGCCGTTAAACTGACACTCCTAGCCCGTCACAGTGCTGCCCAAGAAAAGAATGCAAAGAGTTGTGGTGTTAGGAAGGACCCTGTGGGCTCTGGGCTTGTGTCTTCTGGCTGGTCCTAGGAAAACTTCTCTAAGATGCGCTTTGAGTTCTATAGAGATGGCATTTGCTGCTCTTGCAGAAGACCAGGGATCAGGTTCTAGCCATTACATTGTAGTTCCCAACACCTACCCAGAGGCTCACAACCATCCATAACACTAGTTCCAGGGGATCTGATGGCCTCTTCTGATCTCTATGGGCACACATGTGGTGCACAGACATGCATGCCAGCCAAACACTCATACACATAAAATAAAATAAATAAATCTTTAAAAAGAAATGAAAAAGATCTGTTTTGACCCCTACAGGCTTACATAGCAGGGGTATCTCTGGTGTGGTGACACTGTGAAATGTAGCAGCCTGTGACAACAATCCTAGAATACACTGAAGGCAGCTGTGGATCAGGCACAGGGGAAAGCCCCCTTTCTTGAAGCCTGTGAGATTATTCCTATTGAGGGGGTAAGGGACCCAGAGGACTGACTTTGATCTCTCTGAACTCCCTGGCTCCTTTGCTACTTGATCAAGTCCCTAAATCTGTACCTGGTCTACTGGAGCATCTCAAGTGACCTTTGACCCTCTCTTGACTGACAATCCTTTTCTTCCCTCATTTCTTCTGTGGCTTTTTTGCCGGGAGTGCTTCCAAGCAGCCCTGGCCTCTCTATAAGGCCAAACCTTCCTGCTCAGGCCTAAGGCAGCCCCAACAGCCCCTCCCCCCCCTTTCCCTGTGGCACGTGCCAACGTGCCAGTGGCATGGGTAAGAGGTTTGCCCTTTGTTAAAACACCTGCTTTTGAAGCTTGCTGGGGTTTTTCCCTCTCTAGGTGGCTGAGCCAACACTAGCCCTCCCAGAATCCTTCACAGATGGGTTCAGCTTGCTAGGCTGGGCATCCAGCTGGCTTGTGTGGCCTTGGTGGACCTTTCCACCTTTCCCTCTGTGACCCCTTGAAGTGCAGGGCTCCCTTTGAAGTTCTGCCTACGTGCAGAGGAAGTTCCTGGGGTAAGGCCATCAGCCACAGAGGGACACGGTGAGATGGGGGTGGGATGGGACCCTGGGGGAACATGCGCTTCCCTGGCAGTTCCCAGGCACCGAGGCCCCCAGGAGGCATCTTCATTTTTGAAGTCTAGGAGGGGATGGCTCACTGTCTTCCATTATTTTTTCTGGATTTTCTGGGGAGACAGATTTTGTTTTTATTTTTGCATTTTCTAGAAAGTTCCCATTTATTGGGGGACAGACGCATAGGAAGAGGATAATCTTAGCCATTGAAAATGAAATGGAGGTCACCTGAAGGAGGCTCACCAGGCAGGCAGGTGCTGGCTTCCTAACTCACTTCCACACCTGCCCAGTGAGTCCTTTCCAAGATGGAGGAGTGGAGGTCCTGAAAAGCAGAAAAGAGGCTGAATTCTCACCAAAGCCAAATGAATTCATGCATCCACCCACACACCCAGCAAACATTAGTTGGACACCTGCAGTACTGGGAGCCCTGCTCTAGACCCAGAGAGTCTGATAGTGAGCCAGGTGGCTAGAAACCAATGCCTTAGTGGAGCCAATGTGGCCAGTGCCTGGGGACCACTAGTGAACAGCTTGTGCTGGGTAGGCTAGTGTGTCAAGTAGACAGAGTCTAGACTGTGTGGATGGAAGTCCAGGGCTGCAGGTGCTCAAGAGCCTCATAGGTCCCATAAGCATCGAGTTGAGATCCAGAGAGGTAAACCTAAGAGCATCCTAGATGGAAGAAGGGCACTTCACCCTTCCCATGTGGAGTCATTCTTACACTCCCCATACACACACTTAGTTCTGGAAGCTGCTGGGTGGGGCTGATTGACTGTTGTAGGACCTGTGGGCAGGTGTGGACATCTGTAACCCGCCTGCGCCATCCCCCCAACCCCCAGGCCTTTATTGGAGCCCATTTGTGGGCAGATTGGGCTCCCTGAGGGAAGCCATTCAGAGGCAGGCTGGGCACAGCAGGGGCTGCAGCACAAAGGCCCTGCTGATGGCCCCTGAGGCCTCTGCATGTGAAAGGAGATGAGCATTTACTGCATCCTGTCGGAGGCCACTAAAGCACATCTGGACCAGCCTAGGCCAGATGGGCCTTTTTGGGGCCAGCGGAAGGAACCGGGCTTGGCCTCAGCTCAGGGCAGACTCATAAAGCAATTCCCACCCAGAATGGTGAGCCAGGCCCACAGCCCAGCCTCCAGGTGGCTCCTCATGATCCTCAGGGGGAATAGAAGTCTTAGGTACCCTGTAGAAACCCAGATGCCATACAGAAAGTCTGGGTGCAGCAGCAAGTGATCTGGTCAGGGCAGCTTTGAAATCTGGCTAGGCCTCACCTCTAGGACCTCAGTGCTCAGCTGTCAGGACAGCATCCAGTCATAAGGACAAGGTCCCCGAGAATAGCCATAACAATGAAGAGAGTAGACCATGCCAAGCTGCTTCCTCTCAGTCCCACCTGTGAGCCTGGCTAGCCAGGGAGTCAGCTGGGCAAGGCACTTGCTTGAGTTTGCTTACCTTACCTACCAGGAGCTCTGGTGGCTCCACCCAGGCCTTGGGCAAGGGTCTATACCCTTGGGCAAGATAGTGATATTGATCTTATATATTGCCCTTTTCCGGTCCACAGGTGAGCCATGATGGGGGTGGGGGTGGAGCAGGGACCAGAGCAGCATGTTCTTTTTCCTGGGTTCTGGGTTTTGTAATGTCAACACTTGACATTTCATAACATAGGTAACTTCCTTCAGTGAATGTCCCTACCAGCACTTGATTCCGAGAAAAGTCCAAGGCCTTTGCCATCACCCCTGTCGTTGTCGCGTACCTGTCTCAGACTGACCCTGTGTGTCTTCCATCCCCCTTCTTTTATGTTCCCCCAAAGCACAGAACATTTGTGACACAGCTTTCTCCCTCTCCTGATCTTTGCAGTCCTCAAGGCAGCTACCTGTCACACAGGCACTGCCCTTGTCCTGTCTTCTCCCCACCCCCAACTCTGTGTTCAGCCAGAGTAAGGTCTTAACTCTGTATTACCCTCAGAGCAAATTTTAAAAATGATATTTAGTTATCTGTGCTTGTATGCACACGCACACATGGGAAGGTCAGAGAACACTTTAAAGGAGTTGGCTCTGTCTTTCCACCATGTGGGTCTGGGGGCTTGAACTGGAGCCTTTACCTGCTGAGCCAGCTCATTTGTTCTACATTTCATTTGGGGAAAGAAAACCCAAATTAAGAAGGAAATCAGAAGCATGTTTGCTGTGAGACCAGTCAGTGAAAAGCCTGGGGGTGTTTTGAGGAGTGATGGTGGTGAGTCTGGGGTGTATGTGATCTGATCTGCACGCCAGTGACTAAGTGTACCAGGAGACAGAGCAGCCAAACAGTGCTTTGTCCAGACTGCAGAACCTCTGGATGATGCCTTATTAAGATTGCAGACTCTGTGAAGCTGGGAAGGAGAGAGAATTAGCTCTTTTGAGTAGTTTATATTTGACCTGGACTGTATATAAGAAAGCTATAGAGCAATACACACACACGGTGTTATGGAATATAATGTGGCAAGGAGGTACATGTAGTAGGCCTGAGTCAAAGTGCACCCCTGAGAAATTATGACCTACAACAGACCTGGGATAATTGGGGGAGGGGAGAGGAGTGAGGACCTGAGGAAGGGGTAGAGAGGCAGACGAGTAGACATGTAGACAGACAGACATACGGGAGCAGAGCCATGAGGACAGAGAAAAAGGATGGCGGGGTTGGGGGGTGGGTCTTGGGAGGGGCATCCACAGAGAACAGGTAGAGGAGATGCTGAGAACAGACAAAGAGCTGGAGTGGCTGACTGGTCTGTTTTATCCAGCACACACCTGTGGCATCTGGCAGCTTGTGGGGCTGGTCAGGTCCTAAGTAATTGCTAGGTCGCTGAAGGCAGGCCAGCAGAATGCCTGAATACTAACATATAGAACACCTTTAAAACAATGATTTCATGGTTTTATGTCGTTTACAGTGTGTGCGTGTGTGCTTGTGCTGTGGCACACATGTAGAACTTAGATGGTAACTTGCAGGTGTCAGTTTTCTCTTTCCACCATGTGGGTCCTCAGGATCATCCTCTGGTGAAAGGTTGGCAGCAGGCTTCTTTACTTGTTACTTTTTAGATGAAGAGTTCACTTTGTTGTCCAGAACTGCTGAGTTCAAGAATACTACCCTGCTCCTGTCTCTCTAGAGCAGTGGTTGATGTGGTTATAAAAAGATGAGGTGTGGGGGGAAGGGGGTGCCTCAGCAGGCCCATGTGGAGGCCTCCCTTCCCCCTGAGGGACCAGCCACATGATGGTATAGTATAGGGTAGAGTTTATTCAGGGCATGGAGTTAAGAGGGTAGTAGAGGCAGAGAGAGGCAAAGAGTAGAGAAATAGGCCGGCCATGAACACGTGGAGAGTGGGGGAAGGGAATGGGGAGAGGGGGCAGCAAGAAAGCAAGAGTAAGAGAACAAGAGAGGGAGGAGGAGAAAACAGCCCCTTTTATAGTGGGTCAGGTCCACCTGGCTGTTGCCAGGTAACTGTGGGTGGGGGAGCATAACTGACTGTTGCCTGGTAACTGTGGGGTGGAGTTTAGACAGAATGCTAACAGTGGTCCTTGACCTTCCTAATGCTGTGACCCTTTAACACAGTTCCTCATGTGTTGACCCCCAACCATAAGATTATTCTGTTGTTACTTCATAACTGTAGTTTTGCTAGTTATGAATGATAATGTACATATATGATATGCGACCCCCAAAGGGGTTATGACCTATAGGTTGAGAACTGTTGCCTAGAGGTTGGGATTCCAGGTGTTCACTACCTGCCAGACTAGTATACCATCTTTTAAAAGACAAATACTCCAACCCCTATCTATCTGGGCTGGTGTCATAATTGATCTGTGAACTTGAACTTGCTGGAAAGAGGCTGAGAGTTGAGTATGGGAGGCTGTAGCCGTAGCAGTAAAATTTGTTGTCCAGGATGTGATCTCAGGCATGACAGGCAGGATCACCCTGGAAGTCAAAACAGCCAGTGTGGGTATTCTGGATCAGAGTTATTGATTTACCTTCAGTGTGGCACAGGTAACTTATGATGCCAAAGCCCCTGGGACAGACAGAGAAGCCGACTGGCAAAGCAGTACTCATGCACTGCTTGCTGTTAGGAGAAGGGGGAGGGCTGACTTCTCTCTGTCATGGTGCCTCTAGGATACCTACCAAGTCCTGATGCTGCTTCTCCCTGAGTAGAACTCCCTCACTCTGGGCTCCTCCCCCTTGGTTTTGCTTCATGGAAACCCTGGCTTCCTACTGGACAGAACCTGTCTGGAAGGTTGAGATGGCCAACACCAGCACAGGTCACCGTATAGTCATCACTGACATTTACTGTTGAGTATTTGCAATTTGCCACGTACTTCTCTTTACATATCGAATCGACATCTCTATCTGGTATCTCCTGTGAATGACTTGCTGCATAAATGAGGAACCCGGGGTTTGAGAGGCACAGGCCAGAGGCTGCAGGACACACAGGGAGGTGTGTCTATTTTCTGAGCCCAGCTTCATCTTGTGCTTGGGTTTGCTTAGGGCTCAACAATCTAGGCCACTGCTACTTGGGGATGACTGCCTGCCAGCTGAATTTGCAGGGCTGGAGGGTGAGATTTGTTCCCATGGCTATTCCCAGAATGCTTCATATTCCTCAGTCTTCCTTCTCTGTTGACCCACTTAGGTTGGAGGGTCACCAGGATCTCCCTGGTTACCAAGTTCATGTGCTTGACTCACGTGTTTGTCAATTGCTGTGAAATCGATGCTCTGGCCTTGGCGTATCCCTGTGATCTGAGCTCAAGCACGTCATAGAGAACACAGTGGTTGGGTATTCTGAGGACAGGTGATGTGGGCATCAGCACAGGGAAGGTATACTATGTGTTTTGTAAGGGCCCTGGCTGGGGGCCTGCCTAAGTTACATGGCCTTCCTGAATTACTTGACCTAATGGCCTTCATCCAGAGGAGCTAAGGCCTGGCTACTGTGCACTGCTGTTCTGCTCTCTGCTCAGAGTTTGGACTCTGACCACACATAGTGACCACACACATGGGACACTGTTCAACAGTGCCCATTGGAGCTTGAGGAGGTTTGGGTGGGCCAGCAGGTAGCTATCTGTCAAGTGGGAAGGCTGGGCTGGGAAGGTGTAGCAGGTCCAGCCAACCTTGTGCTGTGTTTGGTGCCTTCCACCACTGAGGGTTTTCTGCTGGTGTCAGTGAGTGAGGAGTTCATGGAGGTCTCAGAGGTGTGTCTCCTCTATGCCAGTCTTGATAGTGTCTCCAGCATGCTCTGAAATGGGGCGGCTTATATTCCCAGTTTAGGAGGAAACTGGAGAATCAGGAGTTCAGGTCATCCTTGGCTACATACTGACTTTGAAGCCCACCTGGACTCCTTGGCACCTTCTTTATAAAGAAAGAAAGAAACAAGAATGAAAAGCATTTCAGGAGCCAGGCATGGTAGTGCATGCTTGAGTTCAGCAGTCAGGAGGCTGAGGCAAGAGATTTTGCTTTTGTTTTTTGGGTTTGTTGTTGTTTTTTAAATTAAGGTTATTTTGGCCTACTCTGTCTCAAGAAACTAAACTAAACCAAACTAAACTAAAAACCAAACCCATTCTGGTACCCTCTGGCTTGAGGACCCTGGAGAGCTGCCTGTATTTTTCAAACAACCCCAGAGGTACTATTAGCATCTTCCCTTATGATGGTTCATACGACATGTTAACTGGACAGGAGCTAGAAGTACTGTGGAGACAAATCCTGGGCATGTCTGGGAGGGATTTTCTAAAATGGCTAATAGAGATGGGAAGACCTACCCTATATGTGGATGACATCATTCTATAGTTTAGGGTCCCAGGCTGAGTGAGAAGGAGAAAGCTGCTGAGCACCGACATTCATCTCTCTGTGCTTCTCAACTGTGAACACAGTTGTGACCAGCCGCCTCAAATGCTGCCATGTCTTCCCCACCATGGCGGAATGTGTACCCCTTGAACTGGGAGCCAGAATAGACCCTTCCCCCCTCGAGTTGCTTTACCAGGTATGTTGCCACACCAACAGAAAAGTAACTGACTGACAAATCCCTCCAGGAAATGGCCTCTCTGCCCTGCTTCCCATTTCAATAGTATGTGATACCCTCTATCCCACCCTAGGTGAGGTCTGAGTTGGACTAGTGGTTAGAGTGGTGGAAGACTGGGGGGAACCTTCCCAATCTCTGCCACATGAGCTTCTCTGGTACCAGGTGGGCCTTGGATCCAATTTGGAATTTGAGTCACAGGTCACTCCCAATAAAGGATCTGCAGCACTAGATTTGTGTACCTCATCAGACTCACTTTGATCAGGAACTAGAAGGCTTTCAAATACCCTCTGCAAGAATGTGCTGGTCGCTCCCTGTCTATTCTGGACCCCAATGAGCCTTTGAACTATCATTTCCCAAGTTTGAGATTACTTCATGGACATTTAGCCTGTAAATACATGGTTTAAACTCTTTGACGGCCCTGTCCCATAGGGTCCTGATGATCCTGTTCAGTAGGTTCTTATAGTCTTGTGGTCTCCATGACCTCTTTTGGTTTTGGGAACCCTGACCTCTCCCACAGCCCCATAGTCTTACCTAGATGCCTAAAGCTGTAGTCCTGGAGTTGTCCCCAGGGGTTCTCTGCCCTGTCTGTGTGACACCCATTGAAGCAAAGGGCATGACATGCTGAAGTCACAGCTCTGGTTTCCAGGAGCCAAGAGCTGGCAGAGCAACAGGAGGAAGAAGGTCTTGGTGTCACCCAGGGTATAACTAGTGGAGGATGGCCTCTGTGTGAACAGGGTAAGATGGGGCTTTTGGAGGGAAAGCATGTGGACCTGGCCTTAAAGAAGGATAGGATTCCAATCCAGGGGACAATGCAGATAAAGACACTGATAATGAGAAGACCTCTAGGCAGATAAAGGCAACAAAAGCCAGGGCTATGGGAAGAGGAGGAGGCACCCCCATTGTTCATTCCCTGGCAAGCTCCTGGCCCTGCCCAGCCTCCTTTTCTGGTCCTTCTGAGGGGAGCTCATGACTCTTCAGCTTTTCAGCCCTTGGCAAGCTGGAGAGGGCAGGCTTTGAGCTGTCCCAAGGTCACTCAGGATGTCCAATAATTGTCCTAACACTTTACCTGCCACGGAACAGTAATGAGAGGGTTTTCATTATTTTCGGGTGAGCGCTCCTGGCAGATGCCCGACAGCCAGCAGATGTGTAAAGTCCGAGGTGATTTGTAAGGGACTGGCTCATCCGATGCACAGTAATTGCACAAGGCGATGTTGTCACTCAGAGGAGCATCCTGGCCTGCTGGCTAAGGTTAAGGTCAGTTCAAAGATCCAGTTGGGTCATAGGAAGTAGAACTCTTTGAGGGGTGAGTCAGTGGCTAAGACTCTGGCCACAATATTAGTGGGGCCTGCAGGCCGGCCAGGAGCATCCCCCTTCAAGGCTTTTGGGTATTGGGGTGGACCTGCAGCCACCATCCTTCCTCAGGGTCTCTTCTGCAGCTCTCTGTAAGCTGTGCCTTTTTGGGCTTTCCTCATGATCTGGAATCTGTTCTAGGCCTCCCAAGGCCAGATCTGTAGCGTGTGGCACTGGCGCTCACAGAGAGATGAAGAGCGATGTAGCTGTGGTCTCTCCGCTCCCTCTGCCTGGGTTTCTGTAACAGATACCACTAAGCTGCGGCTTACACTGCATATATTTCTTTCTCCTGGCACTGGAGGTACTGGATGCCTGTGACTAGGGTGCTTGCGTAGTTGGGTTCAGGCAACATTTCTTCCTGCTGATAGGTGACAACCATTTTACTGTGCATTTATATGATCTTGCTGGGTGAGCTCTGAGAGAGATGGGGGAGCAAAGAAGAGAGGGAGGACAGCTTCACTAGGCTTCTCAAGGGTCTTTCAGTTTGTTTTGGGGTAGGCTCTCTATGTATCTCTGGCAGGCCTGAAACTTGCCATGAGAACCAGGCTGGTCTCAAACTCTTTGATTCTCTTGCTTCTGCCTTCAATGTTGGTGTTGCAAGCGTATGTCACTACACCCATCCTGTGTGGTCTCTGAGGATACCAGGCCTATCATATGGGGACCCCTGTTTTATGATTCTACTTAATCATAATTTGTTGCTCATAAGCCTTGTCTCCAAGTACGTACACACAGGAGGCGGGCATTAGGGTTTCAGTGTAGGAATTTGGTGAGGTATAGCTCAGGCCATAGCTCAGGCCATCCAGGCCTCACATTGGTGTGCAGCATCTTGCTCATCTTGGTTTCAACCCAGGTACACAAACACAGGGCAGGCCCATACATGTCTCACCCCTCCCTAGAGTAGGATGCCCCAGAGCAGAGTGTTGGGACTGCCTGGCCCTGCCTGGGACATAGAGCTTACATTTGAAGGTCCTGGGCATTTTGCCCTCTGTGCCTGCATACAACTTCATATATAGCTTAGGGCCCCAAAAGCTTTGTGCTCTCAGGCCAGATGACATGGGTCATTTCTCTTCTAGAAGACTTGCCTTCTTTCCCTGAGTGGGGAGTACTTTTACTCAGTTAGCTAGTAGATGGTGAGAGTCACCTGTGAGGAGGACCTGCCCTGGGGAGTGAAGACAAGATCAGGCCAATTCAGCACAATGACAGTGCTTCCCCAGAGCCAAGACTCCATGAAAACCTGTATTGGTGTTTCATTAGCTTTACATTTTAAAAACTTTAATCTTTAATTTTATGTGTATGGGTGTCTGTGCACCATGTGTGTACAGTGCCCACAGAGGCCTGGAGAGGTTGTCTGATCCCCTGGAACTGAAGTTACATTCAGTTATGAGCTGCCACATGCATGCTGGGAACCAAACCTAGGGTCTCTGTAACTGCAGAATGTGTTCTTAGTCACTGGGACATCTCTCCAGCCTACACTTTACTATCTTAATAACAGTAGTGACTACTGTAATGATCTTCAGTGATTTTAAATAAAGAGAGCTCATGGGCTGGTCCCTGGTGGTCAAGGGGTCTGTGTTGACATATCAAAGGGAGGCAATGTTGGTGGCACAGAGGGACAGGACTCAGAGGGAAGGCTCTGCATACATAGTTCCAGTGCCATTATCCCCGGACAGATAAACTAGCATAGAGAAAGCACTGATTTCCCAAACTCATGTTGGTACCTCAAAAGAGACAAGGAGCTCCTCCCTTCCACCCTATCAGAACTTGTGTTTGGAGTGACAGATGTGAGGCTCTGCCATCTCACTGTCACAACGATTGCTCACTGTTCTGAGAAGGTCACATAACCATTCATTAGCAGTAATTAGTCCCCTGAGACCTGTGCACTTCTTCACTCACGTGCTCCATTAACTTGGGTGTGAATCACACATTCCAGGCACCAATCAATGAAGACCCATCCATAATACACAAGGTGATGCTATTAGTCACAATATATTAACTGCCTAATTTAAAAATAAAAAAGCCATCTTTATGAAGGGCAATTAACCACTGAGAGTAATTGGTCATTCATAAACCTCTGATTAGGAAAGACAAATAATAAGAAAGGGGTGAAGGGATGAATCACTTAGGCTGGAAGATGTGGTAGTGAGCCGAAGCCAGAGATGTACAGAGTTCTTCATAAATGGCACCTGCTAGCCCAGGGCTGGCTGGTCCCTGAAACTTACCTGCTTCTGTGGGAGTTAGGTCCCAGAGGGTCAGAACCAGCCTAAGGGAAGTAAGTGGCAGTTAAAGTGTTTTAGACTCCCTGTGTGCCCAGAATGGGGATGCCCTACAGAATCCAGCAGACCACATTGCCAAACTTTCAGAGTATGTGGGTTGGGGAGAAGGACAATCAACACATAAATTGGAAGACAGAAGATAGTTGATGTCCTGGAGAAGTAGAGGTGATAATAGAGACAGAGTGGAATGAATATCAGACATGGCAGAAAGTAGGCCCTACTCTCCCACTTGCTGCCCCATGGTAGGCAGATGCCCAGCTCATCCCTGTCTTCTCCATGACCCACCACCCAGGCTCATCCTCCAGACTCATCTCCCATTTGCTCAATGGAAGTTGCTAGCCACCTGCCTACCTGGGAGGGTGGGGCTCCACACCTGGAAGGGCCACTCTTCCTCAGTTCATTCAGCCTACAGACCTCTCCTGGACCTGAATATTCTTGTAAAAGTATGGGCTTTCTATGCCAGCCTTGCTCTGAATAATGGCATAGAGACTTCTATATTTATTAAAAGCTTCAGGCACTGTAGCTAGGCAGATTCTCAGCTATTCTAACCTGACAGTGCTGGCCTGGCCTATTTCCCAGCCAGGTGGCCCATTCCTGCCATCTTAGAATTGACCAGAAACCTCCTCCTTTATCTGTGTCCCTGATAACTACTTCCTGGTCCTCACCTGAGACCCTCTCCCTCTTTCTGAGCCTGAAAGTCCTGCCTTTTCCTTCCCTGCCCTGTTCAGCTCTTTATTTAACCAATCAGAAGATGGTGGAGAACTGTTTTATACTGAGTCAGGAGATGCTTCATAATAATGACACTACAAGAAAGTCTGGCCTGCAACCAGATCTCTGTGTACAGAAATCAGCATTTGAATACACAGTGCACAAAAACATCCTCCAACATTTTCTTTCTTTTTATATATATATATATATATATATATATTTATAATATATATTGTTTTGTTTTGTTTTAAAAGATTCATTTTATTTTATGTACATGCATACACTGTAGCTGTCTTCAGACACACCAGAAGAGGGCATCGTATTCCATTACAAATGGTTGTGAGCCACCACGTGGGTGCTGGGAATTAAACTCAGGACCTCTGGAAGTGCTCTTAACCACTGAGCCATCTCTCCAGCCCCCTCCAACATTTTCTATGAGACTTAGCCATGGGGTTTGTGAGAGCTGGGGTAACATTGATCTGCCTCAGGAGGAGGGACAGAAAGAAAGCCTTGGGCTTTTCTGGGGCCCAGTTTCATAACCTATAAAATGAGATAAGTTATGTCCTCACTGGGGTTGGGACTAATGGGCCATCAGTGGGTGTTGACTTCAAGCTCTAGTTTTGCATGACTGTGTCTGTCACGTGACACCTCTGAGTGAGGCCATATCTGTAAGGAAATTACTGAAGAGCACACTCCTTCACCATATGTATGCCCTTTATTAAGACACATGCATTTAACACTGGATTGCGTCAATTGTAAAAGCAGAGCTTACAGGATGCATGAGGTCGACAGCCTCCCAGTGTCTTGGAGACCAGTGCAAGTGTGTTTAGGGACATTGTCTGAGGGCAGGGCCCGGTAACCATCAGCATAGTTGTTTGTTTTTGCTGAGCTTCTCTGTTTTCATTTTTAAAATGACATTTGTTTAGTTTATGGGGTTCACATGTGCAATGGTATGTGTGTGTAATTCAGAAGACATGTTGAAGAAGTTGTTGATTGTATTCTTCTACCATGTGGGCCCCAGGGATTCAGCCCTGGTTTTGTTTTTTGAGATGGAGTCTTAATTCTAGCACAGAAACTGGCCCGGAAACTCATGTCAATCCCTCTGCCACAGTCTCCTACATGCTAAGATTGCAGAGATGTGTTTTTGTCACTGTTGTTGAGAGTTTTATCTATGTAGCCCTGGCTGGCTTGGAACTTGAGACTCTCCTGCCTCTTCCTAGGATTTTTAAAAATGTCTTCCTGATCTTAGGATGTGCAGCCCAGGCTCTGTGTAGGTGCCAGGTAGGATCAGTTCCACACCTGTCATGCTTGGTGAGGGCTGTGTGACCTGAGCTTGGGAGCCCGCAGGACAGCTCCCATCAGTTACTGCTTCACTCACTGCTTGAGCCTGGGCTTCCTGTCTGAGTGGCCTCCTCCTGCATGTTGGTCCCTGGTAAGCACCAGACTCACAGCTTGCTGTCCCTGTGCAGGCTGTGTGCTGACTGTGTGCTGTCCCTGTGCTGGCTGTGTGCTGTCCCTGTGCTGGCTGTGTGCTGACTGTGTGCTGTCCCTGTGCTGGCTGTGTGCTGGCTGTGTGCTGACTGTGTGCTGGCTGTGTGCTGTCCCTGTGCTGGCTGTGTGCTGGCTGTGTGCTGTCCCTGTGCTGGCTGTGTGCTGACTTTGTGCTGGCTGTGTGCTGACTGTGTGCTGTCCCTGTGCTGACTTTGTGCTGGCTGTGTGCTGGCTGTGTGCTGACTGTGTGCTGGCTGTGTGCTGACTGTGTGTTGTCCCTGTGCTGGCTGTGTGCTGACTGTGTGCTGGCTGCCTCCTAGGATCTACTCTTGCTGCTGGATGCCCTTTACTTTGCTTATTTGCACAACTAACTGGCTGGTGCTTTCTCCTCAAGGTCTCAGCTCTGGGTTGCTTCCCAGTGAGGGCCTCCCCAGCCTTCCTGTCTGTCCAGTCATTATCCCTTCACCCCATGTGTATCCTTCATGGCCCCTCTCCTCCCAGGTGCAAATTGCCTTTCCTGTGATCCATCTTGCTCCCTGCCAGCCAGCCTCCATGTTACCTGAGAACTGTGGCCAGGGAAGGCCACAATACATGTCCATTCCAAGCACCCAGGGTGTAGCAAGTGCACAGTGATTATCTGTAGAGGGTTGAATGTCATCTCATTGGGGGCCTCTCAAGGTATCCTTTCTGTGGCTTTGTGTCCAAAGAACTCACCTAAGTGCCACCAGGACACTTGGAGGGAAGAGTCATGGTGCTGTTTGTTGTAAATGCTATTAATAACTGTTAGTTCTTAGTATGACCCAGCCAGCCCCCCAATAATCAAGGCAGAGTCTTATTGATTTATTTAATCAGCTTTAGCACAATTATTGGGTGAATACCCCTGAACTATTTTCCTGTGCTAGACTGGCTACTTCCCAACTGTCCTTGCTGTTTGTGTCTCACCCAGGTTGTTTCTGCTCCATCCATCTATCTCAGGGTGCACATCTCTCGGCAGCGTGCTCCTGGTTCATCATCTCTAATGGAAACCTTCTGCTCTCTCCATCTTCTTTCTTCTCTTTCTCATGTTCTTTCTCTCCTTATAACCTGCAGCCTGGTAAGCAAGGCCACACCCACCTGTATTCTTTTTCAATAATAGGCTGTACCCACACTTTAAATTAGGGAGCAAGGTTTATACAACAAGGGCAGGTCTGGGGGCAACTAGCTCTTGGGGTTCAGAATTTAGCCTTTGTATACACAGCGCCTGACCAACCCTCAACAGCTGTTGGCTTTCAGTGCATCTCAGTTTTATGGAACCTCGATTCTGGGTTTGTGCAGAGTGGAGTTTCCTGTTTATTGATATTAACGAGAAGTCAAACCTCAGCTTGGTACCTCTGCCTTACCCCATTGGAGAAGTGTGGATCCAGAGTTAGTAACTCGTGGACATGGGGAAGTGGAGGCACTGTGGAATGAGGTGGAGAAACACCAGTGGGTGGGTGGGCATTCTGAGGTGGCTTGCAGCTGGACCAGGTGGATGGTGGTGTAGAATTGATGTGTGGGTCTGGGGTGCCAGATAAAAAGTGGCACAGGTGGAAAGGTGACATGTCTCCAGTGGGGATGGGGTGAAGTGTTCCAAGCAGAGGTGGGGGGAGCTTGGGTAGTGTCATGTGTAGATAGACAAGACATTAGGAGATGTGGTCTGCCAGCATTCTCCTTGTCAAGAATTGGTCTGTTCCAGCTGTGAAATCCTAGCCTGAACACATCTGTGTCTGTCTGGTCTACCTCATGGACTCACAGCGACTTGACCTGCACTGCTACTTAACCAGCTGCCCTTGCAAAAGTCCCTCTGTGGGTCTCTCCTCAGGAGGCCATGTTCTTCTGTGCTGAATACATTCTTGTTTGTGTTTTCCTGTTCTAGACTGAAACAGTCCCCGCTGAAAGTGAGATTCTGTACCAATGAGTCCCAGAAATCCCGGAGAGAGCTGGTGGGACTGCTTCAGCGGCTGGGGTTTGACATCTCAGAAGGAGAGGTGACTGCCCCTGCACCAGCCACATGCCAGATCCTGAAGGAGCGAGGCCTGCGACCACACCTGCTCATCCATGAAGGTAGGCCTGCCTTGGACTTGCTTTTTGTGAGGTGAAGCCTAGGGAGAAGGCTTTCACTCACACACACACACACACACACACACACACACAGAGACACACACCCTTGGGCCAAACCATGGGAAACACACCCACAGCAAGCCTGACCTCTTCCATGACACCTGTGGGTTTTCAGGGTACAGAATTCATGAGGCTTCCTGCTGGGGCATGGGGGAGAGATAAGACCAGGCCCCAACTATCCCTCTTTAACCTCCAGCCTCAAGGCTAGCTTCAGGATGCTCCTGTGAGTAAAGCCTCCTAGATCTAGGCCAGAGGTCAGGGATTCAGCTGAGGGATTATTGAGAGGGAGGAAAGGAGGAAGGAAGAGCAGGGATGAATGTGAGAGTATGCAAATCACGATGGCAGTCTATCGCTTCCTAAAAACTGCCACCCACAGCCTCAGGGACAGCTAGTCCTGCTGTTGGGTGAAATTTGCAAATGTCTTTTGGAGCAAGGTCTGAATCCAGATGATTTTGGACTGAAAGCGAGACCTGAGATCCTTGAGCCCTCAGTGGGGAGCGTTTGTGGAGCCAGGCAGAGGGAGGGGGTGACTATTTAAAACCGGGGGGGTTCAAATGCTTGAGGTCACTTTTTGTCTCTTCCTTCCTTCCTTCCTTCTTCCTTCCTTCCCTCCTTCCTTCCTTCCTCCTTCCCTCCCTCAGTACCGTTTTCATTTTGACAAATCTCTGGGCAGAGGCAGGGTGCTCATCTGAGGCGGAGAGTGCTCTCTGGAAGGCTGGAGGGTGGAATCCATTGCCTTGGCTCAGCCTTGAAGACTCTTCTTTCTACTGTCCTTCATCTGTAGTTAGGAACCCTGCCAGGGTCTTTAGAGATTCTATCTCTTGTTTCTGGAGGAAAAGGGTTCTTAGGCATGGAAGAGGGGTAGAGGAGTTGAGCAGGAGTAGAGAATGCAGCATTGGCTCATTGGTGCTCACCAAGGAATCCAGCCGCCATAACAGAAGCTGAGAGGGCAGGAGGGGCATGTGTCCTTCCTCTGCTGCTGTGCCTGGTTTCAGGCTTTGACTTTTTCTGGGTTTTATTACTGATGTTTCTTCCCTAATACTTTACTATGAAAATCTTCAAGTGTATAACAGACCTCAAAAACATTTACTTTGGGGGGCGGGTATGGAGATGACTCAGTCAGTAAAGTGCCTGCTACATAAGCAGTAGGAGTTGAGTTTGATCCCCAACAGCCATGTGAAAATCTGGGCATAGTGGTGTACCCCTATAATCCAAGGATTGAGGGCATGAAGATCCCTGGGGCTTACTGGTCATCAGTCTGGATAATTAGCACGCTTCAAGTTCCGTGAGATATGTCTCAACAAACAAGGTGGAGAGCCATTGAGGAAGACACCCAATATTGTCCTAACCTCCACATGTATGCCTGTGTGCATGCGCACACCCACGCATGCATGTGCGCGCGCACGCACACACACACACACACACACACACACACACACAATTAAAATATCTTTTTTTTCTGGCCTCCTGGACATAAAAATATTCTGTTGTGTTTTCTTAGCTCTGTGTCCCTCTATGTCTCCATCTGCCTGTAGTATTACTTTTAGTCATTCCCCAGGGGATGTTGCTACAGTCCTCAGCATTTCATTGAGCTCAGTATGTGGTCAGTTTGTTTTCTTCTCTGCTGATGTAAGATTTTATGTGCAGTGAGAAGCTCAAACCTCTCTCAAACATTTGTTTGTTTGTTTAAGACAGGGTTTTTCTGTGTATCTTTGGCATGCCCTGAACTTGAACTGTAGCCCAGGCTGGCCTCCAACTCACAGAGATCCTCTTGCCTCTGCCTCTGCCTCTCGAGGCCGAGTGCTGGGATTAAAGGTGTGTGCCTGGGCTTGGCTCTCTACTGAACTTTTTGCTGGCCTTAATTTTCATGCCCCTGGAATCCCACACCCCTAGAGATCTCCAATATTGTCATCCTGAAGCTTTCTGCACACCGTTCAGTCAGTCCCCAATCCGACTGTCAATAGTGACAGTGTAAATAAATGTACATATTTAGAATTTCATACCAATATACAATGTATAATTGATCCAGGGACCCCAAAGACCACCTTAGGTCTCAGTGATTACCTGGAAGGGCTCCCAGAAAGAACTCAGAGAGACGCTGCACTTGGGATTAAAGCTGACAGGGGCAAAGGGCAGGAGAAACCAAGTGTGAAATCCCAGTTGTCCCTACATTGGATGTGCTCGGTTGTCTCAGCAGTGAAGTGTGACCCTGCAGGTTGGCAACAGGGAAGCTCGTGGGAGCTTTGGTGCCTACACGTTTTTGAGAAGGCCTGGTCATCTAAGCACACAGTCCCCATGTGACTGACCTCAGGGACTCTGTCTTCGTCCACACACTTCACTCAAGATCAAACTGACCCAGTATGACCCAGTTGGTCAGGAGTGCAAACAGGATTTTGTAGGGTCCCCAGGGTCCTCCCTAGAGCCGTTAGAGGGCCTGTCTTAAAGGCAGGCCTTTCTCTAGAGTGTACAGGATTCAAGCAAGCCAAACCTGCTGAGGTAACCCTCTCTCTCACAGAAAGTTAGTCTTCTGTGTAAAGCTCCTCTTGCCAGCCTAGAGGCTCATCACAGGGTTATATGTACCATTGTGTTCTTGCTCTCAGCCATGTAGGGAACATACCACAGTATATTTATGCCTGAATATTTCCCAGCTTCAGGTCTGTCTTAATTAGGGTTTCTGTTGCTGTAAAGAGACACTACAACCATGGCAATTCTTTTTTATTTCTTTTTTTTTTTTTTCTGAGACAGGGTTTTTCTGTGTAACCCTGACCATCCTGGAACTTACTCTGTAGACTAGGCTGGCCTTGAACTCTCGGATTTGCCTGCCTCTGCCTCTGAGTGCTGAGATTAAAGGTGTGTGCCACCACTTATGAAAGAAAACATTTAATTGAGGCTGGCTTACAGTTTAGAGATTTAGTCCATTACTGTCATGGTGGGAAGCATGCCGGCATGGAGAAGACATGGTGCAGGAAGAGTAAGCTGAGGGAGCTACCTCTGGATCACCAGGCAGCAGGAAGAGAGAGTGACACTGGGCTTGGCTTGAGCATTTATAGCCCACCCCTAGTGAACCCTTTCTCCAGCAAGGCCACACCTACTCCAGCAAGGCCACGCTACCTTATAGTGCCACTCCCTATGAGCCTTGGGAGCCATTTTTATTCAAACCTTCCCAAGGCTGTTCTGAAATACATATTCTGCCAGGCAGACCTGACAGAGAGAAAGTGCCCCTGTTAGGAGCTGGGAGTAGGCCGCATTCTGGGCTTGAGACTGTTTCTCTCTCTTGTCTTTCCAGGAGTCCGCTCAGAATTTGATGACATTGATATGTCCAACCCAAACTGTGTGGTGATTGCGGATGCTGGGGAAGCCTTTTCCTATCAGAACATGAACAGAGCCTTCCAAGTGCTAATGGAGCTGGAAAACCCTGTGCTCATATCCCTGGGGAAAGGGTGAGTCAGCAGAGGAGTGTGCCGGGCAGCTGCCCTGTGCTGTGTGGTTCTCTGCGATGGGACCAAGTAGAGACAGCTTCAGACAGGTGGCGTGGGAGTGAGCTTAGGGGCTCTTCAAAGGCCAGGTGTCCACTGTCCAAAGTTTATGGTAAAGGAGGCAAAGGTCCCTTAGCACAGGACATAACACAGAATGATCAAGACTGGTTCCTAGGCAGACTTGATATAGTAATAGGTGGGCTTGGAGTCTGGGAGGATGCTCTGGGCCGGGTGCCGGGTGCCTTCTCTATAGAGTTAGGATTTGGTCCCCATTCTTTGGCTTTGCTTTTAGTGTACACCTGAACACCATGCTAGTCAGCTTCATCACTCCAGCAATACCTGAGGTAAGCTGAAAGAGAGGCTCACAGTCTCAGAGACTTCATGGCACCTTGCTTTGGGCCTGTGGTGAGGACAGACATCGTGGCAGGAGATGAGTTCAGCTCGTCTCCACGGAGGCTGGTAAGCAGAGAGAGAAAGAAGAGTCCCAGTATCCCCTCAAAGGGCCCCATTTTAGAGACCTAACTTCTTTTTATTAGACCCCACCTAATTAAGGATTTACCACCTCTCAGCATTGCCATCAACCGTGGGCCAAGTTCTGAGGCCTCTGGAGGACAGTCAGGATGCAGACTCTAGCATCGTCTTTTTTTTTTTTTTTTTTTTTTAAAGAAAGCATTGCTTACTTAACATCTTTCTCTCCCCCTCCCTTCTTTCTCCCTTACTTACTTTGTTTTGTTTTTTTAATATGTTTTTTATTCATTTTTAATCAAGAGAATTTTTGTTTGTTTTATTTTTTTTAAGACAGGGTTTCGCTGTGTAGGTCTGGTTGTTCTGGAACTCACTGTGTAGACCAGGCTGGCTTTGAACTTAGAGATCCACCTGCCTCTGCCTCCTGAGTTCTGGGATTAAAGGTGTGCACCACCACCACTTTTTAAAAATGTTATGTGTATGAGTATTTTACATATATGCATATATGTACCCTACACATATGCCCGCTCCCCACAGAGGTCAGAATCCTTGGAAGTAGAGTTATGGCTGCTTGTGAGCTACCATGTGGATTCCTGGAATTACACTCAGGTCCTCTGTAAGAACAAGTCCTCTGAACTGCAGAGTTATCTTTCCAACCCTGTTTCATTTTGGAGATGGGGCCTGGCACACTCCCAGGCTGGCCTGAAGCTAGTTATTGTTCTGTATAGTTGCGGTTCGTCTTCACCTTCTGATTCCCTTGCCTCTACCTCCTGACCTTGGGAGTTACAGGCATGTGCCATGGTAGCCACCGTAGCGATTTTTCCCTCACCTTCAGTACTGGGCATTGGACTCAAGGCCTTGTCCATGCCAGGTAAGGCTGGACCACTGAGCTCTAGCCCAAGGCCTGCTAGCATCTTTCCTTACCACATGCTCATTGAAGACACTTAGAAATCACAGAGTAAGAAGAGAAAAGTATTTGCAGTCTTACTGCATAGCACAAACACCAGCATTTGGGTGTATGTCCTCAGGTGAATGCTTACAGATGCATACATTCATCCGATGCTGTGAACATGAGTGGGTTTATAATCATGTAGGGTACACACTTCTGGATATATCTGTGAGGGTATTTGTAGAGAGGTTTAACTGAAGAGGGAAGACTCACCCTAAATGTGGGCAGCAAGCATCCCATGTACGAGCGTCCTGGAGTAAGGCGAAATGCTGACTTGGTGCCAGCATTCACCTCTTTCTGCTTCTTCATTGTGATGCAGTTTGACCTGGCTGCCTCATGCTTTTGCCACCAGGCCTTCCCCACCACAGCATTCTGTGACCCTCAGACTGTGAGCCCATGTTTCCTTCCTTTCTTAAATTGTTACGTAGTTGGTCACAGCCACAAGAAAGGGAAACTAATGAGGGACTCGGGTTTGACCTTGTTCTATAGGCTGTAGGGTTTTTTGTTTTCTATTTTCATGTGTGTATGTACATGTTTTCATGTGCATGAGCACACACGTGCGTGCGTGTGCGTGTGCCCGCGTGTGCACATGTGTATGGAGGCTCAAGGTTGTTGTCAGGAGTATCATCCCCCATCCATCCTCCGCCTTACCAGTGAAGTGGCATCTGTCAGTCAAACACAGATCAGTGGTGCGGCCCGTTCTCACTAGCCAGCTTGTCCAGGGCCTCTGCCTCTGCTTCCCGGCCATGTCTCCTCAGGCATTTGTATGAGCTGGGGACCTGGACTCCAGCCCTCACACTTGTATAGCAAAGGCTTCATGTACTGAGCCATCTCCCCCGACCCCTCAGCCTGTTTCTTATGGTCAGCAAACAGTAGCTTGTGAATGACTTTGTACACAGTGACCAAATATCTCTGTGACACAGTTATCCATCTTGGGAGCTGATTTCCAGGAGGTTGCACATGTCTAGCCCAGTCAACATAAACAGCACCACAAGTTCAGAATCTCATACTTTTGAGGTTGCATGATGCCTTGGGGTTCCTGCCCAGCTTGGTGGGCAGCAGGGATTCCTGCTGGACGTATTCCCATCCAGTGCTTTGGTGATTGGGCCCTCATGCCCGTGGATCTAGGCACACTTGGGCTGCTTAACTCACTGATCTGGGCCCTGCCCTTGGATATTTGAGTTGGCAAACCTGCACTAGAAAATGTGTATAGTGAAAAAGTAATATTATAGGTCATTTATGTCAGCTCGTTTTTCGTGAATGCAGTCTCATCATTGCTAGAGGCTATTCCAGATTACAAGTAGTGGCCTGAATAAGTGCACTGGTGAAAAGAACTGATGAAAATAGCAAGTGCTTGTTCTTGGCCGGGTGAGAACTTTGGCACACTCAGCCGGAGGTGATGGTTGATTTGATATGAGTGGGGCCTCCAGCCCTCTAGATTCTGACTTGGGTGAAAGGTGGGGTATTTCAATCCTAGAGATTGGGCTCTACTGCTTCCAGAGGGTGGCGACCTCTCCAGGCAGCTCAACAGCCCAGGAAGAGCTCCTGTCATTACAGTCAAGGCTGGGGTGGCCTCCCCGAGGGTGCAAAGAGGCAGGGTGTCCCACTCCTCGGAATGGAGTGATTTACATTTGGCATCTGTGCGGAAGGAGAGAGGGAATTGGCTTTGTAATTTCTCCTGTCATGCCGCCATCAGAAAATTAAGCTGTTTACTCTGCAGACTATGGAGGTTAATGGCTCTTCTGGGAGAGGTCAAGTGGTCATTTTGCAGGGAGGCTGCACCGAGGAATCAGAAACGGCAGGAGAACGAGGCATAAAATCAGATCTGACTGCTCCTCTGGCCCGCTTCTCCCAGTAGCCACAGTGGCCCTCAGTGGCCAGCAGCGGGCCACACTGTGCCAGTTGTCTATCCTGTTGTTAGTGAAGGGACATAAATTAAGATGCCCGATCGCTATTTCTCTTAAAGGGAACCAGTGTTTACGGCCAGCAGTTGGCTTCAGGTGGATTTTTGATTTCCTTAATGAGTAAGAAATAGAGGAAAATTGTGGGCTCTATAAAAAGCAGCCCAGATTCAGTTTAGAAAAAGAAAGTAAGAACGGAGATTGGGATGGGTGAGTGGGGCATAGCTATTGCTTATTGCCCTGCATAGCAAGTATGGGACTCTCGGTCTCATTCTCAGCACCACATAAAGGGAGGTGGTGGAGGCCCACGCCTGTAATTCCAGGACATGGGGGTGGAGGCGGAAGGGTCTCTGTGAGTCCGAGGCCAGCCTGGTCTACATAAAGAATGCCGGGCTAGCCAGGCCACATAGTTGAGAGCTTGTGTCAAAAACAAGCTTCTGCTTGTTGAGAAAGAAGAGGGGGAGGGCAAGGCTTTCACTTGGATTTCTGAGAATCCATTAGCTCTGGCTCAGAAGGCCAGGCTTCGGTGAGTCCCAATAACCGGAAGTCCTTTTTCCTTTAGAATGAACTTCCAGATCTGGAGCCAGCAGAACTGTGGTTCGAGGACACCTTAGGGGTGAGATTTCTAAAAGAGAGAGGCCTGTTTGCATCCACCCAGCCTCCCGTATCCTCCAGCTGGCTCCGGGGCAGCCTGGAAACCCCCAGAATCCTCAGCTGCAAAACAGCTGTACCTGTTCCAGTTTTGTTGTTGTAGAAGTTTCTGTTTGCTTCCTGGCATGCACCTCAGTTAGGTCTGTCCCTGCTCTGTCCTCTGCCCAACCCACCTCTGCTCACCCTCTCCTTCTCCTGGGAGCTTCCTCTGAACAAGGGTTGTAGCCTCTGGGCCCTTGTCTAAGGAAGATGGCCCAACTGTGGGTTTGGAGGTGGCCCAGTGTGAAGCCCATCCGGTGCTCTGGTGATCCCAAAGTGCTCCCTGGGTCTTCATATTCCTTCCCCTTGCTCAGAGTGACTCATTTCCCCGCAGGACACAGAGTGTCTCTATATCACTTATTCATGCAGCTCACCATCTTTGGCCTCATGGTTTCTCTGTGAGTCTATTTACATCTCTTCTATGCTGGGAGACCAGGGGTGCATGCCAGGTCATGCATGTCCCTGAGCCCTGCCTAGAGTCCTGGACTGAGGCTAAGCCACCTGCCACCCAGATAGCACAGCTCCAGCACCAATGGCTCCCTCTGCTGGCCAAATTCTCTTTATCATTCTCCAGTTCTTTGAAGCTCTGGACCTGACTAGGGAAATAGTCATTATAGTTTATTGTAAAAATTGAAAAAATAAAGCTGTGTGTGTGGGTATGTGTGTGCACGTGTGTGTGTGCCTGTGTACGTGCCTACCTGCCTGCTGCCTGCCTGTGTGTTGGTAAGTACAGGCATGCTCACACCAGGGTGAGCATGTTGAGGTCATAGAGGGGTGTGTGTGTGTGTGTCTGTCTGTCTGTCTGTCTGTGTCTGCCTGCCCGCCTGTGTCTCTGTCTGTCTGTCTGTCTGTGTCTGCCTGCCTGCCTGCCTGTGTGTGTCAGTAAGTGTAGGTGTGCTCATGCCATGGTGAGCATGTAGCAGTCACAGGACAACCTCAGGTGTCGCTCTTCACTGTCCACCATGTTTGAGACAGGGTCCCTTTGTTGTTTGTCAGGCTGGTTTCTGGGGCTTTTCCTGTCTCTGCTTCCCATCTGTCGCAGGAATGCTGGGATTGCAGACACATGGTGCCACACCTGGCTTCATGTGGGTTCTGGGGAACTAAAGATCCTCATGCTTGCTCAGCAAGTATTCTACTCACTGAGCCACCTCATCAACCCCAAGAAGCCTTTTAAGAAAATGTTGCAGAGGCAGGCGGATTTCTGAGTTCGAGGCCAGCCTGGTCTACAGAGTGAGTTCCAGGACAGCCAGGGTTACACAGAGAAACCCTGTCTCGAAAAACCAAAAAAAAAAAAAAAAAAAAAAAGAAAAGAAAAAGAAAATGTCTTCAGGGCTTTGGAGATGACTTAGTGGTTAATGCTGTTGGCATGCAAGCAAGAGGGCTGAAGTTTGGATCCCCAGAACCCACAGAAATGCCAGCCAGGTATAGCAGACTGCCTGTACTTCCAGGCTGGTAGAGATGGGATATTCTAAGAGCAAGCTGGCTTACAAGACTAGTTATGTCAGCAAGCCCTGGATTTGAGACACTATTTTCCCCATAGAGTAAGATGCAAGAGTATCCCAGAGAGCCTGGCACTTACCCTCAGGCCTCTGCATGGACGTGCACACACACCACTCCCACATGTCACTGCTCTAGAGGCCATGGGACCTAGGAGGATGGAGAATGAGTCAGACTAAAGTCTCACGCAGTTGCCACTGTTATTCAGAGCATCAGACATTATACTCTGAGGGTTGAGAGAAATCATACGAGTAACGTTTTCATGAGTTCAAAAGCTGCATACAATCATGAGGACTAGCTGCGTGTGGCAAAAATACATTTTTCTATAGAAGTATATGAAGGATAATGTAAACATTTAATTAGTAACAGCAGCAAGCAATGAGTATCTGAAGCAAACTCACTCCTGTCCACTATACCTGGGAGGAGCACAAAACACTTTCCAAGAATCATTCCATGTTTTGAAGAAACTGAGGTCATAGACTCTTGTTTCCTTGGAGTTTTCTCCCACACACTTAGAATTCTCACGTGACTCCATTCTTGGACCATATTCTAGCATATACACATGAAAAGAAGATAAAGAAAAGAAAAAAATTTTTGAGATGGAATCTGCTATGTATCCCAGGCTGATCTAGAATTCACAATCCTCCTACCTCAGCCTCCTGAGTGTTGGATTACAGGAGTGCCCCCACAAGGCCTGGGGTTTGCACTACTTTACCACTGAGCTTCTATCTCAGGGCCTCTTGTCTTAGCTCCAGGGAACAGCTATTTACAGTACTATCCTCCAGTCTTGTTGAGTGGTATTTGTATTCCAGGGATCGTGCAAAGAACTTTAAGTGTGTTATTTTGCCCAAGCTTCACAACAGCCCTAGGTATGGCTGGTTTTTTTGCTGTGGCCATTTTACAGGTGAGGAGGCTGAGGTCTAAAGGCTTATATAGACCAAGGTCGCCTTTAGACGCAGAGGAAGAACTTCAATGTTGAAGCCAGCCTACACCCCCTTTTCTCTGGTCCTCAGCATGCATGTTTAGTTAATGTCCCCGCCGGACACAGAAGGAGGGGAAAACTGACACGTGTGGCCAGACCCCTTAACAATTCTCAACTTAATCCCCGTAGCATCCCTGGGTGTTAGTGAACCTCATCTCTGGAGTATGGTGGATAAGCCACCTCCTTGCCTCCTTGGTTGCATGGCTTTGCCCAGAGAGCCCCGTGTATGGATGACTTTGCAGCCAGGACTCTTTAAGTACCTCAAGGCCTTGGTCTGATGTGGATGGGCTGTAGGCCTAAGTACTGGGACTAAATTGAGGAACCCTCGGAGGAGCTGAGCCTGCGTTGTCTCTGGGAGGTTGGGAAGACATTCTTGTCTCCTGGAAGCATCTGGTGCCCGTGAAACCTGGCATCTTCCCTGACCCCGGCTAACAGGAGATGTGGCAGGCTACTGTGGAACTAATGGAGCTCTCTCCTCAGGCAGCAGTTAGGGGTTAATTATTAGCAATTAGGGAGTCAGCACATGCTGTGGGGGCCTGCCATCCCTTCCCAGAACACGGTCACTTGTCTTCCTCTGTGTTAGTAACGGGATCCATCTGTCCCCCTTGGGTGCCTGGTTAATCATTGTGGTAGGGTCCCTACAAGGCCAGCAGCAGGGGGCTGGTGGCTGAATGACCCATGATGCCCCACTGCTGTGCTGGCCCTCTGCTTCTGCCATGTGGCCTCCATCCGTCACTCTCGCATGGTATCAGTGCTGACCCGCACCTGTGACTCTCTGTGCATCTCTTCCCTTCTTTTCTCTTGCAGACGCTATTACAAGGAGAACTCTGGCCTGATGCTGGATGTTGGAGGCTACATGAAGGCGCTTGAGGTACCTTCCCTGGTTCTGTCCCATCCCCCTTTCAGGCTTTCTGGAGAAGGTGTACTTTAGCTGGGCAGTGGTGGCGCACGCCTTTAATCCAAGCACTCAGGAGGCAGAGGCAGGTAGATTTTTGAGTTCGAGGCCAGCCTGGTCTACAGAGTGAGTTCCAAGACAGCAAGAGCTATACAGAGAAACCCTGTCTCGAAAAACCAAAAAAAAAAAAAAAAAAAAAAAAAAAAGAAGGTGTACTTTATAGACAAGTAGCCTTTCGTGTTTCTGAGTGGGGCCTCTTGTGTGGGGCTTTTAGCCATACACCTCCATCTCATCTGTAGAACTAATGGAGTTCTCTCCTCAGGCAGCAGTTAAGGGTCCATTACCTTGGTCATCACCCAGTCATTATGTGTGTGTCATCCCCCTGACCCCCAGCCAACCTCTGGGTGTTCTTTCCCAGCATGCTCTTGAGCACTCTGACTCATGGCTTTGGGGTCTGTGCAGATCACCTGTTTCCTTCTCAGCCCTGTAACACCTCGGGGTATGTGTCCTCCCTAGTCCTTTCACGAGATGACTTTCCAGGTTATGAAGCCTTCTGTGGCTAGACCTCTTGAGTCCACTGTGACGGTGGCCTGTCAGTTAGCTACCCCTGCCTAGACTCCTGCTATACCATGTCCCAGCCCCACAGTACTAGCAGCCCCTGCCCACCTGTGCCTAGGTGAGAAGGTGAGCAGTGGGTGGATTGAATCCTAGACCCCCTTAGGAGGGCCTATGATCTGCTTGGAGGTGGGCAGCAGGGAGAGGCAAGAGATGGGATTGTAGGTGAACAGGCAAATGAGAGCCTCAGTCCCTGTCCCTTGGGAGACTTGTGGCTTTGCTAGGTATGGTATGCCACTTGCTGTGGGCAGCCTTGGAGTGGGCGGCAGAGCTGGAGGTAGGTGTCCTAAGCATTCTGGGCAGCAGCTTATTGTGGAGTTGTGACACGCTTGCCTATGAGATGGTTTGAGGCCTGTAGCATCCTGCTTTGTGAGGCCCTGACAATCATGAGGCTCTTTCCATGTATGGCTACTGTCATGTTCCTGATCTGAAACTCATACTGTGTCCTCTTTTTGCCAGTATGCCTGTGGTATCAAGGCTGAAGTGGTGGGGAAACCCTCCCCTGAGTTCTTCAAGTCTGCTCTACAAGCCATAGGGGTGGAAGCCCACCAGGTAGGCATAGCAGAATTTCCTTTCTTCTTTCTATTTTTAAAATGACATTTACTCTGAGTTCGAGGCCAGCCTGGTCTACAGAGTGAGTTCCAGGACAGCCAGAGTTACACAGAGAAACCCTGTCTCAAAAGAAAAGAAAAAAAAAAAAAAGGAACAAAAATGACATTTACTTATTTATTTACGTATTTTGGGTATGGGATTGTGTGAGTTCATTCTCTCCTTCCACCATGTGGGTTCCAGGAACCGAACTCAGATTGACAGGATCACCAGCAAGTGCCATTACCCACTGAACCATCTTGCTGGCCCAGAACTTTTCTCACTGTGAGGAATGAGACAGTTACTTGCCATGCAACAACTGGATCACACATATTCTCCTCTTAAAATGTTTTTTTTTTTCTCTTAAAAACACTAATGCTTTCCTTTCTTATTTTCTGCGTGCATGTGCATACATGCGCATGTGTGTAAGTCACAGGTACACATGTGCCACAGTGTGCATGTGGAGGGCTGAGGAGAACCTTGGATGTTAGTCCTTGCCTTGCTCTCTATTTGAGAGCTCATTTGCTGCTGCATAGGCCAGGCTGGCTAACCAGTGAGCTTCCAGGGATTCTCCTGTCTCTACCTCCCGTCTCCGCATGGGAACACTGGGATCACAGGTGCTGTGCCCACCTTCCCATGGGTCTGGGGATCAGGATCAGAACTCAGATCCCCCTGCTTCTACAGCAAGCTCCTTTCCAAATAAGTCCTCTCATCTCCTTACCCCCAGAACTAACTTTTTAGTCTCTTGGGTTTTGTGGGGTGTTTGTTTAAGTAGGGTCTCTCCGTGTAGCCCTGGCTATCTTGGAACTCACTCTATAGATCAGGCTGGCCGCTGCCTCCCAAGTGCTGGGATTAAAGGCGGATCCACCATGGCCCGGCTTTACTGTCATGTTTTAAAATAAATCTCAGACCTATTGTATGCTTTCATGTTATTTCTTTTAAAACATGGCATTTTAGCACAGTCACAAAGCAGAACAATCCCAGGCAACGAGCAAAGAGTCCATAAAAAGATGGCCAGTCTCCTGGCTAGTAGTACTACAAGTCAAAAAGCATCCTCTAATATGGCTGCTAAAAGAGAGAAGTAGCAGAAGATCGCAAGTGTTCACGTGGAGAAGCTGGAACCCATGTGCCCTGCCTGTAGGACCGTGAGTGAGCAGCACTGCTGGGAGGGAGCCTCTGGTGGGGCTTCAGTGTTAAATGAGTCTACTGTCTGCCTTAGCGAGATCGCGCTCCTGGGTGTTGCCCAGATAAACAGGGGCAGGAGTTCAGATGACAGCAACCACCACCTCTAGAGTCTGAGAGTAGCACTTGCCTAGCAAGAATGAAGCCCTAGGTTCGAGTCCCACCACCACAGAGTCTCTTAAAACCATTTAGATAAGTTCATGGCAGCTATATTCACAGTACCTAAAAGGTTGAACAGAACTCAGATGCGTATCCCATTTGTACAGGGAAATATCCTAAAGAGGAGGGCTGAACCATGGCACATCAGGAATGCCACCTTACGAGTACCTGGTCTCCCGTGGGTGATTAAAATGTTCTAGAGCTTAGGCTTAGTTAGCTTAGTGGGTAAAATCACCTCAAGCCACTCCTGATGACCAGGCCTCACGGGGTGTCCTGTCACCTCCATATGTGTGATGTGGTGCACATCTGGGCTTTGTGCCTAGCACTTGGCAGGCTAGTGCAATCTGAATTTAAACACAGTACCTGTGTATTTCCATCATGTCATTCTGTCCTGGCTCCAGCCTGCCATTTTGCTGAAATGCTTGTTAGTGTTATTTGAATATCGGGATGTATACACATTATAAGCCATTTCTCCTAACTGTATGCATGCACAAGTGATAATTCCTAGCTCTGTATTATTGCTGCTGTTTTTTTTTTTTTTTTTTTTTTTAATGAAAATGTCCCGTGAAGGGCTGCAGGCTGCTCATGGGCCAGGTTGCGGCACACCTTGACTGTTCTGAGCTTCCCTAATCAATAAACTCTTTACTGCCATTCCCTTGCTAATGGCTCTGCAGAGGAGTTTTGAGCCTAAGCTCCAGAGGTGGCAGCCCCCAATCCAATTTCCAACATATCTTTCCCAAACAGCCTAGAAACAGCAGAGGGCTCGGCCGACCCTAGATAATTGGAAATTCAACCCCTTAGAGTAATCAGCTCTTTCTAGGGCTCAGAAATCTGGAGAAGAATAGCACACCTTACCCATACTTCTAGGAATTCCCAAGGCTGTGTGGAAACTTCCTGTACACTGGGAAGGTATTTCAGCCTCCCTGGCCTCCACCTGCTGGGTGTGGTAGCACCGCCCCGGTTCCCAAGGTATGGAGTCTCTAGACACTGTCCTGGGGTGAACCACTATACTGGGCAAGCATTGGGACTTGACTTTGATCCCCAAAACCCACATGAAGGAGGAAGTAGAGAACTAACTCCTAGAGTTACACTGTACCCTCACACACTGAACACACACACACACACACACACACACACACACACACACACACACACACACACACACCTCAAGGCTGGTGATGGAGTCTGTCATAAAAGGCTTGCTCCATAAAAGCCTTTGCTGAAAGCACTGCCGATCTGAGTTTGATCTCTGGAACCCACATGGTAGAAGGAGATAGCTCATTCATGCAAGTTGCCCTTTGACCTCCATATGCACACAATGACATGTTCATGCCCACTGCCCACCATAAAATAATAAATAAATTAGCATTTTTAAAAAAAGAGCAACTGAGGGAGATGCTTGTGGCTGTCTATAGCAGACTGGCTGTAAGATGGGGCCTGTCCCCTACATTTTATTCCTGTTTCGAAGGTCAGTCCTATAAGAGTTGGGGCCATCTGTGCTTCTGGTGGGAGTGCCCACAATTGAGGGTCACAACTTTTCCCCTGCAGCCTTTCCAGCGAAGCCTCCCTGCTGTGGTCACTGAGCCCTGTTCCTAGCTGTTTTCTCTGGGGATGAGTACCCTACCGTCTGACTGGGATCAGGAGTGTGTGTGTTTAGAAATCCAGGAGAGCAAAAGCCAGGAGTGGACCCAGCCCAGCAGGACTTGAATGCTTTGGCCCAGCATGGGGTCCCCAGCCCCAGAGTAGGAATGTTAGAAGTCCCAGCTGAGACCTCTCTCTATGTGTGAGTCAATCAAGCTGCTTCCAACACCTCCTGGCTTACGGCCTCTTAGGAGGTTTTTGTTCCCTAGAGCTTTTTCTAGTAGAGTTAATTTTCTTCTCATCAAAACATAAGTTCAGGGCTAGAGAGATGGCCCAGGGGTTAAATGCACTGGCTGCTCGTGCAGAGGACCCAGGTTTGGCTCTAGCATCTACATGGTGGCTCCCAGCCTCTTGTAACTCCAGTTCTAGGGGAGCCCGTGCTTCCCTCTGGCCTCCCTCAGCTCCTGCACACACATAATGTGCATAAACTCACACAGGAACACATATACGTTAAAACAACAACAACAAAAACCCCTCCTGCTTATGAAAGGAGATAAACAATATCAGAGAAGTACCAACAAATAAAGGCTATCATTCCACTCTCCTAGAATATCACAGTTTAAGTTTTATAATCTTTTTCCATACTAAATGAATAATCCCCTATCTGCTATTTGAAACTTGATTTTCCCCTAATAGATGTTGAGAAAACTTTCCGTAGTGCTTATTTAAGCAGTTTTCTGAAGTAATTTTTGTGACCGTGTAGTATTTTACCATATGTACATGTATGTTTACATATTTCTGTGTGTGTGTGTGTGTGTGTGTGTGTGTGTGTGTGTGTGTGTATATATATATATATATATATGCATATATATTATCATTCTCCTGTTATTGGATTTCTTTTGGTATATAATCCTGGTATACAGCTTTGTATGTGCATATTTTTGTATCTTTGTTGTTATTTTCCAGACACTATAAGGTTGTAACGTATAGCATTTATCCTAGTTTGGAAGGGTTGTGTCAGGTTGCCCATCTCTCCACGTCCTTTTACCAATACACTTGGTGCTTTGTTTTGTTTTGTTTTGTTTTGTTTTGTTTTGTTTTTGAGGCAGGGTCTCACTATATAGCCCTCGCTGGCCTGGAATTCCCTGTGTAGACCAGGCTAGCCTTGAGATCCATCTCTCTCTGCCTCGAAATGTGTGCCATCATACCCAGCTTCCACCCACCAATTTCTGGGCTTTTAGGAGTATATCACTATGTCTGGTTTCCCTAGCACTGGGGACTGAACCCAGAGCTTCTGTGTGCTGGCCAAGCACTTTCCTAAGTAAGCTGCATCCCTGACCCAATTTCTTCTTTAAAAAGGGATCCAGTGCTGGAGAGATGGCTTAGTGGTTAAGAGCAATGCCTGCCCTTCTAGAAGACACAGGTTCCATTCCCAGCATCCATATGGTGGCTCCCAACCGGCTGTAACTCCAGTTCCAGAGGATCCAGCACCTTCTTCAGACATCCATGGGCACCAGGCACAGTGACACACAGACATTCATGCAGGCAAAAGACTCATACATGTAAAAACAAAATCAATGATCCTTGGCTTTTGCCATGTTAGTCCTTTTAAATGTGCTAGGCCATGGCGGAACCAACTTAGCAAGTGTCACTTCCAGGTTTCTGAGGTGCCTGGAAGCTGAAGGTGTAAATATCCCTTGAGGACTCCCCTTGTGGGTTGTGTACCCTCCCTCTCCACTAGGTCCTTCCTAGCAATGGGAGCATACTCCTTGCTCTGCAGGATCCAGGGAGAGCTGACAGCTAACAAAACACAGGTTTTCTTGAGAAGCCCTTAGGCCATGGAAGCCTCCAGAGCCTGTCGCCTGTTAGGCTCCATTCTTCTGAGCACCTGGGCCGGTGAAGGAGTGACCCTCAGGCAGACCATAGTGAAGGATCAGAGGATTTACTATTTTTAGCCCAGACTAGCCTCTTCCTCACTATATAGCCAGCAATGACTTTGAACTTCTGATCCTCCTGCTCCATCTACCAAATTCCAGGATCTCGGGCATGCACTCCCTTGCTTGTTTTATGTGGTGCTGGGGGATTGAATGGAGGCCTTCGTACGCTCTAGACAAATGCTTTGCTGACCGGCCCACGTGCCCATCCAGAGTCTGCTTTATAGATCCAAAGCGCAGAATCTGTCTTGGATGGTGACAGCCCCCTGCAGCTCTCTGCGTTTCTGGGTTCTTGGAGTCCAGCCATTCGGTTGTGAATGTCTGTCTCCCCTCTGTCACATCATAGAAAGGGGTAAAGCCAGGCCTCCCAGGCAGAGGCTTTTTTTTTTATTTCCCCCGACAGCACACCTCTTGACCTCCATCTTCTTGCCAATGATTTTTTAAACCCTAAATGATTTGGCAATAATTGCTCCTCTTGGTGTGATTATTGCCCTTCACTGACGGTAAATCTGTAAATTCCCCAGGGTCCTAAGAGCGTTTTGGTATGCGGAGCCCACAAGCTGGCCCAGACAGGCTTCACTGCACATCTCACTGGCTGCCCATGTCCAGTTCCAGCTCCCTGCCACTCTCATCTCTCCTTCCTGCTGCTCTGCCCCATGCTGGCATCATGTCATCGTCCCAAGCATCCATCCCACAGTTGCTCTGCCATGGGTGACAGCACTTCCTCTGAGGGATTAGGTTTTTATTTTTTCAGATAACATCTCTCTGGGCTACATCAACAAATGCCAGCCCAAAAGCTCCCAAGAAGGCAGTCCAGTTTTATATGTATGTGAATGCACAAATACAGGAGTTATTTTGAGGCAGTATCTCATGCATCCAGGCTGACCTTGAACTCACTATGTAGATGAAGATGACCTTAAACTTCTGGTCTTCCTGCCTCTGTCTCCTAAGTACTGGGGTTACAGGCACACACCATCCCGCTTAAGGTATGCAGTGCTGGAGCTCGAACCCACAGCCTTGTGTATACCAGTCAAGAACTCTACTAACTGAGTTACAGATTTAGCCCACATGGACACAATTTTACTGTTCCCAGAGCCATAGCAGGTGCCAGGCATGACATAGTAGTTGGGATTTACATTCCATTTGTAGGGAGTCCAGTCATACAAAGGTCCCAGCACCTTAGACAATGGTGGATGCTTGAGTTGGAGCCCTTGAGTGTTTAAGGGCTGAATCAACAGTTTTAGGACAGCTCCTTGAAAGGGGCCAAGCAAGTCTAACATGAGATGTCTGGCCATCTGTGCATGAGGCCACTCTGTGCAAGTTGTCGGGAAGTCCTGAAGCTTTGGAGTCTTGTGCTCATGTGTAGAATGCCCCAGGCTATCCCACTACAATGACTAGATGCCACTGGCTGGGTCCGCCCAGATGGCTGGATGGTTTTCACACAGCTATATAAAAGTACATATCATAGGTACCAACCAAATGAACGAACGAACGACCAACTCCAGTCAGGCTCTTAGCAGTGTCCCCAATGCTGTCCTCCTAGAAAAAGGCGCCATGTTTTCTCCTAGCTGGGAATTGCCACTGGCACTGTTATTTGATCAGGATTTCTTTAAATTGATTCTTTAGAAATTGTGTTTAAAAGAATCTTTGGTTTGTTACTGTAAGTAGAAGACCAGAATGTATTGACTTCCCATAATACTTAAGAGTAAACACTGTATGATTATCTGGGGATATTGAGGGGAATCAGTTTGTCACTGGTAGTTGTGACATAGCCAGGAAACATAGGAAGAGAGGTCAGAGAATTCTGGTGAGGATTTTCAAGTGTGGACTAGTCCCTGGTGCCTCTTGCCTCCGACTGGTTACCTGTCATTGCTAGGCTGTCTCTCTCTGCTTTTCCATGGTTCCATTGCTGTTTCTACTGCCCCTACCTTGACCTCGTCCTCTGTCCTCGTGAATGTCTTTCTAGTTTCAGGATCTAAAATGGCACGTGCCTCTAAAAATGGGCGCTCGTGAACGTGCATGCACACACATAAATTCAACCTCAGATTCTGCTTATGAGAGGAACCATGCCATATTTGCCTTTCTATGTCTGGCTTGTTTGGCTTAATGTAACAATTTCCAGTTGCATCTATTACAGGGTCTCCATTGACATGTCACACTGGAGACCAAGCATGCAGCACACAAACCTTCACGGGACACCCCCAAACCATATCCAAACCATGATGGCTGCCTTTTTGCAGTGTCCTCACGTGGCCTTTGCTGTCCTTGTGTGGAGACAAGTGGTGGGGTCTCTTTCTCCTCCAATAAGGACCCCAGTCACATCTAAGTACTTACACCGGGGGTGAGGCTTTTTTGTCCTTGGAGGACGCAACTCAGTTCATGACATCCTCCCCACACCTGTACTGTGAGAAGACGGAAGCAGGAGGCTGGGCTAGCCACGGCTTCCTGAGCCTTGAAAAATACATCTCTTTTTGCTTGATGCCCAGTGCCTTGAGAACTGCTGGTTCTGAGAGGTTTCAGATGGGAGGAAGAATCTACCTCACTGACTGCTTCTGAAACCCTATCTAGTAAGCAAGGTGTGTGTGTGTGTGTGTGTGTGTGTGTGTGTGTGTTAAATTTTGGTTTTTATAACTCTCTATTCACAATTAAAGCAAACCTTTTGACCCGGGGACTGTAAAGACTTGCCAGACACTGAATTAGTTTTCACAGCGCAGTCACCTGGTCACAAAGTGTTTAGCATTGGGTGAAATGCAGCGTGCTCTGTGGAGCCAGGTGCTCCTCATGTCCTCAGGCCACCAAATCACTTTGACGGCTGCTGATTGATTTCACGTTGTATAACTATATACTGGCACTGTCAGGGGTGGGTTGCGGGCAGGCAGCAGGTGATATATTCAAGGTGGGTTGACTTTAAATCAATGCAATGACAATATTATCTTGTTTAATTCTAACGATGGTGGCTTTAAACATCAAATCAAGCAGTTTATTATGTCAAGGAAAAAAGAAAAGAAAAGAAAAATGAAAACCCAGGAATAAAACTCTCCTGACATAACTTCTGAGCATATTTCACTACTGACAGGCCATCATGATTGGCGATGACATCGTGGGTGACGTTGGTGGTGCCCAGCAGTGTGGAATGAGAGCTTTGCAGGTTCGGACCGGGAAGTTCAGGTCAGTGCCCACGGCCACTTCATTTATACCTGCCCTTCTGTGTACCCTCCCAAACAAAGGGGCTTTTTTTCCCTGAATAAACAGTATGTGGACATTCACAGCTTTGTCTGTAGCTGACCCCAAGGACCAGTGTGGCTGGCCTTTGTAGAAGCCACTGTCCTTAACTGTGATGGGGGCGAGGCAGAGTGGCCCTCAGTGCAGAGCCTGGACTTTGAGGCAGATGTGAATCTGTGTGGTTGGTAAAGATGTGAAGCTTCTGCCTTCCTGCTGTGGCCAGGGAGTCAGGTGGAGCTTGTCCACGTTCCTTAGGGCAGTGGGCTCAGAACCTTTGCAGTCATTGAGGTTATAACCGGCCTCACCCTGTCTGACTTCTTTCTTTCTTTCATTCCACCTTCCCTGACCTGAGAGAAGCACAGAACCTGGAGACACAGACAGTTGTCAGGCATACTGCGGGTCTGAAATTCGTGAATAGTTGCTAGGAATTGAGCAGTTGGATCTGCCCTGGGGTGACTGGCCTATTGCTTGCTTTGCCATTAATGGTGTCTTATGTATCAGCAATGTCTTGCTTATTTATTTGTATATACTTATTGCTTAATGATTTTTATTATAATTAAAATGTAATTACACAATTACTCCCCTTTCCTCTCCCCAACCCCTATTTTATATTTTGGGCTTGCATGTAGCCCAGGCTTGTCTCAAACTTGCTATGTGGCCAAAGTTGATCTGGAACTTCTGAGTCTTCTGCCTCTATCTCCCAAATGCTGCATTACAGGAGTGTGTCACTACAGGAGTGTGTCACTACACCTGATTTACCTGGGATAGGGACCAAGGTGCATTCTAAGCAAGCACCCTACTGACCAAGCCACATCACCAATCCCTGCCTTCCTTGTTTTAACGGATTTCATTGTGGCTAGGCCACTCTTTTGTCAGTGCTAGAGAGACTTGGTGAAAAACATGGTTATCTGGGTTTGAGGGATGGTATGTTAGTCACACACATCTGAATGATTGTCGTAGGCAGGGCTAGAATCCACCAGTAGCCTGCCTTTCACTCTGAGATCCATCCTGGGTGAGAAACCTGAGGAAACCCTGAGCTGAGGCAGTCTGTGAGCTTGGCATGAGGGAGGGAATCTCAGCCACTTGCAGACTCTCCCAGGTTGGACAAGCCTTTGAAGCCCCAACATACCTGAACTACAGATTTCCTTTCTTCCCCAGCCTCTCAGAGGAGGGTCTCAAGGCTCCATTGGTTATGTCTGGCCTGAGGGAGCCCTGCTCACAAGCTACAAAAGCCTTTCCAAGTGGCCAGCCTATCCCTTCCTGGTCTGTTCACACTGATGTAACACAGTACTTTATTGTGAAGACAAGAAGTAGAGAGTCTCTCATAGCTCTGGAGGCTGTGGTGTCCAAGCTCACGGTGCCAGTATGTTCAGTGTCTGATTCTAAGATGGCTCTGGGTTCGTATCCCTGCATTCCCAGAGGAGGAGGGCTAGTGAATCCTAACGTGTGATCGGAACAGAGCCCGTTCCCTCAAGCACTTTTCATGAGGCATCTGTTGTGGTGATGATTATTTGGAGCTTTCTGCCCCACCTTTGATCTTATAGTTCTCAAACAAAGGACACAAGACTTTTATATTTATAACAAGCCTTAACAGCACGAGAGCTGACCAGGTATCAACCCTCTATGCCATTCTGTCCACTTCCCTGTCAGTTACCCCAAGATATCACTTGCCATGTTCTGCCTGGGCCATTCCTACTCCAAGTGGCTGGCCCCCATGGCCATGCTCTCATGACCCACCTACCCCATGGCATCTTCTTTTCTCCTCTCCTCGTGGTCTCTGTCTCAGACCCCAAGCCCAGGATCCAAGGCCCTGCCTACCTCTCCTCTACCCAGCTATAGGGTGTAGGCATCTTTATTCAACCAATAGTTTTAAATTAAGGAGCAAGGTTACAAAGCACCACTTGGTGTAAATAAGGATTTCCTCATCCCTGGGGACAGCCA
Organism: Uromys caudimaculatus; assembly: GCA_028551405.1. Lineage (NCBI taxonomy): Eukaryota > Metazoa > Chordata > Mammalia > Rodentia > Muridae > Uromys > Uromys caudimaculatus. The sequence goes on along the minus strand of CM052703.1, from coordinate 65,003,680 downwards.
GACCTTGGGGGCCAGTATTTAGCATGACAATACATAGCAACAGACCAAACTTCAACAGGTATTAATCCTCATGACCAAACACCTCCAAAGGCCAACACTGTTGCACCAGGAATTAGTTTCCAATACCAGAATTTAGGGGATACCTTCAGGCCATAGCAGACCTTAAGTCTCTGATTCCTCCTTTTCCTTAGAGTCTCAAAGCCTGATTCTGCTGTGCTTCTGGCCAGAGGCTCTTCACTGGGCAGTGGGACTCGGCACCCTTTGGGGCTGTGCTCAGTGTATGGCGGTGTCCTGTGCTGTTCAGCAGTGGGAATCCAGCTCGCACGTGTTCAGTGTGTGTTTCAACTTAGTGGTCAAACATGTGAGTGGCACATTTGTGTTTGAAAACCCAGAAGTAGGGCCATTCTAGTTTATTTAGGGAAAACATGTCTTAATTAAGTTGAGTATATGTGTCCTTAGTTGGGCCTATCTGGCCAGTCCAAACCCATGTGCCCAATGTACTCAAAATGTACCGTGCCTTTGCTCTTGGCTAGAACAAGCCTCTAGACCACTGAGTCTCTGAGGAAGACCCCACACCGTGGTAGGGAGGCCTACACATAGGTAGGATCTGGGAGGTCCACCCTCTCTAATTCCCCTTTGCAGAGATCCATCATCTGCGTGCCATTCAGAGGGAAGTGTCAGTGGGGTGGGGTGTAGTTCTGTGGTAGTATGCTTACCAAGCATGTGTGAGACTCAACCCCCAGGACCATAAAAATCAAAATCAACAAAAGGGAAGTGATGTTCACTGACAAAAGAGGGAGATCATCTTCTTGGTACCCAAAAGCACCCAGATTTAGGTTTTCTTTATTACAAAAAAGGGATTATATTGTGTAACATGCTTCTTGACTGTTTTCTGGCATCTTTCTGTAACTATAAAGTTTTGTTTAGGACCACCAGGTCCTCCGCCTACAGGGGACACTCTTAAGTCATAGATGTGCCCTCAGGTGACCTGACTGTACACTGGTGATCAAAGGGGTCCTGGTTCCCTATCCCTAAGGGAAGGTCACTATCCCAGCATCCTGCCAAAGAGGAATCATAGAGCCCCTAATTTGGTGACTCTGCCTCGCTGTGATGTATGTTCACCATGTGTGCCATTGGATGGCCTCTGAATTCAGACAGGCCCAAGTCCCTTTCTCTCCTCATCTTGTCCCTTTCTTATGTATCAGGTCCGAGGACCAGCCATCAGTGAGCTGGTTTTACAAAAAGGCCTGACTGTGGGGGCCTCTGACTCGGAGCAGATCCTGAAGTGGGTCATCTGGCCTCACCCTTACACCAGGGAAGTCTCATCATTGTGCCTGTGGATGACGCATGCACGGTCTGGTTTCCAGGCTGTGCTTTTCTGAAAGGCAAACAGGAACTCTGTATAGCCTTAAGCTCCCGCTGTGTTCACGAAGAGCTCTGGAAGGGGCCTCACAGAATTCTCAAGGAAACAGTATCCAGGAAGGTCTATCAGGGCCATCCCAAAATAGACCCAGCTGCCTGGAGTGGGGTGAGCTCCCTTACCTAATGTGAACCCCGGAGGCTGGTGATTGTCTCACCCGGAAGAGCAGAGGACTGAGTGCCAGAAACCCGAGTAAAAGGCCCAAGGTGTCCACATTAGGCTGACACCAGGCTAGCCTCTGGCCTGGCTGCATCAGACGCTCTGTACTCTGGCCCCTAGAACCTCTGGTACTGGAGGCTAGTCCTATTTCCTGCCAATAAAAGGAGATGGAGCAGAGTCTCAGAGGAATAATAGAGCTGCCAATATCATTGTGTCACCTCCTGTCTGCAGATGCAAAGACTGAGGCCCAAATAGAGCCGGGCCATTAGTGCCAGGCTGTCCTGCTGCTCACACCACCCGCTCCACCTGCTCTGTGACCATCTCCTTCAGGTCTTAGATTGTCATTGCTAAAGCAGTGGTCCATGGTCAGGAACACAGAGCATAGGTGATGGCTGTGCTGTGTAGAAAGGAGAGAGGCCAGGTGTCAGCAATAAGTGACTTTGACTGCACACTATACATTCAGGGGTCTCCTGTGCCAGGACACTGTTGTAAGAGCAAATGATCTTTCAGGGTACACTTGGCTTGTACATGATTTGTGAGTTTGGGGCTTCTCAAAAGGGAAGCCATCTCACCAGAACTAACACCCGTTGGCCCATGCCCAACCAGAACAGCCCTCGTGGAAATGACTGGAAACACAACTCTGCCTGCCCCAGCACAGCCTGGCTGGCCCAGTAAGTGGACCTAGTGATAGTTGCCCTATTCCCGTGCTTTAACTTGTCCCAAGCCCCCTTACTGCCCCCAAACACATCCAGACAAGCACCACACACTTCAGACAGGGCTACTCTAGGAGGCAGGGGGTGATGGCTGTGAAATCTGTCCCTGGCCTGTGACCAGTAAGGATGGAACTGTCACACAGACTGTCTTTGCAGCACTCTCTGGTGCAGGGCGGAGAGGGAGAGGCAACCTCATTTCATCCCATGCTCATACCCAGGTTCCACATGTCAGCCGGAAGGCCAAGCTTCCTTCTGTGTCCATGTGGCCAGTTGAAGCCCACTTGCCTTGCTCCTTGTCTGGACAGGGTACTTCAAGTATTGGGGAGGGTGGAGTTCAGAGGAGATGTGAGGGCACCAGGTGGAGCTCAGCATCCAAGATGCATTGGCCTTCTCTAATCTAGTTACCATGCGGGCCTGGTTCAGGCTCTCTACAATCTACTTTCCTTTCTTCTTTCATGCACTGCCTCCTTCTGGCCACAAGAGGGCGCTTTGTCACCAGGTTCTGGGAGAGTCAACCCTTCCTCAGTTCAGGACTTGAACACACAGACCACAGGCAGCATGTATGTCAGGCCCCAGTGCACCCTCAAAAGCACTCACAGCCAGCCTCCCCCTCCCCCGCCCTACACACACACATATTCACACCCATGCTGCTGCCCTGCTGCTGTGTGTCTTTGTCACATCTGTGGTCAGGCCACCTTGCTAGACTCAGGGCAGGCTGGGGTCTAAAGAACCACAACAGGTTCTGTGACCCATGGAGGCTTCCTTTGTGTTTTCTCCAGCTGGTACCTTCACAGGGGGAGAACCCAGAGAACTGTATGTGCTCTGAGCCTGGGGTCCCTGTGTCAGGAACGTCCTTGCTCACTAAGTCCCACTGTCCCCTTCTCATCTTTTCCTCGAGCCCTTTGTCAAGTTATGCTTCTCCAACTCAGTTTCCATGTGCTCCCCTTTTGGGCTTCTCCTGGATCCTATATGGCCTTCCTTTATGATGGAGTCTCAGAATCCTTCCACCAGCAGGGGGCTCCACTGGCTCTAGGTGGGGATAGAGAGGCATGGTGACTTTCAACACCATGTGGCAACACTAGCTTCCACACTAGTCCACTTTCCTGGGATTTGCCTGGGGTTGGCCTGCTGGTGAAGGATTTAGGAAGGCAGTGAGATTGTCTGATTTCTATCTCCTTTAATTTTATCTGTTTGGTTGTTTTTTTCTTTTGTTTTTTAGTCTCCTGTATCTAAATTATACAGAGAGCCTTAGCAGGAATGGGGCAGTGCTTGACAGTCAGAAGTGTCAAGTGACTGGGGTACTATCAGCCTGCAGGGTGCTGTGGGGCTCCTGCAGGTCCCCACCCTCACAGTGTCTGATGTTTCTGACGAGAAGGGCTTCTTGTTGGCAGTGGGGCTTGGACTCTGTGTGTCACTGCACGGCAGCCCAAAGGGTTCAGATTACAGAACCAAGACGGGCCATTTCAGGGTTTTCCAGGCTGCGAATGCCAAGGCCCAGTTCTCTCAGAACCTGGGAGCCATGGTGAAATTCACAAGCTTCTCCCCATGGTGTGTCCTAAGCAGCTCTTTTGACTCTTCCTTATTTCTTGATTCTTCTGGACCTGGGAAGGTGATTATCCTGCCTTAGAAACAGAGTGAGATTGGTGAGTGCAGACCTCTGACCTGTTAAAGAGAGAGGCTAAGCTTGGGGAGTCTGTGTATAGCAGGCTCCTCTGGCCCCAGTCTTGATACACCTTTCTGTCAGCCTCCGCTACCTCACAGCTGGGTAAGCTTATTCTGGAGTGCTCCACAAGGAGTCTTGGCTCCCAAGGATACAGATGCTCATGGGCAGTAGGGTTTCCAGTAGTATGTAGGATTTGGGCTGACCTTAGTTGTTTTTTCGGGGGTGGGGTGGGGTGGGGCAGGAGTTAGGCAGCCCGGAGAGGAAGGGGTTAGCCTTCTTGGAACCTACTAGGAAAGAGGAAGCTTAGTTTTTCCATGTGAAATAGTTTAAAATAAACTCTGAGGGAAACTCAGACAGGGCTGCTGCAGCCAGATGGAAGAGCCTGGGGTGGGCGGGTGTGTGTCCCAGCTGGTATCTCAACTCCTGCAGCCTTGACTGAGAAAGCACCCTTCAAGCCTAGTGGGCTGTGGACAGGAGGTGGGCAAGCTAGGCTTCAGGCTGGCCCCTGGAATGTAGTCCTGGCTCCGCTGGAGACCGCCAGGTGGTTCGGATTCCCAGGCTTCCCAATAAAAACAATAGCCATCTCTTTAAAAGAATTCGAGGCTCACAAGGTTCACAGTACGCCAGGAGACAAACCTCTGAGCTGCTTCCTGTAACAACCCTAGAAAGTAAATAGAGTAAATTATTTAAACTCAGTGGCCTCTGGGTTTAAATAATTCAGATTCAGGAACAGTAACAACCCAGTAGACCCTAGAGTCCACGTGAGTGGTAAGACCCCACTTTCCCTATCTTTTCATCGCTTTCCAGCTGCTGAGAACAGTCCAGGGCACATGATGCTATGAGCTACTCCTGGGAGATGTTGGACATCAGACCACTCACTGCCCACATGGTGGGGTCCTCTTGACCAGAAACAGCTTCAGGGATGGAGGCTCCAGTGGTATCATGAATCAAGGCCCAGAGAGTAGGTGGCAGGCATGCCCAGCCTGAAGCAAGCTCGTGCAGTTGGGAGGTAATCGGTAGCTATTGCCAGAACAAAGCTCTGGATGCCACAGGTACCTCCTCTAACTCAGTGCCCAGCTTGGGGCCTGCAGCAAACCTTCACTGCTCCAAAGCTCCCCGATGCCCGGCTGTAGCCCTGGCAAGAAGCCATCCCTCCCCATCCCTCCAGGTCCAGGTAACCATGCCATCTGGGGTGCTCACTGCAGTTGAGCCCTCATCTCTGGACCTCTCTTGGGTTGCTCTCTCCATTGTTCTGAGGGAAGTTGCTGCAACAGGCAGCTCTGAAGCAGCTCTTTCCCACTGTACCCTGGCAGTGTGCTCAGGTTGGCACTCCAGCACAGCACAGCCATGCTTCTCATTCATTCACCTTGGTGGTTACTGTGTGTTCTCTGCTGGTGACTGGGGCTACATGGGCTGGGCCTACCATAGTTCAGGAACTTATGGAGATGTTTTCATTACTTTTGACGGAAAGTATCCAGAAGGAAAAAAGTATCTGTAGTCACTGCAGCTCAAGAAAACGTCTGGGCACAAGTCTGGGGCTCTGGCTGTCCTGCCTGCTCTGCCCTGAATCTTGCAATCCCACATCTGCCCCCTGACCTTCCTTGCCTTCCTTGGGGGTTTCTGAGGGCATAACTACCTGCCCTCACAGCTGCTGTCCAGCTGTGACCTGCATATGTGGACCTCAGCACACGGATCCTTCCGGCCCTCCTATCCTGTGGTTTTTGCTGCAGCTGTGATGTAGCCACTCTGTGTCCACTGTCTTTTGCTCCCACTGTGCTACATGTTTCTTAGGAACAGGGTCTACCTAGGGTACCCTCACTGCCACCCAGTCATCTTAGGGTATAATGCATCCCAAATCCTCTGTCAAGACCTGTTGGGGGATAGATGCCCAGACACAGGTCCTTGTCTGAGAGGTGAAAAGGAGAGAGAATTTCCCCCATTCCATCCAGTACTCTGCAACCCTGGGTTAAGGCCATATGCAGTGGGGATAGGACACATACCCAGAGAGGCAGGTCCCCCTAACTGGAGGGCCTGCCTTCCCATAGGCTGTATGCTTCTAGCTGGTCCCATACTCCATCATTCTCCCCTCAGGTTTACTCCATTCCAGGGTTGACATTCCTGTGGGCACCTAACAGGTGCCTATGGCAGCAGCTGCTGGGAGACTCCAGGGAGGAGGAGATCTGAAGCCGTACCAGGGCTGAGACTGGGGGAGCCTGGGAGCAAAGAGCCCTTCCTGGGTTCAGAACCCTACTTGAGAAGGGAGATCTGAGTAACCAGGGCCTCTGCCACAATGATGCCGGCTGTGCTCTGTCCTCCGTGGCTCGTCAGGTAGAGGGTTCTGTGGGACCTGCCTAGGCCCAAGCCAGCAGTCGACAGAAAAGCCATTTCCTGCCCTCAAGATTCCATTCCTTCTAACTGTTTTCACATTTTTAATAGAGGCTGCAGGGTTTTTGTTTTTTTTTTCTTTTTAAAGTTAAAGTGATTTTTCTAATTCTTCAAGAAATGCCTGCCCTTTGGAAAATACAGAAAAGCACAGAGGAAATAATTCAGTCCCATCTCTCTGAGGGAACCCCAGTTAGCATTTTGTTCTACCTATTTCTTTAAGAAGACATAGAATGTGATTGTTTATAAAATATATCGTTTTGTACTTAAAAATCATATATTTGAGCATCTCCATATTTCTGGGGACATGAATGTATCCGGGCAGGTGCACTAACAGTGGGGAAGTGGCCCTGGGGGCTGCCAGCGGCTCCGTGTGCCCAGGAAGTTGAAAGCAAGCAGAGTGAAGGGGGTCGGGTACTTTGGCCTGGGAACTAAGTGCATACCTCCCCCTGCCCTGTATGCCATGGGAGGCCTCCCACTCCTGTACAGCGCAAAGCGGGCTCTTCTGTTTGCATTTTCTAGGAGGGAGTGGAAATCCTTCACTTCTTGGAACTCAAGGGTGGGGAGACTCTGCTGCTCGCTATGAGCCTTCATCTGAAGACGGTTCTGTGTACATTTGTTATATGCCAGCCCTAGAGTTAACCCTCTTTGTGGTGTGGCCTGTGTCTGGCAGTCCTGAAAGCCCAACACCAGAGGTGGGTGCCCCTCAGTTACAGTGTCAGTCAGCTTGATAATGAGAATGTGCTCCCAATATGCACCCAACTGTTCGTGGCCCTTGGGCTGGGGGTTTAGGTCAGAAGGCAGGTATCAGAAGCATTTGTTTGCTGTGGGCAGGGTTCTTCTCATCCTTAAAATAATAAACCTTATTATTAATGTATAACATGTAACAAAGGCACCCAGACCCTAGATGCACACAACTCTGTAAGCCGAGGAACACACTGACCCTCCTAGCATCTACCCCCCTCCCTTCAGATACGTCCTCCTGATAGCTAATAGCAGAGATAGTTTTGCCTGTCCCGGGACATTCTATAAATGGAAACACACTGTGCGTGCTGTTCTTTCTCATGGTTGGACTTTTAAAGGGGCTTCTGTCAGGCAGGCAATCGGGCCTCGTGACACCATCCTGCAGTGTATTGTGGGGAAGTCCCCCCCCCCCCCACCTCCAGAAACTAGGAAAGAGTCACGTACAAACAAGAGCTTCTTCTGGACTGCATGGCATGGGGGTGATAGCTACAGGACACACATCTAGCCTAGCTTGGACTCTCCCTGAGGATTCTGAAGGGTAGAGAGGAGTACCTTGGAGGAGAGTCAAGAGAAAGGCAAACGAGGAGGGAGGAGCAGGGCCCTGGCCATATTTCTGCCCTGTCCTTTTGATGCACAGGGCTCAGGAAGCCTGAATGTCAGGGCGGGGACCAGAGCGGTCCCCACTGCTATCCCACCCCTTAGGGGAATCTGTTTATTAGTACTACATGTTCTGTTCCTGGACAAAGCCAGAGAGACAGTGACACGTGCTGGTTCTGGTGGCTGCAGGAAGCAGATACTTCTCCAGATCATGTCCATCTTCCAGGGGATGGTGCTGTCCCTTTACCTGGACCCCTAGGGCTTTAAGGAAGAAGAGAGACAGAAATGTAGGATGGAACAGGAGACCAGTTACTGTGGCCCAGCTATGACGTGGCCAGGCCCACCTCTCAGTGAGTCCCAAGCTTTTCTCTCAGAAGAGGCGGAGTTGGTTGACAGGACTCTGGGGTTTGCTAGCGCCAATCACTTCCCCAACTAAGGGTCCAGCATCTTAGGGAACACTTCAAAGATCAGGCAATGTCCTCAGGCTTGGGGCCTGGTGCCTTCCTCTAGCAGATCTGGAAGAACAGGAATGAGGGCAGAGCTGTGGAGTAGCTCAGTTGGGGGTGTAGCTGGACTTTGGGGCCTCTGCAGAAATGGGTATATTATGGAGCACTGTACAAGAAGCACTGTGCAAGAGACAGAGCTCCGAGTGCTGAGTGACTGTTCTCGGTGGGCCTAGAGCAGAGGGTCCCTGGATGGATTTTCACTGTGGCATGTGACTTTAGTTTTTTCAAATCCTATATTTACTGATGGTTCCTAAGTGCTTTAACCTCCCTTATAGCTCACCACCACCAGAGGTAGTGGAAAAGAAAGGTTATCAGGATACGGAGGTGACTGGGGGGGTGGACCTGTTTAGAAAGGTTCTTTGGAGCAACTCCTGTCTGTGTTGTCTGGAAATCGGCAGTTCAGTTCACAGGTTAGCAGGCAGCATCACCTCAGTCCACTCACAAACACTTCACAGATAGACCAGTCCAGTTTGGTAGAGTCGGGTTAGCAACAGTGGTGACACAACCTAGCAGAGACAGCCAGGCCTCAGCCTTGGCTGGAGTCAGCAGGAGGAACCAACAGGAACCCCAGGAGAAGTTCTCAGCTGTGCCTCTCTCAGGGAAGCAAAGATCAGTGAAGACAGGAGACCCACAAGCGTTGCACAGCTAGGTCTATAGCTCAGCCTCTTCCACTGTCTGTCAAGTCCTTTTTATACCCTCCAGTCATCACACGTCCTATACGTGTCTTACCTCAGCATGGGCCTTGCCCCGGAACGTTCATCCAATCAGCCGGAGTCCTCAGAAGCAGCAAGAAACTGCAGCACACCACCAGAAGTTTTTTGGTGTGTTTCTCTCTATGGAGTCCTGATAAATGCAGCTCAACTATGCAGTGTAAGGCAGATGCGTGTTGTCAGCAAAGAGTCCCTCATCACGCGTCCTTTCACGTGCTTGCTTTAGCAGAACGTCCTCTCTCCTGTGACTGCTTCAGGGAAACGTTCCTTCCCGAGTCGGCCTGAGCCGTTCACACCTGTGTCCACTGTAACAAAACGTTCCTTCATGTGTTTGCCCCAACAAAACACCATCCAACCGACTTTCTAAAGAACTCTTAAGTTTCCACTTCAGTGGCAGAGGCCAGGAAACAACCACCCAGTGCCTCTGAGTTAACCCCAGGTCAGACTGTAGAATTTATTGATTCCATCCCTGCACAAGCACAGAGCCCTCCTAACCCACCTGTCTTGGCCCGTCTGTAACAGAACCAGGGACAGTAATCAACAGGAAGCAGATGCTATCTGCAGCTCTTCCACCGATAAGGACGATCATGCTCTCTCCTCACAAGGGGAGAAGATAGAAAAGCAACCAAGAGATGGAGGGGTGCTCTTGAAAGCTCTTTCTGTGTATCTCAGTGTCATCACCATGGAGGGGAGGGGCTTTAGTGCTTTATTACCTCCTAAAGGCTCCAGCTCTTGAGGCCAGCACATGGCAAGCCTAGAAGGGACCACACTGAAACCTGGCCCATCTTCAGAGCCCACCACATCTGAGGATCCATTAGGACAACAACATCTAGCTTGTCTGGACCACTAAAGTCCAGCAGTATTCATGTCATGACCCACAACCCTCCCTGTAGGAAGCCGGCAGCTGTTAATAGCTCACCCCCATGTGGTCTTGTCACTTCAGCCAAGATTGAGTGTAGCGCCCTCTACAGCATCCTTGCTGTGTTGGCAGAGTGGCTTGGTTCTTAGTATCTCACCTCACAGGACATCCCAGGGTTAAATCTGAGTAGGCATTATGAATGGATACCCAGCAGGTCTGCAGTCAGGCTGCGGCTGTTCTTGGAACATCATGGAAGGCAATCTCTGATATACTGATCCATGTGGGCGTGACATACATGAGCCACATTGTAGCTAAGCCCTGGGGACCCTCAGAGCAGAGAGAGGGTTAAAGCCTCAGTCCCTGTTGGCCCCTCAGTGAGATAGACACCAAGTCCTGAGGAGAGCCACATCCTTGGGGCAACAGAAGTTTTGGGTGCTGGGGCCTTGACTTAGTCCTCCTCTCCTATGGTAGACAGGATGTTTGACCACGATAGCCTCTAGGAGCATTACAGACTAAATGGGAACATCCCTGTAACCTGGTTAGAATTGCCCCAGAACGTGGCTGAGGCTCCACAGTGATGATGACAGACCTAAAGCAGATGGTGTCAGTCATCTATCAGCATGCCCTTCCATCCTGCAGTCCTAAGAATGAACATTTGAGCCGTTTCGTTCGGGACGGGAGAGGGCTTTTCTTTTTTTTTTTTTTTTTTTTTTTTTTTTTTTTT
>CM052703.1:64939488-64992703 GCA_028551405.1 Uromys caudimaculatus | reverse complement strand
CTGTGGAGCCCTGTGGCCCAAGCTGAGGTTTCCGGCCGTCGCCGGAAGCTGCTGACCGTCAGTCTCTGTGGCCCGCGGAAAGCGGACGGAGTCAGTGAGCTCTGGGGACGCATTGCCCCTGCTAGGGGCTTTTCCGCATTCCTGGGAGAGAGGATTTTCTCCTGGAGCTGCTTGTCTATGCAATCCTAGTGTCCCAGGCAGAAGTTTCCTGCCACAGCTGCCCGCTTTTGGGATCCAGGGGGGTTTCTAGGCCCGCCTACCTCGGTCCCTGTGTCTCGCGGGTTCGGGGCAGTACCTGGTGAGCTGTGGGGCGTGTCTTTGGCCCTCTCCTGGGTCTTGCGATCTCCTGAGAGGGATCTTTGTCCCGGCGCTGATTAGCTGTGGGGCCCTGTGGCCCAAGCTGAGGTTTCCGCGACAAACAAGATACACTTTCTTATGTCACGTTTTACTACTGTTCCTAATTTCTCACTTAAATATTTAGACTTAAGATTCACTGATGATTCTGTTAATTTTGCTTGCGAATGTCTGAAGACAAAATTAGACTTGTTTAGGCATGTTCATAATTAGACATTAGACATGTTCTAGAAAAGTTCACAACCTGTCTTCCCCATTGTCCACAAGTGGAGTTTGAACAGGCAGAAGGCGTGAGCCTGTCTTCCTCTCTAGGGCGATTACCGTTCCTTACTACCTTTGGCCTGTGCTGTGGTACAAAGGCCCTGGACCAGCACTTGGCCAATAGGTTTGGGCTCTGAGCAGAATTCAGGCTGTGGGGAGTGCTGGGCTGGACTCAGGAATGACTGCAGAGGTCCAGGCAGCAGAGATTGGCAAAGGAGTCAGCACCTGGAGGTTAAGAGCTAACTATGCCTTCATGGCGGTCCCCAGTGAGCACAGCCTAGCAGCTCCATCTCCCAAGGAGATAGGTACACACTACAGTCCGTTCATTCAGAGCCCATTGGGTAAAGGTGGCTTTCTCTCCTGATATGGGGTATACATGGTTATCACTGACCCACTTTCAATTAGTGTGTCATGGAGAAAGGGCACGACTGCCCCCGTTGTGTAGCTGAGCATGAAAGTGGGGCTATAGATGTGAGATAGGAGGCCAATGAGTAGGACCAAAGCAGCCAGCCCCACAGTGGAAGGGAAGACTGGACTGCCCGTGGCAGGTTGAAAGGCTACGTGGCAGCCTCTGAGAGTCCAGGGCTACGTGGCCGTTAATAAGCTGGCGCACATAAGACACAGCAGGCAACCTAGTCACAGGGCCTCTGGACATACTGACTTTCTCAGTGGCAAGGCCAGGTGAGAGGAAACTGCATGTTTTCTGAAGCCCAAGCCCAGCTGGTCATCCCCTGAGCCCTGGACTCCAGGGGCTAAGGTGGAGAGGGTGTGATGATGTGATTTTCTCCATGACTGTTCTCTGTGTCTGTCATAGATATCAGTGGCTGTCCCGCTGTGCCATGTTCCAGCCTGAGCTCATGCATCTCTGATCCCCTCTATTACATCCCATCCCGAGTTCTACCTGTGCACGCCACCAGCCTCAACCCCAATGGCCCTATGAAGAGAGAAGGAAGGGCAGGCAGGAGAGGGCTGCATGCAGCATGAGGGACCTGGAAGGAGGGTGTTAGATCTGAGTGGGAGCGAGGCGCAGCTGGGGAGACTGAGACATTGGTGTTGCAGTGTGGCTGCTGTACGGGTGGCAGAAGGGCTCACTGGGGGTCTGGGAGATGGCTCAGTGGGTAAGGGGGTTGCTGTGCAAACATAAGAACCTGAATTTACTCTCCAGGAACCATATAAAAAGACCTGGGTACGGTGGTGTATGCTTTTACTCTCAGCAGAAGAGAGGCAGAGACAGGCAGGTCCCTGGTTTTCACTGGTTTGCCAGCCTAGCCATTGGGCAGTTTGGGGCCAAAGTGGGAGAACACCTGAGTATTTCAGGTATGCATTTACATGTGGGGTGGGGCTGAAGGCATGTACGTGTACACACACACACACACACACACACACACACACACACACACACACACACACACACACACACAGTTTCTGGGGAGAGATAAGAATCCAGGGCTCATATTCATGGCAACCAGCTGGCTTGGGCTTCCAGAGACATGTGATCTCTGTTCTTCTCCTTCCTCCCTCCCAACTTCAAAGCCCCTCAGTCTGTATAGCAAGGGGGGAGGTGTTGGGAGTGGGAGGGGGCGGTCTTCAGGATAAAGCCCTAAAGAGCGGTTCAGCAGTGTGACCCTGAGGAATCAAAATGGTCCTTTGGCTAATTTATATGCTATACATTTGGGGTTTTAGTGGAGCATAATTGTAATCCATATGCCTGTTAAGGTAATTACACTTATAAACCTAATATAATCCATAGATCAATGGGTTCGGAGCTAATTAAGGGAACCGTAATTAACTTTACAAAACCCTTGCAATTACTGGATATCCTCTAAGCTGGCCTTCCAAGCTGATAATGAGCCCCATTCAGTACTCTTTATTCTGCACATTGGGGCCCTCTGGGGCCCTCTGTGAAGAGGGGTCAGCACCTGTGTTACCACCCCCAGGGCTCTGAAGCAGGTCCCTACCAGGATAGTGGTAGCTCTGGGAAGCAGGATTGTGTGCCTTATTTTCTGGCCAGTTGATTCCCTCAGCAAAGGGCATTTTGGAAAAAAGGGAAGGAGAAACGGATGTATTGAACCCTTACACCCAAAGCCACTTCTCATCCAGGAATCTCAGAACTTCCCCAGGCTCAGAAGGATGACCTGAGGTCTCCCCATTGTCCCCTGCATCTGCCTACAGCACATGGTTTCTGCCCTGAGTGGAACTGGTTAAGAAGGGGCCTCCAGGAAACCCAGACAGCAAACACTAGGTGATGTACTGCTGTACCTAAGAGGCCTACAGAGGCCCTCTGTTCACTCCAACCTATCTAGGAGAGCAGAAAAGCCCCAGCCATCCAGGCCTCTACTTCAAAAGATTCACCACAGCTGCTCAGAATAGACCTGACTTTCCTCTGATTGGGGAGGGGTAGGGGTTCCCACTGTCCTCTGAGGCCTCTGGAACTCCTGGCAGCCTTTTGTGGCCCTGTGTGAGCCATTCTAGTGTGGAAAGAACGGCACTTCAGGCCTGTGCGCAGAAGGATTTGGGAAGGGGTTATTATCTTGGGCCACCTGGCTGCTGGTGGTTTTTTGAGCTCTTTTAGACTCTACATAATGGGTATATACAGATAAAAACAGTGGATATAGCTGGGTCAAGTTGATGCACGCCTTTAATCCCAGTACCCTGGAGGCAGAGGCAGCTGGGTCTCTGTGAGTTTGAGGTTAGCCTAGTCTACAGAGCTAGATCTAGGACAGCCAGGACTACACAGAGAAACCCCATCTCGAAAAACCAAAACCAAAACACCACCCCCCCCACCCCAAATAAAGTGCTCAGTGCAGAGCCTTGTACATAGTAAGCACCCAATAGTACTACACCTACTATTCTTCCTGTCAACAGTGAGTGGGAGGGCAGGGTCAGGCCGGGCAGGGACAGGGACAGGCAGGCAGAACCTGGGCCAATGCCTGTGTATTGCTGGTATCTCTGGGTCTGGGGCCATTTGGTAGGCCCTCTCCTCTCATCATTTCTATGCTTTTCCATTTCTGGGCTGCATAGTATTTTCTGAACGTTGATCAGAAGTTTCCGGCTAGAAGCAGATTCCTCGAATGGAGGGATAGGACAGGGCGCACAGGTAGCATGTGTGTATGTGAGGGGCACGCTCCTATTGGAGAAATGGCAGGCCCTCATGATGCCTGTTGTGTTTTGAATATCCATACAGATTCTGTGCACTGATGCCCAGTGTCAGAAGCGCAGCTGGCATTGCCAGGTGTGTTTTATGGGTAAGATAACAAGCACAGACAAGCTGAGTTGTGGTTCTGAGTTTGTTCAGACAGTGTGACTGGGCCAGGATTTGAACCCGGGCTTCCATGCCTTACTATAACCCCGCCTCTCCAGGAATCCCCACCCTATTCTCCTCCTAAGTGACCTGTGAGACTGAGTGAGGATAGAGATGACAAGGGACAAGAAGCAGGGCAAGACTGCAGGGTCCAGACAAGATGGGAGCAGATGGCCAGCTGAGGGGAAAGACCACAGTCTGGAAACCATGCCCAGGGACCCTTTGGTGGTCTGTGAATCTGCCCAGGTTCCACAGAGAGCCTGCCAACAAAGGGAGGGTACCACAGAGAGGCCTCCTTACCAAGCCCTGCTGTGTTCCCTGCCCAGAACCCTGCTGAGTCCTGTGTGTCAGTGCAAGTGTGCTACATCCATCTCTATTCGGTCACCCTGTCTCTGCTACCTAGGAATGCTGAGAGTCCCAACAGAGGTAGGCATGGCAGGGACCCCCTTTCCCTGCACTGGGCTGCTACAGGGCTAGCCTCCCTGGGTTCCTATACTGCCTAGTGTCCAGGACCCAAATATCACCCATGGACATTTTTGATCCCCTTTTCTACTTTCTTTGAGGCAAAAGAACCTCTCTGTCATGACCATCAACCTCCTTATTAAAAGCAGTAACTCCCCAAAACAACCAACCAACCAAACCACAGTAGCTGTGCAGTGGTGGCGCACGCCTTTAATCCCAGCACTTGGGAGGCAGAGGCAGGAAGATCTCTGAGTCTGAGGCCAGCCTGGTCTCAGAGTGAGTTCCAGGACAGCCAGGGCTACACACAGAGAAACCCTGTCTTGAAAAAACAACCAAACCAAACCAAAAACCAACTTTAGTAGTTAGTTTTTCTTTCATTAAAAGATTTTAAAAATGTAATTGTATGTGTGAATTTATGTACGCCGTTCAGAAACCTGTGGAGGCTACAGTAGAATGTCGGGCCCCAAACTGGAGTTGAAAGCAGTTGTGAGCTCCCCTGTGAGGGCTTAGAGCTGAACCTGGTTCCTCTGCAGAAGCAGTAAAAGGGATCCTATCACCTGAACTTGTAGTGTTACTATAGATAATAAAGCTGCTGACACCCAGAGCTCTGGATGGAGTTCGGGACCCAGCTCTGCACTGAGCCATTTCTGCATGTTGGCTCTCTGGAGCCATATGCTAAGTCTCAGATGTGAGCACATCACGTATCCTGTTTAGAGACAAGTAAAATCCTTGGCTGTAGTTGTACCTCTGTGACACATCAGAATCAGACTGAACAATGGCTGGCTTGCCACCAATACCCAGCATTTGTTCAGTGCTTGCAGGCAGCAACTCATTTTGTCCCTGCAGCCACCAGAGGCTACTACTCTAACGTGACAAAGGCAGTATTTTAAACTCAGGCATTCTGGCTCCCAAACTTGTATTTGCTGTAGAATTTAGCAAAACTCAAAAAATAGGTATTGACCAGCCCACTAGCTTGTGAGGTTTCTGATAGCTTCTGCTGTCCGCCCTAAACCTGCTTACATGCACATGGTGAGCTCTGTGCTCTGTTTAAACATGGGGTGGGAGCACATTCTTTCTCTTCCCAGTGACAGGTGAAGGACATCCCTCTGCATCACTGAGCTTGTTACCATGGTGCCTTCTCCTGTGTGGCCGCACCATCGCCGGCCTTTTATGATTACTGTCAGACGATACAGCTGTTCTCAATGCTCTCACGTGCTTGTTTGGTCTCATTCTGTAGCTCAGGGTGCCTGGAACCCATTCTGTAGTCCTGACTGATCTTGAACTCACGGCAATTCTTCTGCTTCAGCCTTCCAAGCACTGGGGTGATAGGCATGAGCCACCATGCCCGACACTAACCCTTACTGACTGCAGACAGGTCACCATGGTCATTCTTGTTAACATGGCTGTGCACTTATTTGTGATCTCTGCATTAGAGTAAATTCTTACTCAGGAGTTCACTGGGTCAAAGGGTGTGCAGAATGCTAAGACTTGAGTGTTTCTGCAGAATTCTCCCTCCCGTGGCTGTTACCCTGTCTGTAGGATGGACATCTTATATCTTTATATTCATGACAACAAAAAATGCCAAGACACAGTATTGTCTTTTTAGAACAGGCTTCACCAAGGGGAAATGGAATCATCTTTGATGGCTGATGAGGACCCCCCTCCCCCGCTATAAATCACTTCCCCTCTTGGCCTTTCTTGTGTTGATTTTTTTTTTTTTATGAAGGCGTTCTCTTAATGAGAAATCTGCATTTCATCAAAGATGGGATGTAGAATATGTGGTTTATTTATTCCCTGAAGATGCCTCTTGTTCTCTAAGCCAATCGGATACTAATGACTGAAGACACAGGCAAATTAATTTCAGCCATGTGAGATGAGTCATTGTGCTCCTGGCCCAGAAACTGCATTGTAGTCATTACTCAAAATGGTGAGGCTGTGTAGATTCAGCACAGACCAGGGTTCAATTCCACACTTAGATACTTTCTGTCAGGAAACCAGACACCTCAGCAAGTACCTGGCAGAATATGGCCAGTGTGATCACTAGAGTCCTACCTTCTTGTCTGGGGGAGAGCTACACTATCTCCTATGAAGGCAGGGGCTTGATATGTCCAATTCAGAAGCAGAACCTTCCGGAAGGCTTGTAGGAAATGACAAGGTAGAAGACATGGAGGCAGACCCAGCAGGCAGGTGACTTTTGCCCTGCTGTCGCACTCTCACACCTGCCCAGCACCTCACAGAATGGGTCAAACGCTCATTTCCATCATCGTGTGAGCCTTTAGTGTTTTCATTTTCCCTCCTAGGCCCAGATGTTGAGCATGAGGGTATCAGAGTTCTTGCTAAGGAAAGATGGATCGGCCAGAGTAGGGACTTCACAGCAACAGGCAGCCATGCCTGCTGCCGACCAGCTCCCTGCCTGACACTCTCTGGGAGGATGTTTGGTGAGAACATTAAGTCCCTCAGTTCTTTCTCAACTTTCTTGCTTGGACTTTCAGGCGCTAAATGCAGGAAACAAAAGAAATTATAAATAAAAACTTGGCCACCTTCCTGGGCTTGGACAGCCCAATGGCTAGGCCTGTCCCTTTTTTCTATCTGATCCTAGCTGTGCTCTCCACAGTGATTTGGAGCACAAGCATCTGACTGGACCTCACCTCTGAAAGGCAGTTAGCCATGGTTTCAGAGAGAAGAGGGGTACTTGAAAAACAGGGGAGCCGTGGAGAACACTTCAACGGGGTAGCTTCCTTCCAACAGGGTGGAGCCATCTGAAGTGGAGCCTAGCCTCTGGAATGCTCACCAGCTCTCCTGGACTTCGGAAATATTGGGCCTCTGTTGCCCTTGGGGAGTACTGCCCTGGTGCTGAAGGTGGCTGAGAGGGAACTGGGTGCACCTGCTAGGATGTGTGCTAGTTGACTCCAGCTGCACTCTGTCCTCTATTCCCTCAGCTGTGGGTTCCAGGCTTCCAGCCAGGGACCTGACTAGCTTCCCTAGGGCCCACACCCTTCCAGCCAGGTCATAACCCAAGCCGTATTGATAGAATGGCCACCCACCAAGGCAGCAGTGAGCAGGGTAGGGAGGAGGTCTAATAGAAAGGCACTAGGCTGGAACTGTTTCACACAGGGTCATGGATGGATCCTAGAGGGTGCTCTCAGCAGCTCTGGAGTAGGCCATGAGCCTGGAAGACTGATTCTTAGAGCACTGGCACTCATTGTTCCCTGTACTGTCCTCAAGGGCGCACCTGTTTGGGAGGTGTAATGCCAGCTCTGGATCTCATAGACAGTGGGTACCATGTATCAGTCTCACCCATGACCACCTAGCACATAAACGTGAGAAGCTGCCAAACCCTTAGGCCAACGTGAAGCCCATCTTTGCACGCCTGCATGCAGTCACGATGAACCTAGCTATACACGTTAATGAGACCCTTTGTGCTGAGCACAAAGTCAACCTAGTTAAGGCTGACAAGAAACTAGGGAAATGAACCTCTGTGAATCAGAGCCAAAGGAGACATCTTATAAAGCGGTTGGTTGCAGTTATGTTGTGGTCAAGGACTGTGGCAGAGACTCTCAGGCCAAGATGTCATCAAAGAGAACTTCAAATGCACGAAAGGAACACATAAAAAATGTGACTCAAAAAAACCCCAAAAACAAAACAAAAAACCAAAACCAACCACATAGGGGGTGGAGAAATGGCTCAGTGGTTAAGAGCACTGACTGCTCTTTCAGAGGTCCTGAGTTCAATTCCCAGCAACCACATGGTGGCTCACAACCACACAACCATCTGTAATGGGATGTGATGCCCTCTTCTGGTGTGTCTGAAGACAATGACTGTGTACTCATATACATAATAAGAGTAAATCTTAAAAAGAAAACCAACTACATAAACAAAGACACCACATAAAGAGCCCTAGTGATGATAGAGGTATTTTCATGCCGGTGAGGTTAGCGTGTCAGCCTTGGCGGTGAGATGCTGCTGTTGGGGAGAATTGAGTAACTTAGATTTCTTACAACTCCTCGTGAATCTACACATATCTTGGGAAGTTTACCAACAGTGTATCAAGAAAGAAAAGAACCCTTGCATGTAGCATACTAAGGAGATGGCTTCAATAACCCAAGGTAGATGCTAACGATGGGCCTTGAACACATGTGGGGAGGGAGTCTGAGAGCCAGCTGTCTGTCTGTCTGGACATGGCCGTCAGCACCCTTCATACAGACATTTATGGAGTATCTGCTAGGCGTGAATGCTGGACACAAGCCCTGCTTCCCCAGTGGGAGGTGGATGAGTGTGGAGTGATTCTGGGCTGGAAGGTATGCCCAGCACTGTGGAATCATGGAGAGTTTTCTTCCTGTTTCTAAACTCCAACGTTTGGTAGAGTTACATTATTGTTTATTAAGGAAAAGGTTGGATACTGGAAAAGGAAGCCACCTGGCCATTCTCAGAGAATTGATCGGGTGCATGGGGGCCTGGAAGGCCATTTGGCAGCTGCTCTGGGCTGGAAGGCCTGACCTGCCAGGCTGTGGGAGAACTCGTGACTTTTGCACGGCTGGGCTCTGCCCTGACTTCCCTGACACGCCCTGTTCCAGCCTGTACTCCCATCAGGCACCAGACCAGAGAGCACTTGAGCGAGGCTGCAGCTGTCGTAGGAGACTATGCTGGTCCCCCAGCAGTCACCCTGTGGGGATGGTTGGTGCCCTCCTCCACACACCTCTAGTGCCCTGGACTGCTCTCCATATGCATCTGTGAGACCCACCTGAGGCTGTGAAGAGACTTCCTCCGTGCAGCTCTTGATCTCCAAGCCTGTAGCATGCCGAGAAACCATGTAGGTGGGGAGTTTCCAGGTTTGCAGTACCTTTTGGCTACACTGGAGGCCTACTTGTCTGCCTGCTTGTTCTTTATCTGCCTGCAGAAGTGAGAGCCATCCCCCCCTTGTCATCCTTCAGTGGAAGCCTATAAAAGAATGGAGACCCTTGGGCCAGTGAGATGGCTCATTCAGTAAAGGGGCTTGCTGCCAAGCCTGACAACCAGAGTTACAGATCCCCAGGGCCTACAGGGTAGAAAGAGAGAAGCATTTTTTTCAAAATCTGTCCTCTGACCTCCACACACACATCCTTAGCATGGGTGCTCTGACATATGAACCACCTAATAAATTTTAAAAAGTCTTAGATATTTTTTAAATTAAAATATAATTACATCATTTTCCCCTCCCCTTTCCTTCCTCCACCCCTGCTTTTTTCACCCCCTTACACTCTCCCAAATTCATGACCTCTTTTTCTTAAAAGGAAAGAAAGAAAGAAAGTTAGTTTTTAAAAAGAATATAGGCACCTCTATGTGCAAACTGTAATCTCCCCAAATACAACCACCAGTGTGTCTCTGCTGCAGGTTTTATTTAGGGTTATGGTTTAGTTTAGATTTTAAAGTCTGTATCTTGATGTCTAGACTATCACGCTGAACTTGTGTCCTTTGGGGACTGAGGACACAGTGTTGCTGGGTTTGGTGACGGGTACTGAGGAGGGGATGGGCTGCATGGGAGCCCCAACAGTGAACAAGGAAGCAAGAAGGGAGGGAGCCGGGTGAGAGCTTGTTGGGCACACCCAGGCTGAAGCATCCCATTCATTGTCTCAGTACGCCAAGACCTTGCTGAAGGTCAGGAGGCAGCTATAGAGGACGGCAACCAGCCAGGACCAAGGCTGCCGACTCCCAGCTGCAGCCGACATGATCTGGTTACAAGAGTGAAGGAGAGAAACCTTTCTGCCTTCACAAGCCAAGAAAGCCAAGGCAACAAAGCCAAGGGCGACCTCTGCTGTCCTCAGAGAGCCTCGCTTACCAGGCTCGGAGGCCCGTCCTGTCCCTGGGTGGCCTGGAGCTCCAGCCTTGGCAGCTGTGCAGTGTTTGTTGTGGGCAGTTACCATGCCACCCTCTGGTATCTCAGCGCGAGGCCCAGGGACAAGTGTGGCTGAGCACAGAGATTCCCAGTCTGCCCTGGCCCCCAGACGCACCTTCTCTTACCCCAAGGGGACAGATCCTCGAGATGACTACGGTATTGAATACTCTCTAGTTCTTGGCACCTTCTCTATGCCAGCAGTCTGGTTAAAATGGCCGGGTCCCAGAAGGAACTTTCACTCAGTAGGGGTTATCCTTGCCTCCCTGGGACACACGCCACTTTCTTGTTCCCCAGAGGCCATTAAGCTGGAGACCATTAAGGGAGGTCATTTGCCCTCCCTGGTGACCTAAGCAGTGTGTGGATGACTGTTGTAGGCCCAAGGACATTGGGTGCGGCTTGGTGGTACTGTACCTCTTCCTGGGTCCTCATAGTCATGGTTCATTCACAGCTTGGAACATCCACCATGGAAACGTTGAAACCATGAAAACTGACTAGTATGTCAAAGCAGGGGCCCCATCTACAGGAGCAATATACGCCTGCCTAGTCTGTGCAAGGTTGGCAGGACACCTGCAGAACTCAATTGTGTGAGGTGGGCAGTCAAGAGGTTTGCTTAAGTTCATCGTAACCACACTGACTCTTTCCACTGTATTTTACCATACTGGTGGGGAGCAGGGTCCTGCTTCCCAGGTCAGGGCTCCATTTCTTCACTTTAGGCACAGGTCTAGAGAAGTGTACCCAGTAGGCACAGGCCTAGAGAAGTGTACCCAGTAGGCACAGGTCTAGAGAAGTGTACCTAGTAGGCCCAGGCCTAGAGAAGTGTACCCAGTAGGCACAGGTCTAGAGAAGTGTATCCCAGCAGGCACAGGTCTAGAGAAGTGTATCCCTGTAGGCACAGGTCTAGAGAAGTGTACCTCAGTAGGCATCCAGAGTCTGCATCCATCCAGCACTCCTTCAGATGGCGCCACCCAGGTGTGGAACCCTCAGCCACAGGCAGAGCTCTCTGTCATCCTCATGTCCCAGGCTCCTGCCAAGAGCAGCGTGGGTGAGGTTGGGGGCATTTCCCTGGGACTCTGGAAACGCAAAGCTGGCGTTTGTGCCGTGGTGCCAAAAGGTGTGGTCCCCTGTAGCTCCATCTCTGTTCACCCCTCCCTCTCGTCCCATCCTCTGCTGTTGCTGATTGTATTTGTATTGATTGTCCCTAAAGAGGACTTCAAGATCCCAGGGAACCTAGTCCTTCCTTGACTGCTCTGTAGCCACAGGCCTGGGATAAGGATTGCTAAGTAAGAGAGACAACTCAATCCAGGGAATGCTTGCAGCTCTCAGATTAACCAAAGGACTCCAGCCATCCAATCCCAGCTAGCCTTCAGCTGTCTTCTCCTGGCTTGAGGCTCCTCCATTTATAGATCGACATAAGGAAGGGAACAGAAAATACAAACCTAGCTCTTGGCCTGACACCCAGCATAGAACAATGTAAATGCCTAGTGTCATGGCCTCTGTGGCCTATTGTAGGTCACTGATGTTCCCAGCTGATCCCAGTCCACCCCTCGGGTTTGACAATGGACAGAACTATTGACAAGGGATAGCCGACCTCTTACATTGCTGGCTGTCACTTATGACCTCTACTAAGCTGAATTGTTATTTACCACAACATACATGATCATGTGTCTACACAAGTGCACATGAATCCACATAATACACAAGCAGATATTTAGGCATGCATTTATTTAAGTGTGCATACACAATGCTCACATGCCTACACCCATGCACACACATGTACAAAAAAGACCCACTGAATTCCAACTCTCTGTTCTCTGGCCTCAGTCTCCCCAGTGCTGTATGCTGACGTAAGCCACTGCACCTGGCTCTAATTGATAGATCTTGACAGAGTAAACACATCCCTGTGACCAGCCCCACATAAAGAAGCAGGATGTGTCCAGCCTATTCAAGACCCCTGCCTTTCCCTGGGATAACTACTTTCCTGTACTTTTTCCATAGGGAGCACTGTATTCTGGGTACTTTGGGGTCTGGGGTTTTTGTTGTTTGTTGTTGTTTAGCAAAGTTTCTCTGGTTTAGCTCTGGTTGTCCTGGAACTCACTCTGTAGACAGGCTAGCCTCGAACTCATAGAGTTCTACCAGCCTCTGCCTCCCAAGTGCTGGGATTAAATGCAGGTCCCACCACCCACTGTAACTCCTCCTCAGGGTCTGGGTTTATTTGGTTTTGGTTTGGTTTGGTTTTGCTCTGCTTTTTTGAGACAGGTCTCATGTCTCCTAGGCTGGACTCAAACTTGCTTCGCATTAGTGGATGGCCTCCAAACCCTGATCCTCCTGCCTCTACCTCCTCAGTGCTGGGATGACAGTTTATATAGTGCTGTGGGTAGCATTCAGGCTTACTGCATGCTGGGTAGGCGCTGTCATCTGAGCTATATCCGTAGAAGTCTGACTTCTTTGACTCCGCACTGAGTTGATAGTGTTCTCCTTGCTGTGGTGTGGAGACCAGGATCCTCCACACGCATCGCTGTGCAGTTTTTCACTCTTTCAGTGTTAAACTGATACAGACCTATGGACCCATTTGGAATGGTATTCTGGAATATTCTTCCATAAGTTCTGTGGTGTATTAACTGGTTCTCCTTTTCCCTTCCTTTCCCAAGTGCTAGGATTACCACTGTGACCATTGGGCAGCCATTTTTAATGACTGGCTATGAATCTATGGGGAGAAGGCCTGGGGAGATGCTTTAGTAAAGTACTTGCTGTGTAAGTGTGAGAACCTAAGTTTGTATCTTCAGTACCTATGTAAAAAGCCGCATGCAGCAGCACACACTAGTGATCCCAGCTCTGGGGAGGCAGAGGCGAGAGGCTCCCTGGGACTTGCCAGCAAGTCTTGCCAATTGGTGAGCTCCAGGTATAGTGAGAGACTCTGTCTTAAAACATGAGATAGAGGAGCAATTTGCCAAGCATCAGCGTCTGGTACACTCTGTGGTGGGTTGGTCTGGTGCTGCTTGTATTCCGATGATACTGGTTTCTCAAGATGATTGCCCCGATGAATAGATCCTCATGAACACAAAGTGATGCCATGTGAACCTTCTCCCCAATTTAACTGGTCACTAAAAGGCTATAGCCTGTGATTGGGCAGTGGAGAGAGAAAAGGTGGGACTGGAGGTTCAAGTGAGGGGGTTGCAAGTAGAGGAAAACAGAGTGGAGGAAACTGCCATGAACCAGGACCACATGGCCGGGAGAAACAGCAAGTAACGGGGACTTTTTATAGCTGGGAAATAGGTTAGTATAGCCCTACACCAGCCTAATCTAGGCTTACAGCTTATAAGTAAAATATCTGGATTGTGTGTCTTTTATGTGGACTTGTTAGGATTATAAATTCCTTCCACAACACACACACACACACACACACACACACACACACACCCATATACATATACATATATGTGTGTGTATGTATATATATATGTGTGTGTGTGTATGTATATATATGTGTATGTATATATATATGGAAAGCTTATCCAGTTGTCATGAGCCAGCCAAAAGCAACATGGTGAATGTGAACTTTGGTATTTTGGTACCCTGGCCTAAATGGCCCTTCTGAAGGCATGATCTTTTCCTGGAGCAGTTGGAAACATTGACAGATCAGTGGCACACAGCTCGCAGAGCAGTCTTGTCATGTTCTTGTAGTGTACTTAGGAAGCCGTTCTCTCTTAGGCAGCAGTCACTGGGTGGCCACACTGTGAGCTCCTGAGTGCTAGGATTCCAGGAGTGCTCTGTCATGCCTGGCTATCCTCTTTATAACTTTGTGTTATTATTGTTGTTGTTGTTGTTGTTTAGACAAGTTCTCACTGTGTAGAACTTACTATGTAGTTCTATGGGACTGTAGAGCATACTATAGTATGTAGTATCCTAGATCACTGTATATACCAGGCTGGTCTCAAACAGACACCCACCACCTCTGCCTCCCTAAGTGCTGGGATTAAAGGTAGGCACCCCTGTGCCCAGCAATAACTTCGGATTTATAGAAGGTTCCCAAAGTAGCCGTCGATCCTGTCACGTCTTTTCCTAATTTCCAGCTCACATCTCACACGCTCTGGTACATTTCCCCCACCCAGGGAGCTGACATCTTTTGCTTGGGTCTCACTGCAGACTTTTATATGTTCTGATTGTCAGAAATGGGTTTTGTGAAGTGGGCTTGCCGGGCCTCTGGAGACAGATGCACTGTTCAATTCTTGACACCCTTTTTCTTACTTCTATCAAGAAAGGGAGAGCAGTATCATTCGACAGAGTGAACAAGGATCATGTGGCGCCCTCCTTCACTGGCCTCTCTGCATTGTTGGCAAGCTCAAGTAGTATGCTGGGATCCAGACCACTGGGACAGCTCTTCTCCCCCTTTTTGGAGATAGGGTCTCATATAGCCCAGGCTGGCCTTGAAATTCTGATCTTTCTGCCTCTGCTTTCCAGCTTCTGAAATAAGAGTGTGCCGCCACTCCCAGTTTGTGTGGAACCCAGGGCTTTGAGCATGCTAGGCCTATATACCCTTGTCAGCTGAGCTACATTTGCAGCTTCCACAACCCCCTTTGTAGGTTTGGAAAGTGAGACTGGCGTTTCCCTAAGCGATTCCTGATCCAGGAGATTCTCATCCTCAAGCAGCTGCTTCCCTGACCTGAGATTCTGTCAGGTTCTGGTCTATGTGTCATACCTGGGAGACACAGAGCCCTCCTCACAGCCTCTGGGTCCACTGGCCTCATGAAGCTACCATACTGCCCTGGCAGCTGTCATTGATGGTCATGCTATTCTCGGGCCCTGAACCCAGTACGGTGGCAACCACATTTAGGAGATCCAAGACCCAGTGCTGGTTGCCCCCATGGTGTGTGTTCTGTCTTCCACTCAACAGTCTGCGTTGTCTGTGTGTACTTGTATGAAACCAGAAAGACAAGCAGATGAGACCCGCCTGCCAAAATATCTGATGCCACACAGAGCGGGAAGTCGTGTTTGACACATGGCTCTCAGCATGCAGCCTTGGCAGACAAGCAAGAGCATCACGGGTATAAGCTTGCTGGGCAGAACATGGTCCCCAGATAAGTACAGGGCTCATGTACTGCCTGGGGTTGTTCCCCAGAGAGAGGCCATCAACCCAGGCTGCTTGAATCCCCACCCTTCCTACACTGCCTAACTATCTCCACCGAGTGTCCTGTCTTGTTTATAGTGTGGTAGGTTCGGGGGCTGTGGTTCATCAGACCAAGTTTACAGAGACTCATAGCTACACTGGTACGCCAGGCTCTGGGAGGGGAGTGGTCACATCCTACTGCATATCTGGGATGGCCTGGGGGAGGAAGTAGCTGAAGGGTGCCAGGGAGGAGGTGTGGCAAGGAAACTAGAGGGTAAGGATCACATGATGGCAGGGCATGGGGGGGGGGGTGAGGAGTTGGGGGAGGGGTACCATCTTGACCTGAGAAGGTCTCTGTATTCCACCTGCAGTCTTCTGACACCTCATAATTCAACCTTCAGTCTCCCTCTCTCATCTGCTGGGCTGGGCCCACTGCCCTCCTTCTCTGTCTCTCCTAGGGCCTGCGGGCCTAAGCCTAGTCATGCTGTGTTTCTGTCTGTGACTTCTGCCTCCAGCTAGCTCCTACACACCACAGAGCCCTTTGGAATCTAAACAGGAATAAAATGTGTGTGTAGCCTTTAAAAACACCTGCCCATGACCAAATATCTGGTCATTACAAGCAGAGGGAAGCAGGAAGTCTGCTATGAAGAACGCTAGAAGATACACCTGGGCCAAGCGATGGGAGCCAGCGCCCCACACTTGAGATGAGAGGAGGGACTTGACCTCATGTCACCGTCCCTCCTGTGACACTGCTGTGGTCCAACACAACACATCTAGAGGGACCCAGACACACTGGGCATGGCCGTCAGCATGTGTAGGGAAACATTTGAGGTAAATGTGCCTTCTTCTCTGTAGGCATCTTTTATCCCCTGGGAATGCCCCATCTGCCAACCTTCTAGGCCAGTAAGTAGTTCTTAACCCGTGGGTTGCAACCCTTTCGAAGGTCAAACAATCCTGCCACTGGGGTCACCTGAGATTATGATTCATAACAGTAGCAGAATTACAGTTATGAAGTAGCAATAAAAATCATTTTATGGTTGGAGGTCACCACAACGTAAGGAACTGTAGTAAAGAGTCACAGCAGCAGGACAGTTGACAACTGCTGCTCTAGACAGTCCCCCCAGTTGCTACTCCTCGTACCACAGATGAGACCAACCGCTCAGGGGTTGCTCCTGCGGGTCCCAGGCCATACCACAGCCTCTGGCCTGGGCTCAGGTAGGCATTCTTACGTAATCTATTTTTGTTTGTTCTCTTACCCACAACTGCCTCTGTTCCCTCAGCCCCTCTGAACCGACTGCCACCCATTTCACTCGGAGCCACCTGTATCCCTGTGCCACTCAGATGCAGGTCCCTTAGCTCTGCTCCCTGGCTCTGAAGGTACTGTGCATGTGGATGAGTGAGGAATATATGTACACAAGAAATGCTGAGGCTGCCGGCCGGTCGGTGGTGGTGCATGCCTTTAATCCCAGCAGTAGGGAGGCAGTGGCAGGGGGTCTTTGTGAGTTTGAGGCCAGCCTGGTCTACAGAGTGAGTTCCAGGATAGCCAGAGCTACACAGAGAAACTGGCTCAAAACCAAACCAAACCAAAATAAAACAAAACAAAAAGTATGCTAAGGATGAGAAGAACAGCTCAGCCTCACAAGCCTGATGACCCAAAAATTCACACAAAGAAATGACATGCCATCTGCAATCCCAGCATTCCTGCAGTGAGATGGGAGGTAGAGATAGGAGAATCAGCCGGAAGCTGGGGGACAAGGAGCCTGGAGCACACAGAGCAGAAACCAGAGAGCCCTGGACTCAGAAACAAGGTGAAAGGAAAGAAAGGAGGCAGGCAGGAAGGAAAGAAGCAAGCCTGTTACCTGGTGCGGGAGCAAGCAGGACAGCAGGCGCTTGCGCTGACCAAGGACAGTAGCTGTGCCATGCTGCACATCTCAGTGGCCTGCTCCATGCCCGCTCCCCGAGCCAGCTCTGCCCAGACTTCTGTATAATCACTGATTTGTGAAACCAAAGTGCGTGCCAAAGGAAAGTGTGGATTCTGGCAAGATGGGTCATTTTCTCCTTGCCCAGAGCATTCAGACCTGCTTTTCCAAATCGCTCATTCTCTGCACACCCATGGTTTTAGTACCAGTTAAGAAGGGTGACGTCATGGGGAGACCTTACTGCTCAATGCAGCGCAGGCATGAAACAACAACAACAACAACAGAAACAAACAAAAACCACCTGGCAGAACAGGAGTGAAAAGACAGCTTTCCTAGAAATACACTTAAAGAAAAAACTGTTAGGAGCCGCAGAGCGGAAAGTGCTAGTGTGGGGTGGGAGGTAGCAAGGGATGGTGGAGAGTCCCACGTCCTCAGGTACCAAACCCCACCCCAGGCCTCCCACGTGGTCTGCCCCCACTTCCCCAAATTATACCCCAGATCCCACTTCAGGTCTCCGTGGTCTGCTTCTACATTCTACCCCAGACCTGCATGGGTGTAGGGACCTCTGGTGTCCCTACTGTACCCACCCACACAAGTCCCCTTGGACAAGGGACAAGCAAAGGATTGGAGGTACAGTGCACTGTGCCAGGGTCTGGGGATATGATTGTGGGACCTGCGCTGGAGGAGGAGGCTACACTGGTGGAGGCCTGTCTTCCCAACTAATTCTTTTTTTTTTTTTTTTTGGTTTTTCAAGACAGGGTTTCTCTGTGTAGCCCTAGCTGTCCTGGAATCACTCTGTAGACCAGGCTGGCCTCGAACTCAGAAATCTGCCTGCCTCTGCCTCCCAAGTGCTGGCTTCGCCGTGCCTGGGTAGACTGCAGTGACACCAACCACAGCCAAGTCTCAGTGTACTTGGCCACAGGGACTTGGCCAGTTGTGCTCCGTTCTGTAAAGGTGATTAAACAGATCTAGTCCTAGGCTTTGCATCTTGCAGATAAAGAAACCAAATATCACATCTACTGAGCACTGCTGGACATTGGCCACTTTATTTAGTAACTGCAGGCCTTGGGCAGAAGGGACCATTACCCTCCCTAGTTTGGGTCACAGAGAGGCCGTAGTTGCTCGACAGAGGGGGATCTCGGCTGAGCCAGGAGAACTGCGTAGGCCAGTGAATCTCTTGCTCCCAACCATCACGATCAGTTGGGCACCCTCCAGGTAGCCTCAGACTGTGTTCACTGAATGAAAACCAGACCAGCCAGCTGGGCATAGCGAGCACCTCCCATCCCTAGGCCACCCACCAGCCCTGTCCCCCAGCTGAAGCTGACCTTTTCTGTACAGCAGACCATCCCCTGGAATGAGCCCACCCTGAGATTTTATTGATTGTCTTAATTAGGGTTTTATTGCTGTGAACAGACACCATGACCAAGGCAAGTGTTATAAAGGACAACATTTAATTGGAGCTGGCTTACAGGTTCAGAGGTTCAGTTTATATCATCAAGGTGGGAGCAGGGCAGCATCCAGGCAGGCATGGTGATGGAGGAGCCCAAAGTTCTATATCTTCATTTGAAGGCTGCTGGCAGAATACTGGCTTCCAGGCAGTTCAGATGAGGGTCTTAAAGCCCACACCCATTCCAACAAGGCCACACCTACTCCACTAAGACCACACCCACTCCAACAGGGCCACACCTTCTAATAGTGCTACTCCCTGGGCCGAACATATACAAACCATCACACTGATCCAGAGAAATAGTAATTAGCTTCCTAAATGGTCATTTGACACTCCAGAGAACCTTCTTGTGGTGTTTGGGCTTCTGAGGCCCCAGGGCTAGACCAGGTAGCCTGTCACCAGAGGCCATCACCGTGTAGTCACTTAGCACTGATGTAAAGAGGGGCTTGGCTTTACCTCATCCCTCATAGGTGTGTACACATACATGAACATAAATCCACATGTGTATATACACATGTATAGCTACCTGCCTCCTCCTCAGTATGTACATTTCTCCCTCTCCCAATGTAGACTTTCCTGTTCCCATACCACCGCTGTCATTATTCTAACTGTGTTTAGTGATTGGCCCTAGGTGCTGAGCTCTCTAAGATGGGCCCAGCCCTTCTTGGTCACAGCTAGACATGTGAAAACTTCCTGGCTGCCCTGGTGAAGGATGACAGATGCTACCAGGACTTCAGGAATACACCATATGACTCTAACCCATCTGCCTTTTTGCAGTCCAACAGGCCCCTCCTGGAGGCTAGAGATGACCAGTGTCTGGTAGAAGCCCAGAGGCCTTACAAAGTGGCCTCTGCTCAAAACTTGGCCTCTAAGCCTTGAGGCAGGAGGCCAGCCCATGCCCAAGTTACTCTTCTTCCTTCAGAGAGAATTTCAGGTTCTTTGCCCTCACAGCCTCAGCTAGAGGCTACCACCTCTACCCACCCTGGCTCCTGGGCATGTGTAAGGGGCACAGAAAGCATCCCATGAGCCTCTTGGAATGGTGTTATAAGCCTCCAGATAGATGAGCAGAGCTTAAGGCAGCAGCAGGGTTGAGGAACGCCAAGGGCACCAGGCTCTAGGCATAGGGACCCACGGTGGACAGGGCTTCTCCATACTCACAGGCTCTGCATGGTTACCAAGATTCACAGTCAGGCAGCTCTGACAGGAAGGGCCCAGAAGACTGGGGAAACTGTAGGACAGCGGAACCCTCAGGAAAGACAGGCCCAAGTCTACCCCACACTGCCTGTGACCTGTAACTCTTGTCCCAGGAGCCTGGTGGCACAGACCAGAAGGATCTACTTGCAAGAGAGGCTTTCACTAGTGAGGTCAGAGCAGTGCCTATGTAATCTGATGGCCAGCAGCGCTCACTGGGGCACTGTGCTTTGGTTGTGAGCTTAGTTGCTAGCATTTCCAGATACTGCTAAAGCACTGACATTGTCCACCCTCAGGGTGCCAGAGTCCTGGAATGTGGACCAGAAGGTTCCCAGGAGGGGTCACTTGGGCAGAGGCTTCTGGGGGTAATAAATATGGGAAATACTGGAGGCTTTAGGCTAGTGTGCCTGAGGGTCCTCCACCCTCAAGCTCCTACCTCCAGGCTGTTCTAGTCACTGCCACTGTCAGCATCAGGGAACCCACAGCAAACAGCAGCAAGGTGAAGGACAAGACAGGCTGCGTTGTCCTACCCTCCCGACCCCTCCCATCCAGCCAAGGAGCTAGTCCAGTACCGTTTTCCCAAGGGCATGCCATGGGCTCCCCAGTCTCATCTGCTGCCAGCAGCCCCTGCTATCCTACCTCTGGCAAATGGGAGTCACTCCTGCAGACAGTTAACTTCGAGGGAGGGAAAGGCAGTGCTGCTCTGAGCACCAGCCAGTCTCCAGTCTCCATCAGTTGTATTCACACAGCTTGGTGCCAGCAGGCCATACATAGCACCTATTCATTTCCAGGCCTTGGCACACCTTGAAATCAGCATTTCAGCATAGCCAGGAAGGAGGCCAAAGTGACACCATAGTGTTTCAACACATTGCTGCCCCACAGTATATATGCCAGGCCCTTGTGGGTAGACATGGGGGTGGATTCCAGGCTTTTACTGTTCATATGTGTAAAAACACACCACAAAAGAAAACGAACTCTATGAGTTCCAGGACAGCCAGGGCTACACAGAGAAACCCTGTCTCGAAAAACCAAAAAAAAAAAAAAAGAAAGAAAAGAAAATGAACTCTAAAAATAAGTCATGCTGTAGTGAGCAGTTAGACATGTTGCATTGTGCACACGCACACACACACACACACACACACACACACACACAATAATGGTAATAAATCAGTTGGCCTCATGTACATGTCTAGACTCCGGGCCCATGTGTCTGTGTCCATGTAAGCACAGCACTGCACAGTCACTACTTGTAGTAAGTTTCAAAAGTTGGTGAGCATGAATCTTCCCTCTTTGTATATTTCCCCAGTTTTGCATCTGGTTTGCATCCTTTGCAATGTTGTGTGAATTTTAGAATCAAGTTGTCAGTTTCTGTGAATTCAGCTGGGATTGTATCGAATCTGTAGCTTAAGTTGGGGAATTTCTTGGACTGTGTGGCTGTCACAAAACACCTGAGACTGGACAGTTTATAAAGGAGAGGAATAAGTCTCCTCAGTTCTGGAGCAGGGAAACCCAAGATAAGGGTGCTGCTAGATTTAGTGTCTTCTGAGGCTTGTTCTCTGCTTTCAAGATGATACCCCTCTCTGTGTCCTCAGAGGGAGGGACAGGATGGAAGAAGGGTCTGGATGCTTCCTTCCAGCCTTTTTATAAAGTCACTAATAGAGTCCCGAGAGCCCCGTCCTTTAGTGCTATCACATTGGCAAGTGGGTTTCTGTAGCGTGTATTTATTAAAAGCAGTCCACACTATCGCTAGCTACTCTGCAGCAACTCGGTCACCCCACCCCCACGACTGTCCCCAGGAGGGGCGGTCCGTCCAATTTCCTGTGGTTCCGGTTTGATGCTGCGCTGTCCTCCCAGGCCATCTGCCTCCTGCTAGCCCCTGTGGGACTGGCAGCCGCTGACCCTAACCCCCTAGCCCCGTTAAATGAAGACTCTAGAAGCTTATAATTTATCAGACTTATAACAGTAAATTCTCAATCCCCAAAATGCCCACACAAAGAACTCAAAACTCAATTGATATAAATACAAGCTGCACACCGAGATTGGACAAATTGCCCTATATTACTCTTCTATGGTATCCATAGCTACCTGTGGCTATTTCAAGCCACGTGGATCCAGTTCGTCTTCTTCCTCCATCTTTCTCTGTCCTTCTCCCTGGTCTGTCCCCTGTCCCCTCTCTCTAAAACTCTTAGCCCCGCCTTCTTTTTCCATTGCCCAATCACAGGCTCTAGCCTTATATTTCACCTGACCTCACCTGTGTACCAACAGCAGTCTACAGGTTTCAACACATTCAGACTGTAGCAAGGGTACCACTGTATTAGGTCTCCCCATCCATGAACATACCTTCATGTTCATTTGGATCTTTAATTTATTTTAACAATAGTTCGTGTGTTTCAGAGTTTGAGCTCTGCACTTCTGATGTTAAACTTGTTGCTACTTCACTATTCTTACATTTTCCATCCATGTGCATATGTGTGTATGTAGTATGCATTGGTGTTCAGATGGTTGCACACATGCCTGTGCGCACAAGGGCAGAGACCTGCTCCATCACGCTGGACCTCCGAGACAGAGTCTCTCACAGAACCTGGAGCTCGGCTGGCAGCCAGCAAGCCCCATTGGTTCATGGGCTTGCACCGCCACATTCAGCTTTTACGGTTGCTAGGGAATCAAGTTCTCATACTGCGCCATCTCTCCCGTCCCTATTTTATTATTTCTGATGTGGTTATAAATGGAATCGGATCTCTGTTTGGCATGGTTCTTTTTAAAAGGAAGAGTAATTTTTTACATTTACTTACTGTTTTTTTTTTTTTGGGGGGGGGGGCTACATATGTACCACAGTATACATATGGAGGTCAGAGGACAGCATGCAGGGTGAGTTTTCTTTTGTCATATGAACCCTTCTGAGCCATCTTACTCATAAGGCTAAGGCATAGAAAATGCAAGGTTCCTGCCCCTCCTGCGCTCAGAGCTGCTTCCTTCCTTTCCGTGTGCATGACATGTAAAGAAGGAGAGGATATCTGTGAGAAAAGCCAATTCTCTCTACTGGAGCCAGTGGACAGGAACCAGACATGATCCTCCTTCCTGACATGGGGGGCAGAACTAGGGGAAATGGCCTGTTCCCAACACTGTAGCAGGTATGAGTCACAGTCAGTTACAAAGAAGAGAGGAGCCCCAGTCTGAAGGGTGTCCTGGATTCATGGGGAAAGGACATAGACTGGCCCTACCTAGCCTGTGGACGAGTTTGCCTGGCAGCATGGGATCCAGCACGCCTTAATTTGTGTTTGTGGAGAGCATGAAGATGTAGGCTCAGAGGAAGAGCAGGCGCTCTGGCGAGCAGAGGAAGGAAGGGCCTGCAGAAGCCTACTGGCAAAGCAGACACAGTGTACCTATAGACTTCTGGGTGCCTTGCTGTTATTACATATTTTAATAGCTCAATTTTTTTCATAAATTAGAGTTTGCAAACCAGCTGGGCATGGTAGCGCATAACCCCGGCATTCAGGAGGAAGAGGCAGGCGGATCTCTGTGAGTTTGAGGCCAATCTGGTCTACAAAGTGAGTTTCAGGATACCCATGGCTATTATACAGAGAAACCTGGTCTTAAAAAAACAAAATAAACAAACAAAAAGTTTGCAAACCTGGGCACAGTAGATCACACCTATAATCCCAGCACTCAGTAGCCACCCTGGGCTACCAAGTAAGACCCTGTCTCAACAAAATAAATAAATAAAATTAATCAATTCGTTTTAAAGACTTGCTCACTTGAAGATGCCTTCCCTGGATTAAGTTATTCTGCTTTATTATCATTGTCTTGAATGTTGGCTTGCTTTACATCCGTGGGCACAGATGCATTTACATGTGAGCACATATAAGTCACTGTCACGTGGAGTCTTGTTAACCACTAAGAGGAAGTTGGAGGCTATCAGATTAAAGTGGCGCTGTGCCTGAAGTGTATCAGCCAGTTCTGGGGTTGGAGAGGGGAGCTGACTTGTCATTTCCCAGGGTGTCACTACCTCCCTGCCCTGCTTTCCAGATGCAGCATCCAGTCATTGTCACCAAACATGCAACTGGAGAGAGACATACACAACTGGTCCTTGCCAGCTGGTACTACTTCATGTGACCCACTTGACATGTGTTCTAATGAGGACAATATGGTCTGATGACTTTCTAGGATTGAACCTGGCTTCAAGAATGAAGACAGATGCAGCTAGGTGGTGATACATGCCCTTAATCCCAGCACTTGGGAAGCAAAGGCAGGTGGATCTCTGTGAGATTGAGGCCAGTGTGATCTACAGAGTTCCAGCCCAGCCAGGGCTACACAGTGAAACCCGTCTCAAAAAATAATGAGAGACAGATGGGGTGGGGGTGGGGATGGAGACAGTAGGCCAGGTGTGATGGCACACACCTTTAATCCCAGCACTTGAGAGGCGAGAAAACAATAGTCAGTCAGACTCTGTTGTTGTCTGTAATTCCTTCAGTCAGGAGGATGAAACAAGAGTCCCAGCGCAGCCTGTCTCAAGACCAAAAACCAACCAACCAAAGCCACATCAGCTAACAGTCATCTCCAGATGGGTGGTCCTGGGGTCAGAGGTACAGGTGCCATTCAGAGAGGAGATTGTTCCGTTTAGTCTCTGCAAAACACAGAGTCAGCATGAGTAAGAAACGGAGCCCTGAAGGGACTTCAGGGAGCCTAGAGGAGAAAGTGGGAAGGGCAGGGAAGGTGACAGGGTAGCTCATACCTGCAGTCTCAGCTCTTGGGAGGCTGAGGCAGAGGAACTGCCTCAAGTTCAAATAAATCAATCAGTGAAGAGAAGAGCCGAACGGTCCCAGTTGAATGCCACCACAAGACATACTCTGGAACTCCATGGCTCTCAGGAAGGCTCTGGGGTAACCTCTACCTCCATCTCAAAGGGCCTTAGCCAGGTGTCTCAACACCACTGTGGGGATACCTCAAGAGTCTGGAGGTAGGAAGCTTATCCCAAACTGGACCTGTGTTCCTAACCTCTGGCTTCTGGCCTCTCTCAGTATTGCTCCTGAGCACTGGTTATCTGCAAAGCTACCAGTGGGCCGGCTGTAATCATAGCCCATTGCAGTTGGCACTCAAGAGTTTGTGCCAACTGTCATTCCTCCAGCCTGGACCTAGAAGGGTCGAGGGGTGGTCCCTGTCAGCACACTGGAAGTGTCTATGAAGGCCTGAAGACAGTAAGTGTTCCTCTCTGGAGAGACTTCCTGAGCTGCTTTTACATAGACATGTCTACACCCATTCACACAAACATGCCTGTATCTGAGGGTTCCAGCTCTGCAAGAGCTTAGAGCCCAGCTCCCTAAGGCTGCTTTCTGAGAGCTCCTTGACCTGAGTGCACCCTGTCTGCTTCCTCGCTGATCCTGAGTGGAGTGAGGGGTGAGGGGCAGTGCTGACCATCCTCCACTGAGGGGGTGGTGGTCATGCTGCTGTCCTAGGCCGAGAAGGAAGAGAAGAAGTTAGCACACCTAGATACCATTCCCTTGGCCAGCTGGGTTGGTCATTTATAAGCACAGACATAAATTGTGCTTTTCCCCAGCAGAACAGATGAGGACTGTGCAGTGATCTCATGGTGCCCTCTGTGAAACAAAGACTTGTCACCCTTAAGAACCAGTGTCCTAAACAGCTTTGGCCAGACTGTTACAAAACTCCATTCCTGCTACCATGAGGCAGTCTTGAGACAGACACTTCATGCAGAAGCACATGGACTCTTCTGTATCCAATAACTCAGACATTGAAGATGGTGCCTGTTAGTGGAGGTCACTTACCACATAACAGATGGGACCTCTATCCCTGTTCCAGCATGTACCCCACGTGCCAGCTTATTGTCTGTCCTAGACACAGAAGCTGTGGCTGTGGGCTGGAGTCTAAGCCACCTCTCAGCACAAATGTAACTTGACTTTGACAAGGTGACGTGCTGTGGCCACAGGAAGCCCATGGTAGGTCCACGGGAGTATATAGGGCTATATTCATGAGGGAGATCAGAGAGCAGCCATGGAGGCTTAGGAAGGTCACGGCCCTGGAACCCCATCCAACTGACTGATGGCCTAAAACCCCCATTCTCAGGTGTTTCCTTGATGTGTTTGTTAGTGGCTCAGAGCAAGACTCTGTCCTGTCTGCCCTCAGATTGGCCCATTGGCCTCTCTGCCTCTGGGGGACACACACAACCACAGAGCTACAATTGGCTCTGGGTCAGACCTCTGGGGTCCCTGGTGCCATGGCCTCTCAGACTGGAAGGCCCCTGCCCAGCTGAGCTATGAATAGCCACATTGTGCCTCCATCTGAGCTGCCACTGGGCCACAGTTCTTTAGCCTGGTGGAATCCAGAACTGTCTTCCTGCCAGTTCCAGTTGTTTGACTTCATACTTCAAGGCCAAGTCCTTTCAGGAAAGTTTTCTGTAGCACCCCCCTTTCCCTGCTTAGAAAAATACATGTGCAATTGACTGGCTTTGCAGGGTTTGAATCTGTCATTTTTTCCAAAGAGTAATGCTAACAGCATCCGTTCATTGACACTCTGCCTCCCACTGTCTCCCACCCTCTCTCTCTCCCTCAGCCCAATTTTCTCTTTCTGTTTTTTCCCATCCACCAGCAGCAGGAAGATGTGGTACACTTTGGGATTGGGGTGCAGAACAAACACTGGCTTTGCCTGCGGCCTGTGGAGGAAGGCATTGATCCCACACATCCGTGGGAAAGCACTGGGACCTTTCTTGTGGGCTGTATGTGGCTGGATGTCGTTATTGCTGATGTTGGAGAAGCCTAGCCCTGTTACTAACACTTCTGTGCATGTTTGTGCCCATGCTGTCACATGGTCTGCAGATAGTGCCATTCGGTCTTCTGGATGTGGCCATGTGTCTTTTGAAGATGGGTATAGGAAGGGCCTGGTCAAGGGAGGCTTTCTCCCAAACCAGACACAAGAACACTACCAACCCCGAATTCCCAGTCAAGGTCTAATTCTGGTATTGGGAATGATGAGTGTGCCCAGCCTGCCCAGAGACAAGCACTCCATAACCCTGTTAGGGGACTTGGTTTCCTTGCTTGAAACATCCAGAGCCCCTGCCCTCCACTACCTGCCTGTGCAGAAATTAAACTCATGAAACTAAGGCAGTAGCTTTAGGAGGCCAGGTGTTCATCTGTCCCCCAGCCCCACAGCAGGCTGGAAAAGAAAGCAAGAAGGTACCATGCCCAGCACTGACACTTCAGGTTCTGAATCCGAGAGAAGGCATGGCAAAGAGCAGATCCACAGCCAGCTGATAGAGGGGCAAGACACATTTCCAGTCCTAGCTGGGCTCAGTAAGGCAAGGCAAGGCGATGACTCAAGGTGAACAGCCTCTGGCCCCCTTACAGGAAGTAGGCTCCTTGCCCTAGACAGAAAAGGCCTGAGGTCATTGGGGTTTTGTTGTTGTTGTTGTTTGTTTGTTTGTTTTGGGTTTTTTTGAGATTTTTTTTCCCCCACCAGTCCCAAACCCAGGAAATCCCTGTTTCTACATCTCTCTGTAGAGAACACAGAGAGAGCCAGAGTCATCCTTCCAAGAGGTGGGGGAGGAGTTTGCAGAATAGAGGGTACCTAAGTGCTGCTTGGGGTTCCAGATGTGTTGATATGAACAGTTGGGGTACAAGAAGTGTTAGCATGCATGACACTTAGTAGGGGGACCTGCAAATACATCTTGAGCATTTCACTAGGAATAATAGAGAAGATAAGGCCTAGCCCAGTGCACGCTGAGGTGTCCCAGCAGGTACTGCAGAGCTGGGGCTCATTCATGTGTAGGGCAGGCTGGAGGGGACTCTGTTAACCATCCCCCATGGAAAGGAGACCCAGAGGGCATGGCTCAGATCCAGCAGTCCCTCCTACCTGTGCTGCCCATGGACTCATCTGGAAGCTCCAGGCTATCAGCAGCACAGGAAGATTTCTGTTTTGTGGACTGTGGGATCCAGAGACTGGAAAGATTCACAGAAGCAGCTGGTGCTGAGTAGGCACCTCGCTGGTTCCTGCCTGGTGTGCATGCGTGCGTGTGCGTGTGACCCTGAGTGCCTTCTTCTTTCACTTTCCACCATGTTCCATTGAGACAGGGTCTCTCACTGAACCTGAGAGTTGCCGTTTTTTGCCTCAGCTGGCTAGGATGTCTCCAGCCTCAACAGGGTGCAGCCGCACCCGGCATTTTTACATGGGCTCTGGGGGTTCAAGCTCAGGGTCTATGCTTGCACAGCAAGCGTCCTACTCAATGAGTCTCCAGACTTCTACTTCATTTTTTAATTTAATTTTTTTGGGGGGAATTTCATACGTGAATGCTGTATTCACATCATTTCCATCCCATTCCCTCTTCCAATTCTTCCCATGTTCTCCTTCCTTTTCGTATTCATGACCTTTTCCTATAATTATTGTTACACATTCGAGTATTCTCTCTCTCTCTCTCTCTCTCTCTCTCTCTCTCTCTCTCTCACACACACACACACACACACATGTACGCACACACACACACACACACACACACACACACACACACAGCCCACTGAGTCACTTAGTGTTGCTCTTCTGTATATGTTTAGGGCTGACCACTTGGGGTTGGATAGCCCATCAGGGGGCTCATGGCTGAGCCTCCCTCTCAACCATTCATAAGGGAAAGCCTTGTGAAACTTCCCTCACCATGTTGGCATGTCCGCTGGTGTTGTCACCGTGCAGGTCCTGGGTAAGTGACTCTATTGTTGAGATGTCATGGGTGCAGCTCCCCTGTTGTATTGAGAAGACACCATCTAGCAGCAGATGTTCTGGTCCTTGGGCCCTAACAACCTTCTACCCCTCTTCTGTGATGTTCCCTGAGTCTTAGCTATAGGGGTTGCATTATAAACGCATCAGTTGTGTCTGGGCTTTCAACGGCCACTTCTGTGTATTTTGGTCAGTTGTGGCTCTTTGTAATTGTCTCCATGTGCTGCAAAAAGAAGCGTCTTTGATGAGGGCTAAGGATTGAGTTTTACACTTACCCATGGGCATAAGGATAAGTCTATCTTAGAAAGTCTACTGGCTTAAGAGAATGACAGTAGTAAGTTCTCCAGAGGCCATGACCTTTCCAGCAACAGGTGGCTGTCTAGGTTACAATACTATTTTTGTTTGTTTGTTTGTTTGTTTGTTTATTTGTGAAGACTGGGTTTCTCTGTGTAGTCCTGGCTATACTGGGACTCACTCTGTAGACCAGACTGGCCTCATATTCAGAGATCCGCCTGCCTCTGCCTCCTAGTGCTGGGATTAAAGGCATGCACGCACCACCACCACCCGTCCAATACTGGTTATTTTAGTTGCTACCTCTGTAATTGACTCTGAGACCCTCGGCTCATCTATCTCTGCAGGAGTCTGGTGCTATAGCTTCCTTTACCCTGTATTGGTCATCTCCTACTTTGATATTGGCATGAATTTTGGTCTGAGCTCCACCGGGGTTCCACTGAGCATCTAAACCAGCTTTTCCCTCTCCCTGCTGATCTTGGGCTGACAGCCCAAGGAGTCCCTGGAGGCAATTAGACTCCCCTGTTGTTTAGGGACAATTTAAGATAACCACAGGTGCATGCTTCCCTTCCCCTCTCCTGCCTACCAGTGACTACACCCAAGACAAACACATTTCTCTGGGAGAATAAGCAGATTAAATGAGCCAGGAAGTCAGGTGGGCAAGGAGCGGAAACGAGC
Source organism: Uromys caudimaculatus (assembly GCA_028551405.1). Classification (NCBI taxonomy): domain Eukaryota; kingdom Metazoa; phylum Chordata; class Mammalia; order Rodentia; family Muridae; genus Uromys; species Uromys caudimaculatus. The sequence goes on along the minus strand of CM052703.1, from coordinate 64,963,108 downwards.
CCCGTGGGATGTTAACCCACAGCAGAAAGTCTCAGGGGCAAGTGTGCTGAGGACCTGACACAGAGCAGGCCCAGAGAGGCTGATAGATGGTGTGACAATTTTCACCCAGGAAGAGTTAGAATGGGAGGTGCACCTGGGCCTGCTTTCCAGAGGTCACTCCCCACGGCATCCTTTGTCATCCAGACCCTAACAAGCCCTGTACGTCCTCAGCTCTCAGCAATGCTGATCCATTATACAACAAACTGAAGGCTAAAGAGGGCCTTTTCTTGCAACACCCATGGAGGAGAGCTGGGGGGGGGGCAGGAGGAAGCCAATCACTGGGGCCTTCCAAACTCGGGGAAAACCTCAACCTTCCCTTTCTCCGGCAGTCTTCCGAGGGTCACTGAGTCCTCTGCAGTCATTCACTCCCGGCAAGAAGTGGGCAGTGGGAGGTCCCAGGGTAGGCTCCTTTGGGCTGGCCGTTGGCTTCCTAGGCACAGTGGGATGGTAGTTAGGGCTTTGAGGGTCAAAGTCGCGCTGGGTAAATGCTCCTTGGAGCAGCTCAGCCTCCTGAGCAGGGATGAAAACTGGAGAAAACAAGATTCTTTCCAGGAGCCATCCGGGCAGCCAGCCAGGAGCCCAGGCAGCTTGGACAGGGTCCCCCATGGACACAATTGACCCAGTGTGGGGCACACTGCCTCAGGCAGGCTGGCTTCCCAGCCTGAGTTGAATGGCCCCTCACCGTACTGCTCTGCTGATTTACAAGCTGGCTTTCCTGGCCTGTGATTAAGGAGGTGGTTTAGTTAGCTTTTGGGGGAGCCCGGCACAGGAGGTGTTAAGTCAGTGTAGATAGGATGCTGGACTCCCACCTGCTCCCCTCTGGGGTTGCCTCAGTTTCTTCATCTGACAGAGGAATGAAGGGAAACCCACTGCTCTACCCGACCTCCTATATACATACAGGAGAGTGGCCGGGGAAGGGATAGAGGGCACTCTTCCTATTCAGGCCCTCAGCTAGGGGTGGCAGGGAGGTCAAGGCCTGGCTCTGACCAGTCAGGTACAGTCTTCCTAGGAAGCTCCCTCTTGGCCTCAGTTTCACCACTTAGAACCTAGGCAGTTGCACCACAGAGACTCTGTCAGGTTTGGGGGCTTGCTAGATTTTCCCTCTGGTATTTCCAGTATCAGGGCTATGCTGGGACCTGTGTCCCCTGTACTGGCTCCCTGACCTGAAGCCTCTAAGTGTTTTATCTTGCTTCACTTTGGTGTATGACTTGAGGTTTCCTTGAGATGCTGTGATGAGCTACCATGATCTTGGGCACGCCCTCTCCCTGTAACCCTATCCGGAGAGTGGTGGGTTGGGACCTGGTGACACCTGCTGAAGCCAGCGGCAGGGCAGAGGGCCCTGTGCCCAGGTGGCCTGTGTGTTTGATAGCATATCCCTACATCAGGCTTACCCGGTCTGACCCTGTCTGTAACGATTGGAAATGGTCTACAGAACACATGGCATCTGCTGTGCCCAGGTAAGTATTTGCTCCCAGGGCCGCACTAACTAGTGTTGTTTCTCTGTAGCTGTCAAGCCACTGGTTCAGAAGGGACTGCCATGGCCCTGGTTGAATAATCTTGCTAGGTGTGGTAGCACACTCCTTTAATCCCAGCACTGAGGAAGCAGAGGCAGGCAGATCTCTGTGAGTTTGAGGCCAGCCTGGTCTACATGGTGAACTCTAGGCCAAGACCTAGAATCATCATCACCACCACCACCACCATCATCTTCATCATCATCTTTATCACTCTTCAGCCTGATCCTTTTTGGGGGAACAGTGGCAATACAGAATGGAAGAAACACTGTTCTCATCATGTACTTTCCCAAGACAGTGTCACTGCCACCAACAAGGGGCCTAAGTGTGCCTTCATAGTGGCCTAGTTGGGACAATCGTTAATTTCTGAATCTTTGTAACTGTGGTCTATAACTTTTAATTTTTCAAACCTTACTTTTAATGATAATTCTTAAATGCTTTAACCTCCCTTGTGGCCCACCACCCACCAGAGGTAGTAGAAAAGAAAGGATACAGAGGAAGTGGATCTGTTTAGAAAGGTTCTTTGGAGCAACTCCCGTCTGTGTTGTCTGGAAATCGGCAGTTCAGTTCACAGGTTAGCAGGTGGCAGGTACCTCAATCCACTCGCAAACACTTCACAGGTAGACCAGCAGTCAGTGCCAACTCGGCCTGTCACTCACAGGCATCCTTAGTTATTCCTGCATCAATGCACATCAGAGGGGGAGGAGGGGGTGGCCCAGGCTTTGTGGAACATGCTTTCTCCTATATCACCTAGTAGCTCCTGTGGCCTGCGTCCCCCTAGGGTGCTCTGACTAGCTGGATTCCCCGTTTAATGCTCCTCAGTGGAGCAGATGTGATAGAGGCAGAGACTGCTCCAGCAGAACTCCCTGGAGAGCCATGAGGTCAGGAAGCCAGTTTCTAAGCTATAGTCACACTTGCATGGAGTGGGAACTCCCAGGGAACAAGCAACGTGCTCACCAGCAGTGACCACTATGAAGGGAGGGGGGCCTTCACTGGGACCAGAATGATCAGGACAGGGGTTCTAAGTGTAAGCACCACCCTGCCACCTGGTATTCTGGGCAGGCTGTTTTCAGGAGTATCAGTGCCCCTTCCCAGGGTGCCAAGCTCCTGGTGGCCTCACTTCTCTCTACTAGCAGGATCCCTGGCTCAGTCACTGGGTTTTGTTCATGGCAATAAAGATAGCACTAGGGCCTCTAGTGGCAGGATTCAGTGATGCTGGCCAGCTGCAAGACCAGGGAGGGTACCCCCTCTCCATGCCTTTGTTCTCCTGGCACTGCCATGAAGACTCAGAGCTTAGGGGTGCTGCCTCAGGAAGCTGGCTTGAGGAGGGGAGGACAGAGTAGCTTTTCTAAGAGGCCCTGAGTGGGTGGACACCTGGCCCTGTGCCCTGGGTGTGGCAAGTACAGATCTCTCAGGGACTCAACTGTTGCACTCAGCAAGGGCTGGGACCAGCTTGTTTAAATCCAAGTATACATACCAGGTGCTTACCATGTTTGCATCAAAACATGAACAGCTGTCAGGTTCCTCTATCCCAAGGCAGCTGCCAACCCCAATAGGCCTGCCTTTGTTGGCCTTTAGGAGACCGTTGCTCATCACCTGACAGCTCAGGCCTGGATCCCCATGGGATCTAGACCGGGCTGCATATGTTTCTAAACCAGCCTCTGAACATCAGATCCATGACCCTGGGCAGGCCGCATACTGTTTCTGAACCTTGGTTTGTCAGCTGTACGGTGGGGCTCTTCTCAGCTCAGTTACATAGAGAAAGGAGGCTCTGAGTGTTTGTCTGCCCAAGGACACATGGATGAAAAAGCCAGCCTTCTAGGAACTCCCGTGTCCAATGTACTGGTAGAGAACTGAAGTAGGGCAAGGCCATGACTGATACCACAAAGGTGTAGAGGAGTGGAGGAGCATGCTCAGTTTAGGTGCCATGGGGCACAGAATGGGTACCTCGGGAGGAGAGGAGGACTGGGAGTAGGAAGGGGTCAAAGAAAACTGCCTGGTGAACATGGCATGTTCCTTGGGGATTGACTCTTAGTCAAAGCTTTGCAGGGACTCGTTGGAAATGCACTTGAGTGAAGGGTGCCTAGCATTAAGAATGAGCAATAGGGAGGGGGCTGGAGAGTGGCTCAGTGGTTAAGAGCACTGACTGCACTTCCAGAGGTCCTGAGTTCAATTTCCAGCAACTACATGGTGGCTCACAACCATCTGTAATGGGATCTGATGCCCTCTTCTTGTGTGTCTGAAGATAGGGACAGTGTACTCATATGCATTACATAGATAGATAGATAGATAGATAGATAGATAGATAGATAGATAGATAGATAGATAGATAGATAGATCTTTAAAGAGGAGAAGAAGGAGGAAGAGGAAGAAGAAGGGGGGAGGAGAAGGAGGAAGAAGAATGAGCAATAGAGCCAGGCAGTGGTGGCATGCACCTTTAATCCCAGCACTGAGGAGACAGAGGCAGGCATATCTTTGTGAGTTTGTGGCCAGCCTGGTCTACAGAGTTCATGGACAGCCAAGACTACATAGAAGACCCTGTCTCAAACAAAACAAAACTAAGAACGAGCCGTAGAGACAGGTGGAGGTAGACAGGAGCCACTTGGCCTTGTTCCCTTGCACAGCTGCCTACAGCCTCAGCCCACTATTAGGTCCACCAAATTGCTCAAGAAGGCAGACTGTAGCTTTTAGCTTTATTTTTTGTTTGTTTTGGGATTTTAAGTCAAGGTTTCATTATGTAGCCTTAGCTGTCCTGGAACTCACTATGTAGACAGGCTGGCCTCAAACTCAAAGAGATCTGTCTATTTCTGCTGGGATTAAAGATGTCTGCCACCATACCTAGCTGGCTTTTAGTTTTGAAGGGCTCTTTATAGGTACCAACCAGAAACTCCAAGAATCCTTGGCAGGTATGTGACTTGAGGATACCTGCTCTATACTCCAGCCATGGCCAGTGACTTCAAAGAGAACTCCTAGGGCACCACCGTCATACCAACAGCCGGTTCCGGCTCTGCCCACACTCACCCTGCTGCCATCTGGGTGTGTGGGAACCTCACAGGAAGCTGTTCACTCTGTGGGGTAGGTTCAGATGGATCCCTGGGTTGAGTTCTGTCAGGTTGATAGGGGTCATCAGGTGAACTAATTCACGAGTAGGTCTGAGCAGTAGGTAACAGTGCCCATCGCAAAATCCCTGCCTGGCTTCCACTGCCAGCGGCCTGCTGGGTACAACCTTGCTCAGACCTGGTTCTTGGTCCCGCTGATTCTAAGCTGCTCTTGGTGACCTTTCCCAGAGACTCCCAGCCTCCCATCTTGTCAGCTTTCATGAGCTATGGACTCTTTTCACCTCATGGTCAAAGCTGAAAACACTTTTCAGCTGAGATTTGGTCCTGAGGTGGAAGGGAGGGGAGAGGTGTCCCTGCTCCAGACATCGGGGTCTGGCCAGAGGTCAACAAGAAATCAACAAGCTCAGTAGCAACTCCCAGAGGAGCCTGGATCTAGGTTAGGTTAAAATGTTGCATACCAACTCAGCCATTACCACGGGACTCTGGGCTAGCTCCACCCCTTAAACTGTTTCTTGTCCCTGGAGACACAGGCCACAGTTGCATGGAGTGCTGAGCAGAGCTCTTGGGGATTCTCAGCAAGGTTTATACCCACACAGGTGGAGAACCTCGTGACTGCAGCTCACATACTGGCTGTCTTCCCCCCCACAACCCAGGGCTGTGAGTGTGTCACTTCATGGGGTCAGAGGTAATGTATCTCTGCTCTGGGGTGGAAGATGGGGTGACCTGAGACACCAGCAGGTTTGGCTCCCACAAAAGACAAAAGGGCTTGGAGAGCTACCTTCTCTGACTATAAATTCAAGCTGCTCTGAAGCCCATAGTGCAGGCCACCCCTCCACTAGATATAGCAGGGCTTCCTGCTGTCTACCTGTCAGCTCAGAAATCACTTAGAAGTCCTAGGGCCCCAGGGGAGCAAGCAGGAGGCCAGAATGTCCCATGCCCAACCAGCAGCCATTCCCCTGGCCTGAGTTTATGGCTCTTGAAAATGTGTGAGACCTTTGGTAACTCCCTGCCTCAGTCTATCTGCCAGGGCTCAGTGCCCTTGAAACTGTCTTGACAAGCACCAGCTCTTGCTGGGGGAGACCCCTGATCCCTCCCAGTTGGAAGAGAAATTAGCTTGGGATGGGCTCCAGGTTCTTGAGGCACTGTCTGCCTCAGGGGAGTTTAGTTGGATGAGCCCTAACCCCACCATAGGTATTCAGCTGTGGATGGAGCTGAGACCACCAGGGACCTCAGAGAGCCATGGGTCTAGAACAGGCAACATGATTCCTTCTGCCTCTGAGCTGCCCGTCCAGCCTCTAACATATGCTGCCCACATGCACCGAGGGTATGTCTCAGTTGTGGGCACAGGCCCCCACCCCACTCTTAGCTCCGCTGACTTGCTGACAGGTTTTTGCCCTGGTGGGGTTGGAGTAAGAGGAGAACAGCCAGCTGGAGTGCTGGCAAGGGAATGGAGCAGGGGCATAACAGTATTGGAGCTCATCTGGATAGTGCTGGGAGTCTGGGCTCCTCACCACTGCACAGAAGGCCGGCTAGGAGCTCTGCCCTCCTCCTCAGCCCCCTCACTTCCATGGAGACGTGCAGAGGTTGGGGTTTGGGCTGGTTGATCCTCACAATGTAGGGCGTTTTCAGATGCACTCCACTTCTGCTGGGGTGTCTGGGGAAGGGGTGCTCCCACTGCAGAGCTAAAATGGCAGAGCATTGAGAAGACACTGGACCAGACCCTGGCTGCATTCTTGCTCTGTTGGTCTGCCAAGAGATAGAACTTTTTGGTCACCTGTGTTGATTGGGACTCTGACTGCAAGGGAGGTACCAGCTGTAGATGATTCTACTCCCTTTAGTGTCCAGGGAGCCATATGTCTTACGTGGTTTGAATGAGAACAGCCCCCATTGGCTCACTTATTTAAATGTCTGGTTCCCAGTTGGTGGACTGTTTAGAAAGGATTAGGAGATGTGTCCCTGGGGATGGGGTTTCAAAAGCCCAGGCCAGCCCCCACCCATGTCCCCCCTCCGCCTCCATCTTGCTGATAAGATAGACATAAGCTCTCAGCTATTGTTTAGCACCATGCCTGCATGCCTGCCACTGTACTTCCCGCCATGATGATCATAGACTAACTTTCTGAAACTGTAAGGAAGCCCCCACTTAAGTGCTTGCTTTCTTTCATATGCTGCTTAGTGGTATCTCTCCACAGCAATAGAACGTCAACCAAGACGCCTCCTTAGGGGCTTCTTGAGGACTCTTTCAGGCCTGCCATTGGCCAGCCTTGTTGCAGCTCGGAGCTGGGTGACAGCCCTGATGCTTGACATGTGGCCAGCCTTCAGATTGCTCCAGGCCAATGAGGAATCCCGATGAAGCCTTGTCCATGGTGGTTTCAGCTGGTGTCAGGTAGAGACATGGCTGGAGATACAGGCTTCAGGCTGAGGGGTCCAAGAGTGCGTGCAGGCGCATGAGACTAGAGGTTCCATGAACTAAGGGCACCAGGCAGGCCCAGCTCTCCAAGAGCTATGACAGGAATAAATCCCTTTGTATGTCTCTCAGCCACACCAGACCTTGAGTACAGTGGATACCAGAGAGTCCTTGGCTAAACAAAGACATGGGCTCCGTGGGAAGGATGTCTGCTTAAGTTTGTTCATTATCAGTGTGACCCAGTGATTTCCCCAAGGGACAGGGCAGGGAACCCCCAGCTCCAGGAACACTCTTTCTTTACCCACCCCCAGAACCTAGTGTTAGAACAGAACACAGAGGGATAGGTGCCTATGCCTGAGAATTGTGTTCCAGTGCCACTCATTCAGCTACACCATAGGAGCTCACTGACCCTCAGGCTCCTGCCAGCAGCCTAGCACGGGCCTCTTGTCTTCTCCTCTGGGGCCCAGGAAACTGTCTTGACCATGTGTGTTGTGAGCTAGATGGCAGGAACCCTTTGTTTTGAATGCATGCCGGTGGAATTTATAGATCAGAGGAGGCAGGTCTCCCAGCCCTATCCTCCCCACCTCTGCAGGAGCTGTGCTCTGGCGTCCAGGCTCCTGGGTAGTTCAGATTCCCATTCCACCCACACTCAGATATAAAAATGCCCTTTGCATCTGGCCCCTGAAGCGATACCCTCTGTCCCTCCAGCTGCGTCAGTGTGGTCTGAATTGGCATCACCATCCCATACTAGTTCCCAGTTCATTGAATGCTCTTTCACTGGGCAGCCCCAGGACCTGGCCTCAGCCACCAGGGGCAGCCAGCCCAATGGTCCAAAGCAGTGGACAAGAATGCACCCCCCCTTAGTCATGAGAGCCCTGTCCGACCCTGTTTTGGGGGAGCAGGCAGTGACTGGGAAAAAGCAGGAGGGAGCACCCTGGCTGGGCTGCCCCAGAGGAGGTCCTCTGCCATCTGTGCCCTGGAGGTGGAAGTGGCAAGAGACAGTCCTTTCTGGGCTTCTCTGCTTGGGTCCCTGTGCCATTTTCTTTTACTGGGTACAAAGCCCAACCCTGTGAAGCTGGCCTGTGGGCTGTGTGCACAAAACTGCCTTGTTTCTGCCATTACTCAGTCGTTCCCTGCACTCAGCTCCCAGGGCATGTGGGGGAGGAATAGCTAATGACAGGCAGCACCCAGCCTCCCAGGCCCTTTGTCCATTCACTGGGTGACACTTCCTGGGTGCTGCTGAGGACCAACCCTGCGCCAGGGACACAGAGGGAAAGAAACTTATCCCTTCCTTCTAGAAAGCACTCCCAGCACCTGCCATCATTGGCAGGTGGGGAAGCAGGGTGTTGTCCAACCACAGTGGGACAAGGGACAAGCTCTGTGTGCTCAGAGAGCACGTACTCTATTGATAGCGCAGTCAGGGATAGGAGTGGAGTCTTTCGTGAGGGTATGTAGGAGTTCTGTGGAGCAAGTTTTAAGAGCATTCTAAAAGACATAATGGTTAACAGATGATGCAGGAGGATTGCTGTAAGTTCAAAGGTAGCCTGGGCTACCAAATGAGAATGTCTTAGGAAGGAAGGAAGGAAGGAAGGAAGGAAGGAAGGAAGGAAGGAAGGAAGGAAGGAAGGAAGGAAGGAAGGAAGGAAGGAAGGAAGGAAGGAAGGAACGAAGGATCATAAAGCTTAGCATGGACAGTGGCTTCTAGATGTGGTGAATATCTCAAGCTGGTGGCTGTCATGTGGAGGATAGAGCTCTGCTGTGCTGAGGGTCTAGGTTGTGGGGATTTGGGACAGTCAGCAGTTTATACAGAGGAGAGGCCAGAGCAGCTGAGCATGTCAGGGGGGACATCCTGACTGTAGAAGAGTGGGAAGGGGGCTGGACTGAGGGGGGTCCAGTGGAGGGTCAGGGCAAGATGGAAGGAACCAGTCTGGCCTGGGCAGAAAACATTCCTTTTCTTTTGTGAGGAACCCATCACAGGGCAGAATGGCAGCCATGCTGGCGGAGGCCTACCTGATCTTGCAGCTTTTGTGGGACCTATCACAGACTGCAGGAACAGAGGAGGTGTTTGGAGGAATGCTTCTCCTAAGTAGGCCCACAAGCCTCAGACTCTAAACAGTACCCAGGTGAACCTGGCAAAGCTGCTTCTGCCCCACTTCCAGCCAGGATCCAAGGGTCAGGGTTGCGGCCACAAGCAGACATCCTGCGTCATCCCCAGGATGATGGTGAAAGCTGGGCTCAGGCCTTGGATCCTTTAACAGACTCATGACCTTCTGGCTCCCCATCATGCCCTCAGCCCGGAGCTGGTTCCTATCCTTCCCGCACAGGCCCCCCCTGTGAATGTGGAGCTAGGCTATTCCTATCACCCTTCCCTGTGGGAAGATGTTGGACTCTTCTAGTCCAGGGACTTAGCAGATGCTGGGAGGCCTCTTCCCTTCTGGCCAGCCATTCTACAGTTGTCAGAATCCAGTCTCCAGAAAGGATAGTGTGGGTTTTAGATGGTGCTAGGTAATGGAATAATTTGCTTCAGGAGTAGTGAAGTTTTGAGGGGGCAATAATATGGCAGGTAGATATAGTTCCCAGGAAGTGTGAGTCAGGCCTGGGGCAATGCCAGCAGCATGTCCCTCTGCAATGAGAGGGTTGCAGAGGCTGGCCCTCCTCCTGCCACACCCTAGTTGACTGCTTAGACCATGAAGCCTGGGGGTAATGGGAAGGGACTCTCTGGAGGCCAAGACCAGATTCTGGCTCCCAGCCCTGGCAAGGCTGCCCATGGCTCCTGGGATGAGGCCCCCACATCCTCGGAGGACTGTGAAGATGAGCCTACCTGGCCTCCCTAATCTTGCTGCCTGCTTAGAGCAAATTCTGAATTCAGGAAGTCACAGGCAGTGTCCGGGCTTCGGCGCTGGCTTCAGAGTGCATTGTCAGACTGCAGGAGTGGCTGGTGGATGGATGAAGGGTTAGAGGCCGTCCTAATCTTCAGCATCCTAGCCAAAGAATGGCTTTGCCAAGAGCCCCTGGTTTCCCTATGAGGCAGCAGTGGCCTCGAAGAACTGGGCAGCACATGGTACTCCAGAGCATCAGGGAAGAGAGGAGTTCTGATTGTCAATACCCTAGTCGTCCCCCCAAAGCACATGTACCAGGCCAGCACCCCAGTTGCAAGCAGGGTGCTCTCCCTGGGTTACAATTTTGCAAGAGACATATGGAGCCACGGCCAGCAGTTACTCTGCAGCAGAGAGGTGTGGAGTGGCCAACAGTAGGAGTGTGCGTGCCTTAGACTGCAGAGGAGGCCTCAGCGGGAACCACAACCCTGGCTGCAGGACAGTACAGAGAACATGGGGGTTCCTCAGGGTAAAGCCAGGCTGCATGCTGGAAGGTAGCTTCATTGTAGCCATCTGGCAGTGGCTTTAGGAGGCTATCGTAGGGTCACTGGCTAAGGTTTGAGTGTGGTTTATCCCCCAAGGGTTCACGTGATAGAGGCTTGGTTCCCAGTGTGACCATGTGGGAGCCGCTGAGCCCTTGATTGATTTGGGATCTAGGGAAGGACACTGAGTTACTGTTCTCGGGGTGTTTGGAGAGGTTCCTTCTCTTCCTCATCTCCATCCTCCTCCTCCTCTCCTTCTTCCTCTTCCTCCTCCTCCTCCTCCTTTTCAAGACAGGGTTTCTCTATGTTGCCCTGGCTGTCCTGGAACTCAACTCTGTAGACCAGGCTGACCTCAAACTCACAGAGATCTGCCTGCCTCTGCCTCCCCAGTGCACCACCACGCTCAGTTTGTGGGTAGTTCCTGTGGACACCGAGCAGAAGAATCTGCTTAGTAGTGAGTTCCTAAGTTTAAGGCTGAACCTCTCACGTACCACACACTGTCCTTATGCTCTCCATGAGGCCTAATGTACGATTGTCAGTCTCTAAGTTGGAACTACATAAGCTCCTTTTCTTTATAATGTTACCTGGGCTCTAGTATAGAGTGATAACAAAAACGGACTGATATCCTACTAGGCTAACCTGTGGTCCTGTCCCCCAGGCCTGGTGATGAGCATCACCCAGAAGTGAAGGCAGATGGGTACGTGGACAACCTTGCGGAGGCTGTGGACCTGCTGCTGCGGCACATAGACAAGTGATCGGCTTCAGAGACAGTGGATAAGGGCACCCCTGCTCCCACACTTCCATCACTGTACCCTCTTCCCGCACACTTCCAGGCCCCAGGCTACCCAAGGCTTTGCTATCCCTGCCCTCTGCCCACTGCTGGCCTGGGCAGGTGCTGGAAGTTCTAGCATGCTTGTCCCTGGGCCAGAGCCAGCCATGCCCTTCCTCAACCTCCCTCTACTGACTCTGTCAACATTCCTCCCTCCCAAGCATCTGGGCAGAGGTTTGTTCCCTACCTTTGTGGCCTGCTCTCCTCCCTGGCCCATACCATGTTTCCCATAGTGACATCCAGGAGAGTGGATGAGACCTGTCAGGCCTCCAGAAAAATGAAACCCTCTGGCTGGCACGTCCCTCTGAGACTGTCTGAGTCCATGAACTCCTTTAGTCACCTTTGGCACTTGGTCCTAAAATTGGCACCATCCAATTGGATGAGACATGTTGCCTCCTCATTGAATTCTCTGATGTGAGGAGCCTACAGAAAACCCAGAACTGAGCCAGCCTGCCTACCACCCACAGCCCTATCTGGCCCCAGTCAGAGTGACTATCAGCACTCTGCCCCCCTACCCCTGTCCTAGGAAACAGTGCCAGCCCACTATTCTTCCTGTCACCATGAGTTACCCAGACACAGGCTGGGGCAGCTCTCAAGAAACTGAAGACTACCACAGAGCAGAAATGTCCACCTCTACAGTCAAGGCTGCAGGCACGGAAAGCACCATGGAGTCGGGATGGACAGACTTGAATGTGTTGTTTCCAGTGCACACAACGAGCTAGCGGCTCAATAAACTTGGCCTCAACAGCCCCCCTTTGACTCCGTTTTTGTTAGTAGGGGTCCGGAGTGGGTAAGAGAATGGAGGCCTTAGATTCCAGGGTCTTAGATTCCAGTGTCACTGAACAGTAGAGGTCAAAGCGACAGAACTTCTCCCCTGCTCTGACCTCTAAGAAATTAAGAAATGGAGACTGGCAGGGCATGGTGGCGCACGGCTTTAATCTCAGCACTCGAGAGGCAGAGGCAGGTGGATCTCTGTGAGTTCGAGGCTAGCCTGGTCCACAAAGGGAGTCCAGGACAGCTAGAGCTACACAGAGAAACCTCATCTGGGAAAAAAAAAAATAGAGAAAGAAAGAAACAAAGCAAGCAAGCAAGCAAGCAATGGAGTCTGATAGTGGGAGAAGACAGTCCAGGACAAGCGCTAGCACTGCCTCCTAGATTCATTCATATGTTAAGTTCTATTTGTGTGTGTATATTTGTGTGTGTGTGTGTGTGTGTGTGTGTGTGTGTGTACAAGCATGCCATAGGTACACTTGTAGAAGTCAGAGGAACAGCTTGTTCAAGTTGGCTCTCTCCTCTACCTTTCCATAGTTTCTGGGAATCAAACTCAGCTGGTAAGGCAGGCCTCTTTACCAGCTGAGCCCTCACCAGCCCCGAGTTTTCGTTACTACAATGAAATAGCAGAAGCAGGCTAAGTGTGGTGGGGTTCATGCTTGTAATTCTCGAATGGGGTTCAGAAACAGGAGGATTGTCACAAATTCCAGGCCAGCTTTAGTTACATGGCAAAACTCACAAAATCATAACAAAAATGAAAGGAAAAGGGGGGGGCAGGTTTTATATAGCTCAGTTTAGAAGGCTTGGGGGGCGCAGTGCCGGCCTTGGCTGGAGTCTCATGAAGACCTTAAATCAGCTGGGGACCCATATGACAGGAGGAGAGAATCAACTCCTACAAGTAAATTGTTTTCTGACTTCCATACCCATGCCCTGACCCATACACTCTCACACACTCAAATAAGTATAGTGAAAAATAAAACAAGGTAGAAAGATGAGGAAGACATCTAACATTGACTTCTGGCCTACACACACTTACACATACAGAGAGAGAGAGAGAGAGAGAGAGAGAGAGAGAGAGAGAGAGAGAGAGAGAGAGAGAGAGAAAATAGTTTGAAGACCAAAACTGAGGTTGACATCTGGCTTCCACATGTGTGCACACACTGGTGCAACTGCAACATGTAAAGGAGTCAGAGGTCCTCTGAGATTTCCTTAGACAGCGACACTCCCTCTGGTACTGTGAACACATCAGCAGGGCCTTAGTGGACAGGCTGACCTCTAGTCTATCAGAGGAAGAAAGTGGCCAGTGGCGTTGACCTTCAAGGGAGGGCCTTGGCCTCTTAGCTGAGTATACAGAAAGCCCCAGTAGAGTTCCACAGCAGCCCAGATCGGAGGCTGTACGGCCACTGGAGCCACTGCAGTGGGCTGTGCTTGCTAATGAGTGTGCCCCATGGGTATTGGGGTTCTTCTTTGTGGTTTTTTTTTTTCCTAAGCAGTTGCCAAGCTGGCTGTCCTTGACTGGTCTATCCAGATAAACTGGGTTTTCTCTTTCTGCCAAGGAGTGGGCTTCAGACCCTGTATGATCTGGTCAGAGACCACACTGTCCTCTGAGCCACAGTGAACTCATCCAAGGTCTACAAAGGCAGAGTGGAGACACAAGGTCTAGCCTGTGCCTTATGCTCTTTCTGAAGATGGATTCTGAGATGCTCCCCCCAGCCTTGCCTGCAATCCTGTGAAGATGGCCTGTGGTGACCTCAGGGCTGCAGTCATCCAGTGCCCAGCTGTCCTCTCCCTCCAGAGAGGACCCATTCCTGCCCCTCTAGGGCAATTGCTTTTTGCCTTGATGCTTCTCAGGGTGGCAGTACTGCCCAGTGGCACAGCCTCCCTTCTCTTGGTCTTCAGCTGCCTAGCAGTCAGCCTGTAGGATTACCACAAGGGACCCATCTGCCTCAGACTCTCTTACATCCTCAGCAGGTGGAGCAGGCAGGAACAAAGCCCCCTGCAGGTCTCTTTAAAATGGGAAGATCCAACCATGTGCTGAGGCTACAGGGTGCTCAGGGACCCACCTTACAAGCCAGTGTGAATATCATGCCAGTCTTTCCATGGACAATAGATAGGCTGAGCAATTTGCACCAAGTTTTGGGGTTATAGGAACAGTAGCATGTAGGAAATACAACCAAAAAGTTTCAAAAGAAACCGGTAGCCACTTGGAGGTCCAGTCACTGTCCAGGCTAGGCATTTGGGGGACTGGGGGCTTTCTTTTTTTATGCACATTTTAGGGAAGGGCTGCTCTCACAGAAACCGACTGGGTCACCATTTCACATACAGACGGGTGCCTGCTTAGTGATTGGCAACATCCCTAGATGGATGGACCCATGAGCCAGCTGGATTTGGGGACTGCAGGGTGCAGAGGCTGCTGTCCGATGGCTGTGAGCCAGATCCTATTTTCAGTAGACCTCAAATTTGGTGTAGGAGACAGCAGTGTTGAGGAGGGATCAGGACAGAGGACTGTGTGTGTTGTCAACTTGAGCTGGAGCAGGGCTAGAATGAGGCTGGTACCACTGGAGAGTAGGAGGTGCAGGTTGGGGGGTGGGCTGTTGGGTTGTGAATCTAAGGATTGGAACTATGCTTGGTGGCTTTCCTTGCCCTCTGTCCCTGCTATTGCAAACTACCTACCATATATGAAAGGCAGAAGACTGGTGTCCTGGGAAGACTGAATGGCCAGCCTGGGATTTCACTCTCACGCCGATTTGAACTGTATGCTCTATGTGTATGGGTGTTGCCAGTGTGTATGTGATGGCCTTTACCTGCCAAGCAATCCTCCCCAGCCCCAAAGGGTGGCTTTGTGGGGGAATTTTGAGAAATGATCCTGATATTTAGCTCAAGCTGGCCTTGAATACCCAGTCCTCCTGCTTCAGCCTCCTGAGTGCTGACTGGGGTTACAGGTGTGTGTTACCACTCTGGAGCACTTCTTTCTGTATGTATATGTGTGTGTGTGTGTGTGTGTGTGGTGTTATGTATGTATGTATTTTTGAATATGGATGTTCTGCCCGCATATGTCTGTGTGCCACATGCATTGGATCCCAAATGCCAGTGGATCCCCTGGAACTATAGTTACAGATGATTGTGGCTCCTGTGTGGGAGCTGAGGATTGACTCTGGGTCCTCTGGTTCTTAACGATGGAGCCATCTCTCTGTCCACCACCACCTCCCTGATTCTTAAGTTACATATTCAAATACCATTTTGTTTGACAAGGGATCTGTTGCCAAAGAAGCAAAACAGAAGAGTAGTCCAGGATGTCACTTCTAGATTAGGATGCTCTCTGGCCATAGCAGAGGGTCTGGGAGAACATCCCAAGGCCAGATTACAGGGACCAACATTGGGTGACAGAAATTAAATGTACCTCTCCACTGGGGTCCTCAGGACTGCAGACACAGTGCCTCTCCTGAACTTTACTCAGATCTCTGGTTTGGGGGGTAAGCACAGGACTGTGTACCCATACCAGTGGTAAACTGTGTGTTCTACTATCTCCACAGCCCAAGAAGCAGAGCTCTGAACTGTGCTGCCCTCTATGGGGGCAGAGGCCCTGAGCTGACAGCCCAGCTAAACAGCCTCCAGGGCTCCTTTGTGAAGAAGGAAGTTGGCTGCCCAGGCCCTGCAGGACTCTTAAGTGGCCTGTCTCTCAGCCAGATCAGCTTCCTCTCCTGCTTTTTGGAAGTAACAGGGCAGCATGCCCCCCATGCCAATGTGTCTCTGGCTCCTCTGCGGCTCCCTGTGATGGCGGCTGTGGCTATGGGCCACAGCCCTCTCTAGCGGTTGCTCCCACGGCCACCCAGCACTTTGTCCTCTCCCTGAGGCATGGGGACATAACTCCATCCTGTAGTTCTCCCAGTCCAGAGCTAACACTCCCATGGACAGAGCAGACAGGAGAGCTACTGGTCCACTGCACCCAACAGAAAACACACAGCTATGTCCAGGCATCTGGGTGTTGAACCAGGAAGCTTTATTTACACAGTAAAAGTAACAAGCAAATTCCTGAGACTAGAGCAGCTGTAGTGCAAGACAGTCACGGCCTGTGGGGGGAAGGCAGGCAGTGGTGTGGTGTGCCAGTGAGAAGACCCAGCACGGGCTGCCGCCCTGGTGGGGGCCTGACCCACTGCACCATTCACCACACTGCCTGAAACAGTACCGCTGCTGCCGCCTGGCTGGGACAGCACACATGGCCCTAGCATGGCCTGTGGGCCCATCTGTCCCTGACCCCTGGGCACCCCCCAACACTGACAATGCAGTTCATTCTCCAATGAGACTATGTTACGCCAGGCTATCCTATCTAGCCTAAAGGAGCTCCACCGGTCTGCAATTTTAAAGTATCTTTCTTCCTCCTTCAGGGCCTGGCACCAGGGGGAGGGGTCGGACCAGCAGCACGGGTATGGCAAGGGGCAGCATCATGGGCTGTATGGGCAGAAGGTCCCTGAGCCCTGGCACCTGGCTTACATTTTAAGTGGCCATCATTCAAGTAATTTTAACCACAACAGTGGAAATGGGGTGCAGGATCCAGGGGTGAATTCTAACTGCTGTGAACATTGAATGAACCCAACATAACGTATGGCCATTGGTCTGCATAGGAGACCTGTCTAGAAATTGGGTGGGGGCATTTCCTGTTTAATGTGGACCTTTTTTTTATTTAACTTTTCTTTCTGCATACAAATTTAGAAAACTTTCCTGCTACAAAAATTTTTTGTTTTGTTTTAAAGTAAGGCTTTCTGAGAATACACATCTGCATGAGTGGGCAGAACAAGTTCCACGGGCCTACGTGAGGGAGCCCATGGTGCTGGCCGGCTTTCACCCTCACCACCCATGAGTAAGGCAAGAGTGGGCAGTCATGTAAACTGTCTAGGCTGCTACCCTGAACTCAGGTCAGGTACCCGGCTGAGAGCAACTCCGTCAGTTCGGTGGCTTCCAGAGTGAGCGGGAGTGCTAAGAGGTCCTGTTCCCAGTTGGCTTTGGTGGAGGCTCTAGACCTCCAGGCTGCCTAGGCAAGTGAGTGAACAAGCCCACCCTCAGCTTCTCTGGTGGATGACACTCACTGGCAGGCTGAGAAAGGTGTCTGCACTGAAGCCAGGGATTCCTGTGGGGTGAGCCAGTCTGCCTGCTGCCTGTGGTGCCAAGTACATGGGTGCCAGAGCTACCTCCCAGGTGAACCTTCCTCCAGGATATCCAAGACATCCAAGATATCTTGGGGCCAGTGAGTGGGGTCGATGAATAGGTCTGTCTGGGTCACATGACTGCTGAAAGCTGACTGGAAACCTTCTAGACAAAACCTGCTTTACTTGATGAAAAGATCATCAGAAAGCAAACTGGACACACACTGGAACACACTGGGCAGAAAAGCTACTGCCATCTTTTCTGGCTGCTTTTCTGGCTTGGACTGAGGCCTGAGTGGGACAGGGACAGTCAAGAGAAGCCTGAGGAAGCCAGAAAGGGCCAATCCCTACCCCAGGTTTGGAGCATTTCTGCCCAGGGAACAGTCTCTTAGAGGCAGGAAGGAAAGGTAAAGCTGTCCTCAGCAAGTTCCTGTTTGTCCTTCAGCCACCAGGCTCAAGGAAGCTAGCCTAAGGACAAGTCATCCACACAACAGCCTTAAGACACACACTTGCCACCAGGAGCTCCTGGTCCCAGTCCTCAGGAGAGGCAGCTAACAACTGTTCTATGCTTTGGCCTTAGCAGACTGTGTGAAGCAGACCAGGGGACAGGGCCCAGCCTCTCCTTTCCTCAGGAGGATGGCTTTAGGTGCCATGAAGCTATTTCAGATAACAGAATCCCTCACTGTGGGCTTTCTGGGGAACAGGGCACTGGTGTGTGCATCCCGTGCCCTCTCAACTACCTTCCTGTGATCCACCAGGCAAAAGGCTCCTATGTCACGCCTTCACCAGCTTTCTACTTTGCTTTTTCAATGCCCCCAAGGCCAGCTGGACCCCTACCACCACTACATGTACCCCCACCAGGCTACCCAACCTGGGGTTACAGGAGTGGGGCTTCCTGTGCCTTTGGGTCTGATTTTAAAGAAACATTGCCTATACATCAGAACTTGAGCCTCTGTTCTTCTGCTGAATAGACAAAGTTTAAACAAAAGATTCCCATCAAGGTCTTTCTTTAGGAGAAAGGTAACAACCATTTGGGCTCGGCCAGCAGAAGATGAAACCTCAGAGGGTAGGCACAGCAGAGCAACTACAAACGTGCCTAGATCACATGTCCGTGAACCCAAGAGAATGCACCAGTTATTTTTAGCCTGATGGGAAAACAAGCCACTTGTGTAAGCCAGCCCACTTGCTATTGTCTGTAGAAGATGCCAAGTTTGCTAAAAGCCAGAGTCCCAGAGTGCAGAGCCCTATAGCATGTCTGCAGAGAGGGCTGAGGGGAGCTGCCTGAATGGATGCCCTCTGGGAATTATGCTGGGGTGAGGAGCTGCAAGGGGGGGAGTGTGATTCAAGCCATGCTGTGGCTGAGCCTGCAGAGGAGCCTCAGGGCTAGGCTCACATCAGTGGACTGGAAGGGGAGGGGTGTCTTGAAGCCAATGGCGGTATGCTTTCATTAAAGCCAGCAGTGTCTGTGAACAAGCAACAATGTGCTAGGAATGCGGTGGAGGCTTCCAGGCCCCCAACGTAGACTGCTACAGAGGGAAGCCTGCAGAGTGGCTAGCCTGCAAAGCAGACAGCAGACATCCCTCTGCACAGGAATGTACGCAGGGCTGAGACTCCTGCACCTGCTTGTAGATCCTGAGGACACTATGAAGAGGTCAACTTGTCACTGACATTTCTATACACAGCTGAATCCACTGAGCTCAGGTCTCAGGGACTGGGGACAGCAGGAAGGCTGGCAATGCCAGCCTTGCCAAGGCAGCCCCTGAGGTGGCAGAGGTGTGGGTGATAATTGGTGCCATGGTAGAGCTGATGGGCCCACCTTTCAGTCAGCACAACCACCAAATGCCTACTCAGTATGGATGGCTTCTGGTCATCCCTGACCTATCCCCTGATCCCCAAAAACTGGGACACAGATTATCCCAGAATCCCTGCCAGTGCCCCAAATGGATTAAGGCCACACGGTCTGCTGTCACTACAAGAAGTGTCTCCCGAACCTTCCCAAGCCTGGGCCAGGGAGACCTGGGAGAGAAGGCACGGAGTAAACTAAGTCAAGGAGGCTTTGGGTAACTCCCAGAAGGAACCTGAGCGAGCCTATAAGGGGGCTCAGGCCCCTGGCATCCTCCTTGAAGGATGCAACTGGGCCAGCCCTACTGGAGAATGGCTACCCAGCACTCCATAAGGAACAAAGAGGAGGAGACCAAACTGAAAACCTGTTTGGGGGCCACAGAAGTTCCATGGAACTGGTGGGAGGCCAGCTATTGCCTGTGAGGTGTGGCCAAGTTGCCTTCACAAATTCGGGCACTGTAGGGTGATGGCTGGCTCCTCGGACAATGGGTGGGCTCCTTTTTTTAGAGGAGCTTTTGCCAGACCCAGGAGCCAGGATCCCCCCTGGAGTGAGCTAAGGCCTGGAGAAAAGCCTCCGCCCCAGGCCGTGGCCCTCAGCCCTTAGTTGTTCTCTATCTGCTCAATGTCCAGCTCGCCGTCCAGAGAGCAGAGGCTGTTTGTGCAGGCTCCCCGGTCCCGCCAGGCTGTGGCCGGCTCCCCCTTCCTGCAGCAGTCCTCGTCTAGACTGCAGCCATCTGACTCATCACAGGATAGGTCCTCCTGGCAGGTGAACTGGTCATCAAAGGAGTGGGGAACAGGCTCAGGAACAGGCTCAGGAACCGGGGTCCCAGCAGGAGTCCTGCCCCCTGGGCTGGAGGCTGAGAGCAATGCTGTCCAGGATCGGGTACTGCTGGCGAGGGCAAAGGGGCTCTGGGAGCTGTGGTCGTCCACCCCCACGTTCAGGCGACTAAGGCTGCTGAAGGCCTGACAGTTCTGTGGAGGAAGAGATTCAGTGGTCAGTGAAGAGGCCGGTCTCATTTTGGAACCCCAGACAACACACCCTACAAAGCCACACAAAGCCTAGTTGGTAGTTAAATCTGCCAGGCGGTAGTAAGACCACCAGGTCTGAGAATGGTTCATGAAGAAGGACCTCTGGCCACTGAACACAACCTGTAGCCAGTCACTACATAAAAGGCAAAAATGTGATGAGGCCCCACTTGGGGGCAGCTGCGGTGAGATGGGCAGACCTCGGACCTGATAGGTGGCCCAGCAACAAGGTGTCCGCCTGATTTAAAGCTATTTTCATTCCAGATGTCCCTTGTCTGGGATTGGTTCTAGGACCTACTCCCTCTTCAGTGTGCATATCCTTACCCAAAATGATGTGTGCAGTCAGCCCTAAGTTATGGACCATACCTGCTATGATGTAAATGCTGTCAGTAGCTGCTAATACTGTGCTATTCACTCCATGAAGAACAGATACAATTTTTTCCTAGATGTTTTTTAAAAGATTGATTGATTTAATGTATGAGTACACTGTAGCTGTCTTCAGACACACCAGAAGAAGGCATCAGATGCCATTACAGATGGTTGTGAGCCACCATGTGATTGCCGGGAACTGAACTCAAGACCTCTGGAAGAGCAGTCAGTGCTCTTAACCACTGACTAAATGTTTTTTATCTGAAGTTTTGACTGTGTCTGAGAAGACAGTTTAAGGTATGTGTGAAGAACAGATGAAGAGTTTTTCTTGGTGGTATTAGAGGCTGGGGACCCAGAGCCTTCTATGTGCTAACTTTGCCCTCTACCTGAACTACACCCCCAGCTCCACATGAATACCCATGGCCACACTGCATTAAATAAAACCAGTGAATGACCCAGATTCCACATGTCCTTTCAGACAAGAGACACAGACTAGAGTAGAGGTAAGCTCACTGAGACAATATCTCATTTCTTACAAGGGGGCAAGTTAGATGGAATCAGCACTAGGCTAGACTGTGGCCATAATCCCTACCCTACCCACTTCCTCTGAGCAGAGTGAGGTGGGGCAGGGCAAGGAGGGGGTGCCAGAGATCTTTATCTAATGTCTTAATTGAGTCTTATCAGAACCATCCTGGGAGCTGGTTTTGAGTTCTGGATTCCTCCCTACGCTGAAGAAGCTGGTATCTAGAGGACTGTTGACCCACACTGATCTGTAGCATGAGGAGCAAGCTCCAACTGCTTCTAGCCCTCAGCAGCTGGGGGGCCTCAGTGGCCTCATCAGAAAGAGATGTTACAGTACTAGCCACAGACAGGAAGTGTGGCTGCACAAGTGCTTCTTCCTGGTGAGGCACCAGGTATAACTGAAGGCAACATTGAAGCCAATACTGTCTTAAGCCACTGACCAGAGTGTCAGGTCTGACACTGTACAGTGGTGCCACTCCTGTGGATCTCCTAAGCAGACGTGGACAGGGGCTGTGGCAGCAAGAGGCACTTATGGCCCGCCTGATTTCCCTCAAAGGCCCCTTAGCAACTGGGGAAAGAGGAGCAGGCTTTGGTTTCTCCCCAGTGCACAGGAACTTAATAGCACCTGCTGCCTCTCACCTGCCACTGAAAGGCACAGACCTGTCCCAAGGGCCCCAATCCTTTCAGAGGCCAAAGTGTTTGTGTGTCGCTTTGAAATAAAGATGTCTGCTGGCTGCCACAGCAAACAGGCTATTAAAACAGGCTCAACAGACAGAAGATGAAAGGTGCTCTCTCTAGGGAAGGTGGCTGTGCCTGTCACAGGCACACACACTGTTCCTGACAATCCACAAAAGACACCCTCCTGATGGCTTCACTTTTCTTGGGATCTTTCAATTAACAAAGAAAGGAGGGGCCAACAAGATGGCTCAATAGATAAAGATACTTGGACCAAGCCTGATGACCTGAGTTCAATCTCCAAAAGTTGTTCTCAGACTTCCACAAGCTTACCACAGCAAACACACTCACCCACAATTTGCCTAATAAATAAATATCAGGAAATAAATAAAAGAGAAAGAAACAGGCTGAGGTGCTGAGGGGCTCAGCTCTGGGTTTTAGGAAATGAGGTTGAGCCACCATCTGGTCCTGAGATGCAGGCCCAGGCCAGAAGACCCCCAGCCAACTGTGAGACCCTGTTGATGCTGGGATTTGCTGTCTGGTATAAACCCACAGTCACAGTATGCATTCCTTCATTTCCACAGCAATACTGGGGCACACCTCAGAGGTCCCTTCTGCCTTCCAGGCTATACTAGCCTGAGCTGAGTGAGACATCATGGCACAAGAAGGATGGCTCAGTAATGGCAATGCTTTGCTGGGCAAAGGGGTGAGGCTAAGACTAGTCAGGGACTCAGGAGCCCACAGAGCCCAACCCCCTGTCCTGTATCCCTGGCAAAGTACTGTATCATTTTGCCTGAACAGGTGTGTAGGCATAAACAGCAATGTATAGTTAGTACCCGAGTGTCTCAAGTGCTTGCTGACCGTTCTGGTTGGGTGATGCCAACAGTACTTGAGTATCACCACTTCTATTCACTGTGCCAGATGCCAGATGCCAGAACATGCCTCCTTGTTCTCTGTGAGCTGTAAAGTGAACAAGGGCAGGGACCTGGGGATAGATCTCAAAAGAAATACTCCCTCCCTAGTGCTCTAGGACTGTGCTCTCCTTCCTATCTTGCTGGAGTCATCCTGCCTCATCTTGATCTTGCCCAGCAGATGATCTAAGGTATAGCTAAAAGGTCCCAATTCTGTGGCCAATGTAACAGCATATATGGTCAGACTGTGTTCCAAATTCATATGTCAGTGCCTAAAGAATTAAGAAGTGGGGTCATTGGTGGGTGCTTAGGTCATGGGGTTGGAGCCCCTGGTGAGTTCAGGGTTAATGCTGTGTACTGGCTAGTTTTGTGTGTCAACTTGACACAGCTGAAGTTATTACAGAGAAAGGAGTTTCAGTTGAGAAAATGCCTCCATGAGATCCACGTGTAAGGCATTTTCTCAATTAGTGATCAAGGGGAGAGGGCCCCTTGTGAGTGGTACCATCTGTGGGCCGGTAGTCTTGGGCTCTATAAGAAAGCCAGCTGAGCAAGCCAGGGGAAGCAAACCAGTAAGCAGCATTCCTCCATGGCCTCTGCATCAGCTCCTGCTCCTTGACCTGCTTGAGTTCCAGTCCTGACTTCCTTTGGTGATGAACAGCAACATGGAAGTGTAAGTCGAATAAACCCTTTCCTCCCCAACTTGCTTCTTGGTCATGATGTTTGTGCAGGAATAGAAGCCCTGACTAAGACAAATTGGTACCAGTGTAGTGGGGTATTCCTGTGACAACCTGACCATGTTTTGGGGAGGACTGTGGAAGGACTTTGGAACTTTGGGCTAGAAGATCCATTCGGTGTTAAGAGCTCTGTGGGATGTTGTATAGGAGCTTGGAAGATAATGTGCAGAAGATGGAGGCCTGGCTTGTGAAATTTCATAGGGAAGATTAAAGACTCTTATCAGGGCCGTTGTTATTTTGACTGTGAAAATTCTGTGGTTTTGGTTAGCTGGGGCTGAAGGATCAGCTGTGATTAACAAGATACCAGAACTACTAAAGCAAAACCATTGCATTACTGGGACTATTGATGCTGGTTAGCTGGAGTTGGGAAATTGGCAGTGATTGGGAAGAGACCAGCATCACTGAGGTGAAATCTTCTCAGAAGTGTTT
>CM052703.1:64837750-64938988 GCA_028551405.1 Uromys caudimaculatus | reverse complement strand
TGCTCCTTGACCTGCTTGAGTTCCAGTCCTGACTTCCTTTGGTGATGAACAGCAGCATGGAAGTGTAAGCTCAATAAACCCTTTCCTCCCCAACTTGCTTCTTGGTCATGATGTTTGTGCAGGAATAGAACCCCTGACTAAGACATGCTGTAAGGATGAGAAACCACATCTCCCCCTTTGTCAAGTAAGAATCACAAGGAGAGGGTGCCATTTGTGAAGAAGCAATCCCCAGCAGGCGTGGCCCCTTTAGTGCAGGGATGATGACCTCCCTGGCCTCTAGAACAGAGCCTACTCTGTTGTTCCTAAATTACTAGCTGGAGGGGCCTCCTGTTACAGTGAAAACTCTAGCAGTTATGTTACACATGTAACATAGCCCACAGTAGGGGACCAGTGACCCATTTGAGGAACCTAAAAGCTACCAAGGTCACTTGGCCATTTCAGAAGCAGGGTTGGTTTCATATGGCATCATGGCTTCAGGCAATCTACCTCAACCTTGAATGTTGGCCTGTCTGTTAAATATGGGTGACCAAGAGCATCCTAGGGTCATTCCTCCCCCAATAGTCTACAATAACAGACTTTCTTTCTTCATAGTAGGGTGGGAAGCTAAGAGGCCTGGGTGATGCATTTTGTCCCAGGCAAACCACAGGCCACCACAGAAAACCCCCAGTATTCCTCAGAGTCATCTATCTGTCCCCTGCCTGCAAAGCCAGTGTCATTTGGAAAACTTTGATGACTCAGAATTCAGTCATTTGGCTAAAGTGAAAAAATGAGAACCACCACTTAATGTTCCATCAGATGGCATGCCCCACCTGCCAGGGAACACTGTGCCTGCCATAGTGGGGGCAGTGAGCCTGCTGTCCAGAATCTCATCCTATTGGTGGGTAAGACACTCAGGCAGTTCACACATGGACTTCACCCACACTAAGGCCCACCTCATCCTCAACAGTGCCTGCCTACCCACTCCTAGTGGTTCATGCCGCTCCCGTGAAGAATGAATGCTGCACTGGCATGTTGGTCTCCTGGAGGGCTGCGTGCCCTCAAAGGTCTGGGGGAAAGCACAGAGTGGTGAAGTTCGAAGAGCCACATGAACATATCATTCCAAGTTGAAACTGCTACTCTAGGACTTACTTTGCCTCACCCAACAACTTTTGTTCTTGAGGCCCATAGAGAAGACCTGCTCAGCCAACAGGCTCAGTGGGAACTGTCCTTATAGCCCCAAGCTAATGACCAGAGACACTGAGCCCACTCTTAGAGTCCACCAGAGGGATTACAGAACAGAGCTGTTCCTAGGGCACGTTTCTATCAAACCAAGCTGACTTTAGCTCTAGCCAGTCACAGCAGAGGCCACTGACCACCACGCTGTTGCTCTAGCCTGGGTCTCTGGCTCAGCCCCAGACCTAGCCTCCTTGGGCTTGCTGGAAAACACTGATGAATCTTCCCCCAGCTGCAGGACCTTTCGGTACACAGACTTATTGCAACATCTTCCTTCTGGGTAGGAGGCTCTGGGCTGAACAGAGATTAAGGTGGCTTGCTCCTGGGGTCCTTGCTTTCCTGGTATAAGTTAAAACCCAATCCCCTGAGAGAAACATATCAAGTCAACATACCCTCGGCCCTGCTGCCTGGACAGGGTGACTGCCCTACCAAGGCCTTGTGCTGGAGCAGCTTGTTCTCTTCCCCAGGTGCTATGGGCCAACATGTCAAGCATGATGATGGGACCCCAAAAAGATTTTCTAAGGTACTCAACTATCTGTTTCCTCAGCAGTGACACAGAAGGCCTGAGTAGAGCAGGTGACAGCAAAGCTCCCCCCACTCCCTAGGGAATACTGCCTGGGTGCCAAGGGCCCCAAGCTTATAAGCCCTGTCCCTCATACTTAGAAGTGGGCATCTGGGGACACAGACAGACCAGCTGGTATGTGTGTGTGGGTGTATGCCTAAGAACAGATGGTACAGCATCCTTCTCACCCTGTTGTAAGCCTCAGAGGAGGAGTACAGGCCACCCAGATTCTACAGCCACAGGGTCTGGGTTTCTCTGTTGCCCCACGGCATTGCTTCCTGGCTCCTCACCTGGGAAATGCACTGCTGATCTTCATCCAGCTATTTCAATGGGCTACTTTAAGGAATGCAAAAGCAATGAGACAAACTGGGGGTGAGGGTGTCTGCTGATGTCTCACCTAGTTCCCTTGGCCCACAAAAGCACCTGCCTGCTTGGCTGCTACCTGCTTACAGCTGTCCCTTTCAGAATGGCTGGGGCTAGGAAGCTTGGAGGACAGCTTTCTCACAGAAGCCACCCCAGCTCAAGATGGACTGTCACAGGGGGAAGAAGAACTATCCTGCAACCAGTAGAATGTCATCTTAGGTGCTAGCCATGCTACCTGGACCAGAGGCAGAGGCCCAGCTCCTGTGTTGCCTCTCCACATGGTCTTCCCCGGTCCTGGGAGGCTTCTCTGCCCTCCACCTGGTTCCTTCAAAACTACCTGCTTAATCCCCAGCTCAAGCTCTGTTTCTTAGGACTGAAACATGGTACTCAAGATTGGACATGGGTGACCACCAGGACTGTCACGTATTTGCTCCCCAGTGCTTCTGTTCCTTCCAGAGTAGGAGTGTCAGGCCCTGAGCAGATGCTGCTGCTGGGCCCTGTCAAAAGTCCAGTGATTGGCACTAGCTGCCTTGAGTCTTCCAGGAAGCCATGGTTGCTGGAGACACCACCCCCTGAGCAGCCAGTGTGTCCTATGCACAGGTGCTGCATGAAGATGCCTGAAAGTGATAAGCTATGCTCACCAGTGCAAGTGTGCTTTCCCTCGGACAAAAAGTGTCCAGTCCGTCCGCAGCCTGGCCCTTCTCCATCCAGTCAACATTACTCCCAACATGTGCTCTGGACCGTACTGTCATGTGACACCCCACCACCACCCCCCCAGCCAACTGTTCTGGCTGCCCGGCTCCTACCTCTCTCTTTCACTGGCAGGTTCTCTCTCCCCAGTACACTCAACCTTGCATGCCTCGTTTTAGAGCAGATCTCACATTCCTATTTGCACTCTGTTCCCTGCCAACCATATAGGGAACCCTGATCATGCCCCACATCCTAGTTCAGGAACTGCCTCACAGTGTGGCTACTGAAGGGCCCCAACCTAGAGTACTGCAGGTAAGAAAAGACCTTGGAGGTCCAGAGCCCTGAAGATCTTCTGAATGGCCGTTAGCCAGTGTCCCCTCTCTGCTGGCACCCAACAGGACACATGAAGGTTGCTGTTCCTGCTCTAGGCCCCAGGATGGCAGATGGCATGCCCGAACACAGAGGGTGTGGAAGCCAACTTCAAGGGCCTCCCTAAGCCCTCACAATTGGAAAACAAACATTTTGTTTCTTCAGTGAACATTCCACTCAGTGCAAACTCAGGAAGGAGTTTGTGAAACTACTTCACTCAGTTTGGTGTGAAGAGGATTCTTTGCTTAACAAAAGTTAAGTGATCTTTCCAAAGCACACAGGGATCTAGCTAGGGGCCAAAGCCAATGCTGAGCCCACAGCCCTCAGGGTGGTACTGGCCAGCACAAAGCCAGGGGCAGCTTCCACAGCAACTCTGGGGCACAGAGGTGGGTCTAGGCACTCAGAGAGGATAACGGGCCCTGGTTGTCTTCAGCTACTTAGAAGCTGTGTATTTCTAAGAGATTGCAACTGGACCCAGGAGGCAGGACTGTTGTGTACCAGGGCCTTCTCAGCTCTACCTCTGGAGCTGATTATCGCCATTCTAGAGACTGTGATCCATGGAATGTAACTCAGGGGGTGGGAATCCATACTGGAAAACTCAGCGAGTCTCAGCCAGTGTCAACCATCTCACTCTACAGATGGGCCAATCAAGGCTGAAGGAAGGAGAGACTTGCCCCAATTTGCACAACTAATGGATGTGCAATCAGATCTCACAACTTCTGGAACAGGCCCAGGAATGAGTGTGAGTGTGAGAGAGGGGGAGGAAGAGAGAGAGAGAGAGAGAGAGAGAGAGAGAGAGAGAGAGAGGGAGAGGGGAAGGGAGGGAGGAAGGGAGGAAGGGAGAAAGGAGGAGATAGAGGGAGAGGGAGGGGGAGGGGAGAAAAAGAGGGAGGAGGAGGGAGAGAGAGAGAGAGAGAGAGAGAGAGAGAAAGAGAGAGAGAGCGCTTAGGCAGGACACAGTGTAGAAACCTAGTCGGGCTTAAGCTGGAATCTCTGATATGATATGCCCACTGGAACAGTATTCTACTTCTCAGCCTCAGTTTCTCATTTGTACCAGGTTAGAGCTTCAAACAAACTCCCCGACTTTCTGGATAGTTAAATGAGTGGGGAACAAGTGTGGAAGAGACTAACTGCCCCTGCTCATTCTCTGTCTACCCAACCATGCCTGGGCTTGGAGGACGAAGGTGGCACACAGCAGGGCACAGCCAAGAAGCTAGAAGCTCAATTTTGGTTCAGAATCTGTACCCAAAAAAACACCCGGTCAAGACCAAGAAGACATGCTAGCCACACCAAAGATAAAATGCCCAGGAATAAATGTCTAACAATGCATAAAGTTGGTGAGAGAAAACGTAAAGAACGCCCAACAGGAACTAAATGAATAAGCCTCCCTTTACCGGGACAGGGTGACCAATCTGAAAAAAGGTGTCCCTTTCCCAGGAGTCAGTTCACGAGTCTGATGTGACCTCAGCCTGAGCTGCAAGAACACTCCTGCGCCCATGCCTTAGCCTTCACTATTTTAGAGTTTCTTTTATCTTCCTGCCTCCGTCTCCCAAGTGCTGGAATTACAGGCCTGTACCACTATGCCCAGCTCCTCTCCCCCCCCCCCCCCCATTTGTTCACCGACACAACAGAAGATAGTGCTCCAGGCAGACACAGCACAATATATGCTGGCACTGGACTCTCAAAGCAGGGAGCAGAAGATGGGCTTCCACTTGAGACAAATGAGGAGTGTATTAAAGCAGCGGGTGGCTCCCCATTCACAGCAGGCACAAGACAAACTACAGACCAAAGATCGTAACATAAAGCCAGAGACAGACTAGAGGTAAGCAGGAGAACTGCTTTATAACCTTGAGGTTGACCATCCTTTCTAAAACTCAAAATCCAGAGCCATTAAAGAAATAAAAATGACAAAAACATGTACATGTCAAAAGATGCCCAAAGTCAGGCACGTACAACGATGCTGCCACTAAACAACTGTACCAAGCAACTGACAGCTCCTTAAAATGCTAAACTTGGCGACTCCATGAGATCCAGCAGTTCAGCTCTGATGAGGAAAGTGAGCCCTGGAAAAACCCATCCCTAGCGCCTCTGTATACAACTCATCGTTGGGCAAAGAGGAAAAACTATGCAAAAGCCATCAGAAACGAGGGACTGAGAGTGCTCCAGTGTGGAAGCCGTGTGCAAAGGGAGAGAAGCCAGGCACTAAAGGATAGGTCAGGCCAGACACATAATGTCAAGGATAAAGAAGTCTGCAAGCAGGACACAGATCAGTATTTGCCAGATCTGGGGAATAATGACCAGTAGGCACATCTCTGTTTTAAGAAGCAACAAAGTATTTTAAAATCGATGTGGTAATGGCTACAGAGCTCTGTGAATAAGCTGCAAACCACCCATTGTACATGGCAAATGTATGAGTAGAGTGGTATATGAATTATATCCCAGTTAAATACAAAAATGCCAGAGTCAGAAAACAAAGACTAAATTACAAATAAATATTTGTAACTCAAACTGCAACCAAAGTTAATCTCGCTAATGTTCCCTTGGGAAGAGAAATACCAACAGCTGTTTTTAAAAAGGGCAGTGAAAAGAACACAGAGAAGTCCACACAAATAATCTCTTAAATATGCGAAAAGACACTCAACTGGTCTGGAAATGCAAACTAAAATAGCAGCAGTGAGCTGTGCTCTGGGTAGCGGACAGGAGAATTTGTGCACATTTGAGATCCCAGCCTCTTCTACACGGTAAGCCCTAGGTGGACCAGAACTACATAGCAAGACCTTGTCACAAAAGGGGGAAAGGGAGGAGGAAGACAGGGAGCTCAGAAAAACAGTTTGAGCAGGAGGCGGCAGAAAGCAGACCATGTAAATGTGGACAATCACTGCTCTTGTGACATGGATCTTGCAACATTCTCTAAAGCCACAGGCACAGGCCACTTGTGACCCAGCAGTCCTACTGGAGGGGACGTATCTTATGGAAGATAAGCTGCCACATCCCAAAGGAGTCATGCGTGTTGAAGAACACAGCTGAAGAAGCCTGGAAACAGCTTGAGTGGGGCTGGGTAAAGCAGGTGGCCTACAAAATGAACAGCTTACATCTAGCTGGGAATGTGGAGAAGGCAGCTCACACTGGCCACAAAAGCACCTATGGGGCGCTGGGCTACAGAGAAGGATCAGCTGTTAAGAGCACTAGCTGTTCTTCCAGAGAACTGGGTTCGTTTCCCAGCACACACACATGGTGGTTCACAACTGTTTGTAACTCCAGTTCCAGGGGATCTGACACCCTCTTCTAGCCTCCATGGGCACCAGGCATGCACATGATGCACGGACATACATGCAGACCAAACACCAATGCACATAAAATGTATAGGTGTGATTGGGGATGTACAGGTTGAACCTTCTATATAAGAATGGAGAATGATGACTAGCGATCTCTGTCTGTGTGGCCTCATACACAGGAGCATGATGTAATTTCGATGCTGAATGTCCCCCAATGGTCCACATGTTGGAAGGCTCAGTCCCCAGCCTATGGCACTACTGGGAGATGGTAGAGAATTGGGAGGTGTGTCTAACTTTTTGACATTGCGATACAACACTGTCATCTACAAAGTTTGAGAAATGCACAAGTGAGTTACCCAAAAGTAAACAAACTATTCACAAAAATGTCTCATAATGCTTTAAGTATTTTTTGTATTGTGCAGTATTCACAGCTAGAGGGGAAGAGTTGGACAAACCTGCTGGAGGGTGGGTCCTAGTGTTAGCAAGCTAGGCCCTGGGGGCATCATGCTCTTGAAGGGAAAACTGGGATGCTACTATTCCTTTTTTCTTCCCAGCTGCTGCGAGCTAGATACATGCACTCCAACCATGACAGCCTGTGCTGCCACACACAGACCCAAGAGACCTGATAAACCTTTCCTCCTCTAAACTGTTTATCTCTGTTACTTTTGTCACAGTGAGAGAAAGCTGAGCCTTTGGAAAATCTGAGGGCTTCTTTGTACCCACTCTTAATTTTTAAACTCTCATGTACTATCCAAAAATGTGACAGTATAGTTATTTATTACATATTTCCTCAGGAGGAGAATACACCACAATAGGGATGAAAGACAAAAACCTTCAGTCAACTTGTGGCTTTTTAGAAGTCTTCACCCCATCTCTGTGTTAAAGCATTTTGGTGTGCCTCCTTCAAAGCTCATCTCTTTTTCTTTTATGTTCTCTATTGGTAAAAACAACAACAAAAACCAAACCTACCAGGCCCAGCTTTCATTACCTAATATCACCACTTAAATCAAGCTGGGATGAGAAAACAAGAAAAAGGCACAAGAGCCAGAAGCCATACCTGTGTGGACACATGCCTGTTTATGGTAAGGCCCACAGCCTTTGTACATGGCCACTGGGTCTTTTTACAGAACACAGGATCAGGGGCACTCTGGTGGGCATTGCTGCTACGAGGTTCCAAAGTTCTTGCTGCATTTGCTTGCAGGGCTAGAACGGGGCTTCCTGTTCCAAGGAAGAATGTGGCCCCTGAGATAGTACCTGTCTCACCCAGGAGAAGTCTCCTGGCTTATTACAGAGTCCTGGAGGGGTGGTTGTCTACAATGTGTGTGGCAAAGGTCCAGTTCCACCTGTCACATCTCTCTGCCCCTTCAGATAAGATGCAGAGACCAAACTTCAAAGTGCCAGACTCAAGTGGGGAGGGGAAACTCTAATTCCTAAAGAAAAGGCAAGCAAGCAATGAGGAAACAGTTGCCTCATTCCTGTGGCCTACCCACCTAAGCAGGGACAAGTCAGAAGCAGCCCCCAACCTTGCAAGGCTGTCCTTAGTGGCTGGTGGGGGTGTTTCCCCTCCACCTCAGGGCCAAATCACAAGAGGGATCTGCATGCGTGAGGGGCAGCAGCGTCTCTGAGTCTCTGTCTATCGTTGTCTAAGTAGAGGTATTTCCAAGAGTTTACCTTGCTGACGTCAAAGCAACTAAAGGCACTCTAAGGACTCCTGGCTTCTGGCTCTAGTCTACCACATAATGGGTTCATCCAGGAGAGCCCTGATTTTTCTGGTCCCATTTCCAGGAGAGAAAGATCGTGAGCATGAGATTACATGGACAGGACCTACAGGACAGGGGGTTTCTACCCTGTCTTGACAGACTGCAATATAGATACCAACTGTAATGCCACTTGAGGCCTGCATCAAATCAAAAGCAAACTTGTAGGGATGATGGCAGTGGCTCCCAACAGGCATCTTCAGGCCTAGCCTCACCTCACACTCCAGACCCAGTAGGTTTATCTCTGAAGATGTCACAAGGTCCTCTTAGCTCAGTGTGTCTTTAGCACCTTTCTCCCCGAGCCTCCAAAAAAGAAAAGCAAATGTCCCACTCCAAGGCCAAAGGCTCAGTCTGCTAGATACTGTGAGGCCTGGTAGCCTCTTAGCTATGCCCTAAAATCCCTCCAACTTCCTCCCCTAGGCATGCTGAACGCCCTTCCTCCCCAGTATGACCTCCTCAGGAAAAAATTACCCCTCCACATACATCATGTTCATAAACCTCTCTTACTTTGGAAATTCACCATATTTCATAGGTTGGCTAAAATGTCTACCAACCCTGCCTCCGCCCCAAGTCTTTCTGGAGCCTCTCTGCCCAGCAGGGGGTACCCCATGTCTCCCCCCCCATGCTGGAGCTCCAACACCTGGGGGGCTGCCAGAATCCTAGTGGGTTCTCGCCTGCATAGTTGAAGACCTCAGCCAGAGAACCAGTATACATTAATTGCCCCTGATGCCTGGTGGATCAAAGATGGATGGGCGGGTGGGTGAAATCAATGAGAGGTTGAAAATTATGGAACAGGAGCTGGGGTGAAGTTCAGTGGTAAGCACTTGCCTAACATGTATGAGGCCCCAGGGGGGAAGGGAAGTACATGTGGGGACATCCTGTCTCTAACCTTAGAGTTGGTATCTCTTTACGCAAGCTGAGTTTCTCTTTGCAATCTGTAAAATAGGGAAACAAAACTGTATGTTAAAGGGCTTGTGTCCAAGCTCAGATGAGCTCATGCACAATCTTTGTCTCAGAAGGGTTTAAATAACACTTGACAGTGCCCAGCTGCAGCAGGTGATGGAAAACAGCCCCAAGGGAGACTGAATGAGGGTCCACTCGCCCCACTCACAAGTCACCAGGGGAGAACCTTTGGCATGTTGTAGAAAGGAAGGGCTCCACTGGCTCTCACTGACCACCGGAGACCTATGAGGCATGCCCAGGGCAGCATCCAGCCAGCCTTGGCCGGCCTGTCCCGGCATGCCCAGGCAGAGCAAATGGCTAGGGATATGCCCTCTGGGCAGAAGGTGTGGCAAGACATTCCTAGGCACATTCTGCTTCTCTGGGCTCAGCTGGTTCCACCCACAGAGCCAAAGGTGAGTGGCAGGGACAGAGTATGGGGCTCTCTGATGATCCCTGAGCCTTGGAGGATCTGTGAGAGAGCTGCCTTTCTTGAGACTTTACCTGGAAGTGAATAAAAGACTTGCTTGGCTTTGGGACCCTGGAGAGACAGACAGTCTGGACTCTTGCCCCCCAGGTACCTGCTGGGATGGCCTGTCTTCTCACATTTTAAATAAAAACAATCCCATTTCTCCAACCTGATCTGATATTGAGAAGGAGCTGCTGGTGCCATACTCCTGGGCAGTCTGGACGGGGTTTACAGTGCGGGGGTTCCATATTGTCTACTTATAGCAGGCTGGACCCTGGGCAGATTCCAGCAAGAGGTGGAGATTCTGGACAGGACAAAAGGTGTCAGGAGAACCTCAAGGGACTGTTAATGAGGAGAGTTCTTGCCTTAGTGGTGAAGCCTGGTCCAGCCTGGCACACGCTTCTCACAGACCCAGTAGAAGTCTTCGCAACTCCACTTGAGTGGCTCATAGAGACATGAAGGGAATAATGGTGCTGCTGACCTTGGGGACAATCATAGCACATGCAAGCTCCAAGCTCAAGGTCTCTATGTGCCCCCATTTGCATGAACCACTGGGAGTTCTGGAAGGGCTGGCCAGGGAGGGCCTCTGTTGCTTTGAGTTTCCCAGGGACACACCTCAATACAACTGTGTATTTCCTGATAGGTTTATTTTTCCCCCCTTTTGTTCATTTCTGTTTAAAAGTTTGGCAGGACCTAAAAACATAGCACCTGCATCCCTGGGCATTTAGAAAGCCCTAGAGAATCCTGCCCTATTGGGTGAGGCTGCCACAGACATCTGTTGGGTAAAGCTGGGCCATGCATGGGGATGAGTCCATGGGGACAGTCTCACTCTCAAGCCAACATCTCCTCTGGCTATTGTGATTTTTTTTTTTTTTTAAAAAAGGCTGGCTTTGAGGGTAGGGTAGTGGGGGCAGAGTTTCAACAGATGGGCAGCCTGGCATGGCCCAGATGCTACCTTCACAAGGCTAAGACCTCCTTTCTACAGGACAGCCTGTCTAGAATGGGTGCTACCTTGTCTGGCCTGACAGACAGGTGTTCAAACTAATTCACAGTCTTTGTGCTCAGTTATAACCACAGCCAGACTGGCTAACATCCTTTGGTAGCAATGTTCACTCAAACTGGAACACTGCAGGCCAGTGCCCTCTAGAGACAAGAGTACACTAATAACTGATGCTCACAGCCTACAAAGATGGTAACATCAGGGAGACAAGTTGCCTCTCTGTCTTGGTTCTGGCTGCGTAGGAGCCATGGATTTCCCTGTAACTATCTGGCAAGCTGGAGTACGTCTAGAGGAACCCCTAAAACTGGCACTCATCTCTGGCACCCAGGCTGCTTCTCACTTCCTGTTTACTCTGTTCTTTCTCTGCTAATTTCCACCACTGTCCCCTCTAAGTGAGACTTCATTTTCACAGAAGCAAGAAAAATTGGCAGTTCTGAAGGGACTTCTGGGCCTGTCCAACCAGAATCGCTTACACAGCCCTATTTTCTCACTCCTAGCTTG
Organism: Uromys caudimaculatus; assembly: GCA_028551405.1. Lineage (NCBI taxonomy): Eukaryota > Metazoa > Chordata > Mammalia > Rodentia > Muridae > Uromys > Uromys caudimaculatus. The sequence continues at coordinate 64,927,851 of CM052703.1, read as the reverse complement.
AGAAGGTATTAGAAAGTGAGGGAGAGAAAAAGATACACAAAAGACAGAACCGCCCCTCCCTCAGTGGCCAACAAGAATATGTGTCTTTAGAGACACCATCAAAGGTGGCGGCTCTCAGGCTATCGGAGAAGCAAGGAGCCCACTGGCCTGGATGAAAGCAAGAAAGCAACTTCCAGTGGATGGAAGGAGAAACAGTAATTGCAGCTTTACAAAACTCTTTTTCTTTGCTGCAAGGCAGGGCCATGGGGCACTGAAGTCCAGGCAGCTTCAGCAACTCTGGCTATTCACTACTTGCAGGTGGCTGACCAAGTTCCCAGGGCTGCTCCAACCGTGACTGCGCCCCACTCTTTCAGCATGCCTGCGGGAATCCTTACAGGTCCACTTAAACCAGTCTCAAACTGTGAAAGGCTCCATCTCTCTCCGCCCAGACCCAGCCGCCCAAACAGAGCCCTAAGAGGGCTGGAGGGCCAGTGGGAGAATGGTGCCAATTAAAAACCCAGAGCCTGTGGGCCCTTCTCTTTGTTCCCACCCCTACAGCTACATTGTGTCCACTGGCAGCAGGTTCCAAAGGCGAAGCTGTCCATTCACCTCCCAGAGCTTCTGAGCCTCCATCACTGAACTAAGCCAATTAGAGCCCTCCCTGGCAGCTTGAAAGATGGGGTACAACTGTGCATACTAGGAGCACGGGTCCCTTCAACCGCCACCCACTCCACAGAGGCACAGGACACATGGAGAGGGCAAGACACCACCTGGACATCTAACTCTAGGAAAACCTGGTCTCTTGAATCTCTGAAACACTCTAGGGCTGCCTGCATGTACCAGAAGCTTCCAAACTTGGTGAGGCTGGGAGGAGGAACAGGTTAGTCTGTGGCTTACACTGCTCCAGGGATGACATGACTCAGGGACTTCTATCTACTGCCTGCCCCCATTCCCCCTGGTGGACAGTCAGCTGGCCCATCATAGTTGAGCAAAGAAAGGACCGGGGCCTGGACATTTCCCAGCTGCATATCCCTATCCTGGTTACTAAGCACCTTGGGCCTATTTCTACAACTGGACACTGGTAAGAAATGCTGGCTTGCCAGTTGGCTGGATCAGCATGGTTACAGCTTCCTCCAGTGATAGCTAAGACCATGGCCATTAACCTAGCAACAGTAGTAACACAGCCCTGCAGATGCTCTGTCAGCAAACCAAGGAGCTTTGAGTCTTTGAAGGCCAATGAAAGCCTCCAGGGATCGGGGCTAGCAGGAGGGGGTGCTCACTTGCCTTTCCTCCTTTTTCCCTTTAGAATTCTAGGACAGCTCCTAGCCCAGACATGGATGGAGATGTGGGTGGCAACTCTGTTCTCTCAGCAAAGCACACGTTAATTCTAGCTGACCTGCCTGGCATTCATTCTGCAAATTAGCAGGGTGTCCGTCCGAGCTGCTGAATGCATAGTCCTCCCACCAGGAATGGCTCCAAGGTTTCTGCCACAGAGGAGGCCTAGTAGGGACCTCCCTGGTGTACTGGAGGGGCTGGGTAAGGAACAGTGGGGTAGAGGTGGAGGAGGGAGACAGGAGGGCCATGTGTGTAGCTTCCCCAGCCAGAGCCTCTTCCAGGGCAGCTGAGACAGGAGCCAGTTTTCCAGAACACCTATCCATGGTGGGTAAGGAGCACTGCACACTCACCAGTGCCCGGAAGGTCTGCCTCACTCTACCTGGAATACTATGAAATGGAGCCACATGAGCACCACTTGTAAGGAAGAGACTCATGGGCAACAATACCAACAGTGGCCATCTACCACAGGGTCAGCTACAAGCAGTCCCAGGGTACCTGTGGCCTGTGTAGGGAGCTGGCTTAAGGCTTCAGTGTGGAAAGAAGCAGTTGGGGCAGCTCAGGACTTTCCTTGGAGGCCTCGGGTACATGATAAGCATTGGCTTCATCACCTCCACCATGTGGTCTGTTCTCCTATTTGTGATCACAGCATCTTTCTCAAGGAACAAAGGGACTTACTGACCCAGATTCCTCTTATATTTGGAAAAAAAAAATTAATGGAAAATGAAAGCAATAGTAAAAATTAATTCTGACACTTTCTTGGTTCTTGCTGAGACCTGCAAAGTCTTAGCCCCTAAAACAGGCTTTAAGGTTTTGGGGTGGCCCTGCTCTCCAGAAGTCTTCCCAGTATGGGGGTGGGGCAGTGGATAACAGCCAGTGCTGCAGAAAGAGAGGTGACAGCAATCGAGTAGGGCTCCAGCCAGGGAATTGCTCAGATTGCTTTGAGAATCCTGAAGTCCTGATTAATGGACAAGATGGCGCTGTGCTTTGCCAGTGGGGTTAGGGTGCCTTTTCTTATGAAAAGCACAGCCACACACTGCTGGCGGCTGTCTGGCAGAATGCCTGCTTGCCTGACCTCATTGCAAGGGCTGAGGGGAGACACTGGCATCCTCCAGGAGCCAACAGGAGTGAGTGGAAAGGCTACTGGACAATGTCACTATCTTCTTGGACCTTAGGGACAAGGACTCAGAGATGAAAACAGTAGAGACTGTGAGGTCATTAACGAGGGAAAAAACCATCCCAGGGACAGAAACCTTTGCAGCAAGCCCATGTTTCCAGGAAACAGGATGCTCGGCTGACAGGCTCTACCTTACCCTGCATGGCATTTGGACTGAGTGGGCACCAAGCAGGTGCCTCTCCTCTGCCACTGTCCCACTCAGAAGGATCTGCTTTCCTGATAACAGGGAGGGAGCAGGCCCTCAATGGCCACGGCCTCCAAAGGAGGCCAAGGTATTTTACTCATCAGTGGTTCTCAATCTGGGCAATACTGCTTCCAAATAAACATTATCTGTCACAGATGAGGAGTGGGGCACTTCTAAGCATCTAGGAGGTCAGAGAGGAAAGCTCCTGTGCATACTACAGAGCACAGGCCCAATGCCATTAGCATGAAAGCTGAGGTCACTCCACTCTGCCTCCCATCACACTGGGAAGGGCGAGTATCTTTCTTGTTGGTATTTAAGTGGGGCTAATGGCTAAAGACACAAGGCACAATACAAGGTATACAATAAGAGAATCGCCGAGCACTGGTCGCCTGTGTCCAGCACGGATGTCAAAGCTGCTCTCGCTGCTCCTTCCCATCTCTGCCATCTCTCTCTCAATGGTAAGCCTGTAGCTGTAGCATGACTGTCTGGATGACTTAAGGTTAGACACCCAAATGCCATTGTCTCTGCATCTAAAGTGAGGCTCCATTCACCAGATCCCCGTGCTCGGGCACCCTTGGAAGAGGGCCATCACCAAGCACAGAGCCCATTTTGGCTGACCTAGCAGCTGACACTGGGGGCTCAGATCAGGATGTATGTCATTGCTTTGGGAACTAATCAGGGCAAGGAATGTTGACCCGCACAATTGGAAGCTTCACATTAAATGGCCTGGCAAGGATGAAGGAAGGCCAAAGGACAGGACTACCTGCTGAGAACCTCTGTGTGGCAGACCTTCTTCCACAGGGGTACAATTTGGTCCTCCAAACAACCAAGAGAAATGAAGTCACGATGTGAATGTGGTACTGAGGCTTTGAGGGAAGAACCTGTCCCCAGTACCACAGTGAGGAAGGAAGTAGCAGAGAAGGCCAAGGTCACCCACAGGGGGCCTGCTCATCTTAAGGTCACCCTAGCAACTACCTACAAGGATGAGCATGGACTCCCAAGAGAGAGCTGCCTAAAATAAGCAGATAACATCACCAGGTGTCACTAGAGAGACACTCAGTAGGAGCTTTGTCAGCAGCACTACATAGGGCCAATCCTCAGAGAAACAGACTAGAGCATCAAGACAGCCAGCAGGGGGCCCAGAGTAGAGACAAAAAGGGGAGAGGAAGTGGGTGCGGGCAAGGAAAGTATCAACAGGAAATGCCCTTGGAACATGCCCTATAGCAGGCTGAGGCCTGGCTACCCCCACCCTCACAGTTCTCTAGTCTCAGTTCTCCAGAGATGTTGAAAACCCGTTTGCCTCTGCAGGACAAAATGACACACCCCTCCACCTAAGAGCCCTCTTTCTTGTAGCACTGGGACACTTCAGCTTGCTGAGGAAACAAAGACACGAGTCTCAGAAGCTCTAGGAACATCTGTCTGAAAACTCTGAGCTGAAAAACAGAGGCAGAGGCATAGCCAAAGACAAGCCTCTAAGAGGATAAAGACAGCCAGGCAGTGGCTGTCTCCACAGTCAAGTCCACAGCACCCATGAGCCTGGGACTTCCATGGAGGGCAAAGGCTTGGGAGGTGGGGGTGGGGGTGGGGCCAGGGGAAGTCAGCTTCGACCTGCTGTGTCCTGGCCTGGATCTTCCACCATCTGCCATACAGCTATCTCCTTTCCCTCAGAGCTGAGTCTCCCTTGTCATTGACAGAAACAATGGCCTCTGCTCAGTCATCCTGGTAGGACTATAGGGAGAATTGGGAAGGGGGGGTCTGCTGAAAGGACACTAGTAGTGCCTGAGGCTGCACTCTCACAGTGGCCACAAGCCTGAGAGTGCTCTGCTTTGCTTTGTTGACTGGCACTCAGGCTCAGAGAGGTTTGGGAATGTGTCAAAGGCCCTAAGACTCAAAGTCTCAACCGGGAACTAGGCCCAGCTCACTTGCTCTGTGTGCTTGGGCTCCTCAGCCACTTACAGCCTGGGTGGGATTAGCAAGTGTGGGAAGCTGCCTGCCTGGGAAGAGAAAGCATTGCCTAGCCCTGAGGAATGTGCCTAGTCACTGGAGACCAGGGGAAAGCTGTGACAAGCCACTCAGGCAGAGGAGACAGGACGGAACCAGGGGGAGAGATGAGTATGAGAGTGCGCTCTCGATTTGCAGAGGTGGCAGAGAACCAGCTGGGAGAGCGCCAGGAAGAGGGCAGGCCTGGTTACTGCCCAGGCACCATCTAGCTCACAGAGATCTTGAGCAGAGAGCCTCAGGTACACAATGACAAATGACACACCTCTTTGAGCCAGGAGGCTGATGGGCTCCAGCTGGGCCCTCCTGCACTTTCTTCCTACCTCAAATCTATCCTGGTCTTTTACAAATGTCACACTTTCCTACTGCCTCAGGGGAGGCTGTGCCTGTGTCTGTTGGGCCCTTCTCCTCCCCCTGTGAATAAGCAGGATGGGGATGGGTGGAGAGATTCCTGTGAGGCCAGGGACCAGATCAGATAGCAGCTGCTTCTGCTGGCAGACTTTCCCCCAGGGTATAGCCCACATGGCCTTCATGTAACTGCAGGACGCTGGCTGTGAACAATACCCACGTGGAAGTTGGCAGGATTTGGGAGCTGAGCATGCCCTCTTCAGAACTTGGGGTGATGCCTTCTCGGGTCTTTGGGGTACAATGGGAATATGGCTTTCATTCCTTCAGCTGATGTATATCAAATGCTTGTAGGTCTCAGGAGCTGTGCCATGCACTCCTTTAGAAGGCAAGTACTATCATTCCCATTTTGTAGATAAGAAAACTGAGGCCTAGATTAATAACATGCTCAGAATCTTGCAGCTAAAGAATGGCAGAGTTAGGCAGGAACCCTTGCTCTCTCAGACCTAGGCTAACTCCTTTCTCTGTGCCCTCAGATCTCCAGTAACCTACTAAGATATTTATAGCATGAGCAGTTAAAGTTATAACAAGATGATTGGGCGACAGGCACAGAAGACATAATTGCCTACCAGACAACTTTTCTCCTTAATGGAACCATAATATTTTATTCTTAGTAATATAATTTAAGTACTGGTTAATTTTACCATACTGTAGGCTCTGCATTACTATCAGGGTGAATGCTAAGAAGACAGGCCTTTTCCTACAAGGAAGGACTTTTTACCAGTTGGAGGAGACCAAAGATGAAGAAGCCTTAGTGGGCCGACAGCCCAGGTCACTAGGGCACCTGAAAAGGTAGGTATCTGCCATCCTGAGTTCTGCCCAGGCCTGAGCCTTCAGAGGCTCCAGGGACTCTCTATGCAGAGGAAGGCAATAAGGCATCATGGGACTATGATGACGATGGTGACAACAGCAGCTCTTGTCCACCGACCAGATTTGGTAAGTGATTTGCACCCTTTGGCTCGCGTGGTCTTCATACCAACCCCATGAGGCAAGTTATTATTGTCCTCACTTTGAGGAAAGAAAAAAACAAAGCAGTCATGCACAGTTACACATGCCCACAGAATCAGAAGGACCAGAGGCTCAAGGCCAGCCTTGGCTACATTGTGAATTCAAGGCCACCTTGAGCTACAGGACACATCATGAGATCTCATCTAAAAAAAAAAAAAAAACCAAACAAACAAGGGGGCCAAGTGCATACCTGGCTAGAGGGTGAGGTTCAGATCCCAGCCTCGGTCTACTGGGCTCCCACTCTCTGCTTCCTTGTGATGCCCAAGCCAGCCATGCCAGGAGAGAAACAGCTGCTTTTGTAGATGGTCTATTCGAGGCCTGATTCCCAGTGCAACAAGCCCCCCCACCCCCCGTCTGTCTCCACCATGAAGCACACACTCCTTTGCCCAGCCCTTTAAGAGATGAGACTTATCTGACAGGAAAACTTTCGAATTAGAGTGGGTTTCTGCTTGCTGGACTCTCTTGCCTTTACCAATGGCTGTGAAAGCAAAGTTCTTCAGTATGGAGTGAAGGACTCTGGGAAACAATAGGCACTGGAGATGCTAAGAGACTTTGTATGGCTCAGCTGTACCAGACACGGAGGGTCTATCCCTTCAGAGGCTGGTTTCTGTGTCAACCAGCTAAAGCAGCAACAGGGAGGCAGATGATGGGACAGACCAGTCACACTCCAGCATAGAGGCAGAGCCAAATCCCTTGTAGTTAGTTACTGACAGGCAACTTGTTTCTGACTTGTCACCCTGTGCCCTTTCTGGTGGGCACCAGGGACAGCGCATGAACAGGGGGTACTCTGAAACTAATAGCTGGGATGGAAAGGCAACTCTAGAGCTGAAGAGCTGCTCCTTACAGCTCTGATGCTGCCCAGTAGTGCAAGACCTCACTCACTCCTCCTTTGTGTTATGTAGACGTGACCAGCTCTGAGGATGGGGGTAGCACTGAGCAGGTGCTTTTGACTGTCTTTCTCCCAGTCAAGTCCCTGGATTTGTGAGGCATCTGCTTAAGAGAAGGGTAAGGAGGCCCTATGTGACACTACTTGCCCTAGCCACATTTGGCCTAAGGAGCCAGTGGGGTGAGTTCACACAAGGCCACTGACAGGCAAGAATGGCATAATGACCATACTGTGCCAACACTTGAGGCTGGCGTGGGCCATAGTTCCTAAACCAGAACCTGGGTTATGGGAGCCACAGGTGACATAAGCTTTGAGCTTCTGGGATTTTTTAATATCAGCTGATAAGAACCAAGCTTGGAGCTCCAGTGTCCAGAACTACCTCCCCAGGTCCAGTCTAGAAACGATTTATAAGTTCACACCACACTGGATGCTTCTGTCATATTCAGGTGACATGGCTAGATTCTGGACATAGTCACCGTATCTCTCCACTCAAACCCCAGGGCTACTCCAGCAATGATACCTTATCACACCACACAGATAGCCTGAAGGCCTAGTGAGCCTATGTAAACTCAGGGCTGGCACCAAGACCCATTGGCCTGGAAACAACAGCCCTCTTGGATGACTGTCAGAAAACCACAAGCTCCTGAAATTGACATGCCATCAGCCGACCTCACTTTCTCAAGCCAACCAGACATTGCTGAGGAAGAGAAAGAGCCACACTGTTGGGATCCTGGAAGACATCTTGCACGTGGGCTTTGCTACTCCCAAAGATGAGAGATCAGCATCCTGGCGACCACTTGCTCATAGGAGGGGCTGGATCCGGCAGAGCCTCCCGGTTCTGGAGGGAGTTCAACTAGCATGAGTGGACATTCAGCTCCTCTTCTCCGCTGGCTACTGTGCCCAGCCATGGTTAGCTGCTGCTGGCCTCTGGAGGTTCCTCATGCCACCTTTTATGGAAAGGCCTTCTGTTTCTGTGCCCACCACCTCTATCCTATCAACCATGGTTCTTGTCTTCACAACGCTGTCTGACATGATTGTCTGGGTTGTTTATTATCTATGCATACCAGACAGAAGTTTCCAGAGAACAGGGCCCTCAGCCATCTAGTTCAACACTAGATCCTGCACCTGTAGGATCTGCATCAAACGCATCTGCCCCCGGATGAATCCAATGAGAGGGTGGGTTATGCTTTCACTGTCCAGCATAGTAGATTGACAGGAAGAAACAGATTAAATGAGTGACAGAGAACTGGAGTAGGCCCTTCCTAAGTACAAAGGAATCCAAGATGGTTCTTAGATTCTGCCTGCTGGAGCAGGCCCCCCAGACCCTGGGAGACAGACCCACAATGTGAGTGCAACTGGGGCCGACTTGTAAAATACAAGTCTAGCTGTGTGTGGCAGTATGGATACAGTAGGCAGCATGGACCTACAAGCCCTGAATGCCTGTGGGCCAATGGTCTCAGGGCACTCTGCAGTGGAAAGGACAGATGTGTTCCTAGGCAGCATAGTTATAGCAGAGGAGGAGCTAGCTCAGACAAAGTGATACACTGCAGATTGCAGAAAAACCATGATGGCAGTAGACACTGCTTTTGTTTCTGCAGAGCCCTGGTGTAGAACCGACAGTGGAAACTACTCTATTTCTTGAATGAGCTGCAAACATCTGGTGAAGCCATTCTCAATGCAGCCCTTCTGAATGGATAATGGAGTTTTTTAAAGAACACATGGCATGTGGCCTGTTCGCATGGAGTTGTATAGTTTGGAGTTAAAGAAGAAAGAGAACAGCTGTAAACAAGGGTACGACAGCATCAGTAAGTTCAGTCGACTCTTTCTGCACAGGGTCAAGGAAATTTTACACATCTCACATCACTGTACGTTTGGGGCTGGAGAGATGGTGGCTCGGTGGTTAAGAACACTTACTGCTTCTGTAGAGAAAAGACCCAAGTTTGGCTCCCAGCACTCACAATAAGTGGCACACAACCACTTTTAACTCCAGCTCCAGGAAATCTGATACTCTCCTCTGGCTTCTATAGGCACTTGCACACGTGTGGCACACACTGTCTCACACACATGTACATACTACTAAGAATTACTAAATATTTGAAAATACATTTTCAAAGAATAAAACAAAAACCTGTGCCTTAACTGCAGCATGAGACCTGGGCACTAAGCACCCACACTTTGCCCAACTGTCAGATCTCGAATCTGCAGGATCAGTGGACTCCTGGAGCTAAAGAGGTCATCCAGAGCCTCCAATCACTATTACAGTTGTTTAGGAGAAGAATGGCAGGGCTCACTGCAAGCCACTCCTGTAGCTTTAGAGGAATTTCACATTCTGTGCTTTGGACTTCACCATGTCTTTTTAAAATCTTTTGAAATTTAAGCTTTTTTACATGTGTATGTACCTAAGAACAACAATAAATAACAAATCAAGAAATTACTATGTCTTTTTTCTCTTGAGACAGGGTCTCATTATACTGGCTGGGCTTGAACTCCTCAGCCTTGTGAGGTATGGAACTACATGCATGCACCAACATATCCAGCTTGGACATCACTCAAGCTGATGTACCAGAGTGTTAGCATCTACAACGAATGGCTGCTTGTTTTGACCTATGTTTTACAGCTGAGGAAGTAGAGGCTTGGGGAAGTTCACTGTCTTGCCAAAGCCCCATAGCCACACAAGCACCAGCTCTACCTGTTCCAATGACCTCACTCCGAGCCTGTTCTCAGCCTCCTGGCAGCACAGGCTCCTTCCAACCTGTCCTTTCCCTCCTTGGCCACCGAAAGCAGCTATGATGATATGTAGGTCAGACTAACCACTATGTTAAGAGTGCAGAACCCAGCGGGCACTCTGGTGGACTCTAGGTCATAATAGGTGATGTCCTTTTCAGTAAAAACCTGCTCTGTGCCTAGCCTCACCAAGCAGCTAGGCCTGTTCAAGGAAAGGATGGCCAGGGGTCCTGGGGTGGGTGTGGGTATGCTCTCTGCTAGAAATCAAGCTGAAGAAAACACTGTCTGTGATAAGGATTAGGGATACTGTTGGCTAATATTCTGTACACTGCACCACCAAGTGGCTGAGGGTCATCTCAGCAGGGGTCCCAGGCCATGTGCCACCTCCTGCACACTGCCATGTGTCCACCCCTCATAACATACTAACTGATGCAGACTGCATCCTGAGAATGGGCAGGTACCTTGGCAAACTACCTGTGCATCCCAGCAGTCTGGGAAAGAGGTGCTATACTGTGACAAAGGGCTTCACCCCTCAGCCCCCTACACACTCCCCTACTCTGCCTACTAGGCCTTCTCCAGCCAGTGGATCCTCAACCCCTACAGTCCTCAGTGGCTGTGCTACCCAGGCTCAGCAGAGATTCTCAGCTACATACCCTGGGTTCAAACTCCACACCAGCTAGGACTAGCAGGTGGCTTCTAGTAAACCATTTCATGGGGTTTCTGTACTTCCATCCTTGGCAGTAACCTGTGGTGCCAAAAGCAATATCAGCATTAGAGCTAACATGGAGATTAGCAGGCCAGCTTGCATATGGTATTCAGAGCTCCACAGGAGTGCTTTGGTAGGGTTTACAATTCCATTGTTACCATATTGTCCTTTCTCAGAGAACCCTAGAATGAATGGCTTTGGTACCTTTTAAAGCACGGCTTCATCTCTCAGCTAACTACTTACGTACCTCTTTCTCAAGAAGGAAGAGAAGTTAGGGCATGTACCAGCCCCAGTGTCTGTTACACAATGGAAGCCTAAAAGATGCATGGAACAGTCTGGCCTTAAAAGCTAATTCCCTTTGAAAAACAGCAATTCCTGTTGCTCTCATCTTCAGATCCTGAGCAGATCACCACCCCACTCCCCCTGCACAGCTGCCCCAGAGGGGCCAAGGAAGGAAGTGGAAGGACGAGGGGGATGCTACTCAAGACCAGTTCCGCGTGTCCTCATCACTCACCAGCTTACAAAGCAAGCCTGCGCCAACATCCAAGAGTCTACATGAGAACTTTATTCCTGGGTCCCTGACAACGTTCCAGACTCTCAACAGTACTTCTGGCTCTAGGCTGGCTGCTGCAGTTTCAACCTGGGATGGGCCTCTGTTCACTGAGCTTGAGGTGGGGCACAGGATAAAACCGCAGCCACATGAGGCTTTTAAATGTTGAAGCCAACTATCCCCGCCCTTATTTTTACAAAGCTGCCATAAAACTACCTTTCAGGGCCAAGTTATTTTTCCCACAAATTAATGTCCTCTAGCAACTTCCGAACTAGTTATCCACCTCCATCAGAAAATACGCCAGGCCAGCGGAGAGACTCCTAGGACCCCAGCCCGGGAGTATTTCTGAGAGCTCTGTCTGAATGATGAGAATCCCAGCGTGGCCCTGGCAGGCGGGGTTTCGTTTCACCATATTGAGTGGCACAGCCCCACCAAAATTCTTCGAGGGACAGGAGGAAGGGAGTGAAAGCTGAGGAAATGAACACTCCCTGCTCTGGCCCACACTTTCTCAAGCATGGCAAAGACTCAAGGGCAGCCTGGAAAGAGCACTAGATGGATGAGCGGCCCAGCCAGTACTTGTAGCCAGTGTGGGAACATGGGTGCTTTTGTGCAGCAGGAGACAGCGCAGGCAATTCATCCCAAGGCAGGGTGCCCAGGTGCCCCTCCTCCACAGCTTCTGATCCAGCAGCATTCTTACTTGCCACTCTGGGAACACAGGAATGGCCTCATGGAAATCAGCTTAGGGCGAGGCAGAGCTGGAGGCCACCATAGGGTGGGCCACCCCTTATATCACTGACATATTTCTAACTACCAAGATAATTGTCCTGGGTCCTTTCAAAGACCAGCTTTTGGTGAGACGTTGCCACATAATCTTTCTAAACCAGGAAACTGAGACACCAGGCTATCTAGCTCAGGGACTAGATAGTAGGTGCTAAAGCTCTGCAGGTTGTGGGGCTCCTGTTGGAATGCCCCATCCTTGCTAGGACTCAGTCTTGTTGTAGCAGGAAAGCTGCAGATGCCAAATACAGCAAGAGGTATGGTTGTGTATAAATAAAACTTCATTACACAATCAGACTCTTCATCTGGAGAGTCTGTGAAGGCTGTCACCATCCTTCAAAGATATGTTTTTAAAGTCCCTCTTCTCAAAGCATTGGAAAGAGGTGTGCTGGGGCCAATACAGAGCCCAAAACACTAGGCTTCATCCTCTGTGAGTGCTCCTGGGGGCCTGCTCTGTGATGAGGCAGTCCTCGTGGTCCTTCCTGCACTGTCAGATCTCTCTAGGCTTCTAGGATGGGACAATTGGGAAGATCTAGGTGGGGACAGATGGAGCCCTACATTTCTTCTACCCTATCCACTCTCTCAGGGGCCTGCCCCTTCTGGAGGCTGCTGGACTTCATCAAGACTACCTTCAGTATCTCGCTCTGTCACTGCTTCAAACTTAAGTCTCAAATTTCAGTAATAATCCACTTTTAGCTCCTCTTTATCCTAAATGATGACAAGTGTCACTCAGAACATCTAGACAGCTCTAACACTGGACAGCAAGCAGAGCCTAGAGTATGCAGCCTGGATGACGGCCTAGGAGATCCCAGGACTGTGGGGCTAGCCCTGAGCTTCACACTGGGAGTCTGCTGTGTACCCCCAGGGAAGCTCTGGCACCCTGACCCTTGCCTAGGCCATGTGATTGGGAATGTAACAAGCGCAACCTTGGACAAACTCCTGGCCTTGTGACTAGGGCAGTGATTCTAAACTCCAGTCTCTTGTGTAAAACAGCAAGGAGCTGTTTTAAAGGCAATACTATGCAACTACCTGTGTTGCCTATGCCTGGGAGTGGTGTGGTGGTTTGAATAGGTTTGGCCCAGGGAGTGGCACAATTAGGAGACGTGGCCTTGTTGGAGGAAGTGTCACTGTGAGGGTGGGCTTTGAGGTTCCTATGCTCAGGATCTGCCCACTACGGAATGAGATCCTCCTCCTGGGTGCCTTCAGATCAAGATATAGAACTCTTATCTCCTTCTCCAGCACCACGTCTGCCTCCAGACTGCCATGCTTCCTGCTATGATGATAATGAACTGAACTTCTGAAACTGTTAAGCCAGCCCCAATTAAATACTGTTTTTTAAAGAGTTGCCTTGGTCATGGTGTCTCTTCACAGAAACGAAACCCTAAGACAAGTGGTAGGTGCCACCCCTGTTGCTGAGTGTCAGTGAGGCAGCAGTTCCCTTATCTACCAAGAAACTGGGTCTTTGCCTTACTTCATTAGTTTGTTCGTTCATTCGTTCATTCATTATTGAATAAGTATTCAATAAAGAACTGTCACTTCTGTTATAGACACAGGCCCTCCAGAGCACAAGGAGCAGACAAATGCTCACATCTATCACGCAGCTCAAGAGCATCTCCTGACATGACTAAGTTACTACACCACCAATACTGACCACACTAACAAGCAAAGACCAAGAGAAAAATGGTCAGAGAAATGGGAAGGGATCAATGGATATTTGCAAGACTCACATCTGGACCTGTCCCCTATCCCTGTCTCTAAATGTCATGTGAATATGACCCCTGAAGACCACAGGCCATCCACAAGCCCTGGTCTCCACCTGTCTTCTCCTGTGCTGCTGACCTGGGCTAGCCTAACACTCACACTTTGGATGTCAAAGAAGCTTCCTTCTGAAACAGGGTCAGAAAGGAAGGTTCGAGTGAGCTAATTCCTTCTGCAGCCTCCTCCTCACCTGACAGGATCCTGATAGTACCCATTTGCAAAGTGCCTGCTGGAAGCCTGAAAGAAAGAGAAGCTGTCACTTTGCCATTTGCATGTTGATCAGAGTGGCAGTGGGTGGTGCCTAAGACTCCAGTGAAAGGTTCCCAAGATGAACCATGTCCCCCTCATTCCTGGGAAGAAAGGACAGTGGCAAGAGGGTGCCCAGATAGGTGGCCCAAACCATAGAGGACAGAGTTGGCACTAGAGTAAGGCTGACCGGGTAAGGCTCAAACTCAGGGACCACCCTCCTCCCAGGCCTAGGTACAAGAAGAACCCATAGATGGATGGGCTGCATAGTGCAGAGTGACCTCCCACAGAGACCTCCCAAGTTCTTTCAAAAGCTAGGGTGATCAAGTTCAAATACAGATTCTGATGTGGCAGGCCTGGGGTTGAGGCAAATTCCAAATGTCTACCAAATGGCTGAGCAGTGCTAGGCGCTGGTGGGAGAAGTGCCTGCCCACTGTGAGCTGGAAGCTTTCCATGGCCACTCTCAGGCATCTGACAAGGGTTTGTTATGATCTTAATCTGCTCTAGATCTATACTCTTCCAGAGGGCCTACCAGTCTCCCCTGTTTTCCTCCACTCCTACCCAAGGACTTTGTAGAAACAGAGTTATCTGTCCCAAGCCTGCTGAGTGTGTAAAGACCTTTACCTCACCTCCTCCCAATCTAGGAGGCTCTGGGCCAAGTTTCCAAGGTCTCTTGGGCAAGGTATTGAACACCTCTGGGTCCCAGTATATCTTCCAATAAACACCTCACAGGAATACTATGAGGATAAAATGAACTGACAGGGGGTCAAATCCAAATAGAAACTGTGATGGTCTCCAGCTGCACCCTCAGTTCCAGGTCCTCATAGATCTGGGCAAGAATCTCATGAGACTTACACCTTACTTGTCCAAGAAACCACCTCTTCACTTTGGAAAGGGGACAACTTGAATACACAGAACCCCCTTTCTGAATGGACTCCTAGAGCTGCCCAACACCAGCAAATCAAACGCAGACTTGTCCGGAGGCTTAGTTCCCTTCCTGGAATCCTGTTTCATGGCTTGGGGCATGCTCTTTGGAACCATGACCCACTCTTTCAACACCCACATTTCTTAGGGCTCCAAAAATGATCCCATCATGTTCAAGAATATTTGTCTGGTCTTGCAGGCTCCTCTAATGTACTGGGTGCTCAATATCCTTGGAGGACAGATCTAACACTGCCCAAAATAGGCTGAGGGCTAGAGAGATGGCTCAGTGGAGAAAGGCATCTGGCACCAAACCTGAGAAGGAAAGTGACACCCACAGCGCCTGACTTCAGCAGAAGAATGTCAGGCAAATGGAGGCTAGAGGAAGAGAGCTGGCCTCTCCTGACTGTTTCCTGTGCCGGTACAGTCACCCAAACACATATGACCCTACCAGAGCAGTCTGCTCCTCTCTCAGCAGCTGTTTCAGCATGCAACTCTTCCAGAGTACTCATCTCCCTCCCTCCTCATCTCCCTTTCTCTTCAGGCCTGGCCAGCTGTGGAGCTTTCAGACTATTGGCTGCTAAGCCTCCGGAAGGGCTGTAGGAAGCAGCTTCCTGCAGTTGCTTCTCTAAGATATTGGTTCTTCTAAATCCTAGTTACACATAATTTCAGTGACTTCCTTGGACCCAATGGATGGTTTGTCCTGACCAGGCTCTGGCTGATCCAAGAGGCATGCCACACTCCCATGCCACACTCTGGTAAGGGACAGCTGCCTCCCCACCTGCTCCATGAAAGGCAGGCACATGATGTGGCCTTTGTACAGTGTCAGGGCAGGACCTTTAGAGATATGCACTGATGTGAGTTCATTGCTTACAAAGGAAGCCTCTGAGAGTTGTACTATATTGTAGAACCAAGCATTTCTTTTGTTTTCTAAAAGAGATAAAAATAAATAAATAAAAATAAAAGTCACCCTTCCCTGCATCCAAAAGGACTACCCAAGAGTTCTAGTCTTAACTTTCAAAGGTGACATTGTCAATCTTGTGGTCAGAAGGAGCAATTAACCCACACTTAACTGAGTCAGCTCAAGTCCTGTGGGAAAGGAAGTGCAGCAGAGAGCTGGATCTTCTATGTGGCACTGGTTTTCTTCAGTTCTCCACTGAGGCTAGAAACTGCACAAAAGAGGCCTAGTCCAGATGGCTGAAATCACAGAATGTTCTAGATGAATCACCCCCTCAACAGGGAGAGGCTGCTGATGCAGTACTTGGGGTGGCAAAGGGGCATATCCTGAAAGGTGTGACACCTGAACCTCAGAGCAGTAGCGCCCATAGAGCATCGGCCTGCCGGCCTTGGGAACAGCATGGCCATGCTCAGCCTGGGCCAAACCTGACCATCAAAAATCACATCCAACTCAAGGGCATCTCCCTGTTTCCTTCGCTGGTCCTCGCTGAGGCTTTCCCAGCTCAGTTGGCACCATGCTACTAAGGGCCTGGTGATCCTTTGGGAAGGCATTATTCTGATGTCCTTTGAGGGATCAGGAACTAGATGAAAAAGGACAAACTCCTTCCTGCATCTGTCAAGTGTCTTCTTCCCTGCATGCTAAAGTCCACTGAGGATTATTCAGACTTATGTGAAGACTTGGATTGGATACCACAGACCTTCCCCCTCCCTTTTGTTCAGGAGAATGCTGCCCCAGCTATTGTAAATTGACCAGATATGGCACAGCTGAGATGAGATCCAGCATGACAAACATTCAAAACCATGGAAGAATCCTCCTGTGGCCCTATGCCAGTCCAGGCCTCCTCCAGCCCTGAGCTTGAAGCTTGGGATAGGGAACCCAGGCTCTAATGGACAAGGACAAACGCACTTTAGCAGAGGGACTGAGGCTCCAGAGGGAAAAGGCAGCCTGGCTGAGAAACCATTGGCATGCAGTGACTGGAGCAAGGTGGACACCTGGTGTCCCACCAGTCTTCATCTGTACTAAGAAAGGAGCAAGAAGAAACATGTGGGCTGGAGAGATGGCCCAGAGGGTAGCAACACTTGCTATGCAAGCAGGAGGACCTAACCCGACCTGGGTGATAGATAAATGCACGGTGTGAGTTTCTGAACTCCCTATGCTTCTGCAAGAAGCATTCTGAAGAATAAAAGCCCAATGTTGTGTATGTATGTTGGTATGTATTTGTGTGTGTGGGGGGGGGACAGGAGACTCTGGCCAGATGGCCTGGCATACACAGTGGAAAAACAACAGAGACCTGGTTTCAAACAAGGTGGAGGTTGTCTTCTGACCTCTACATGTGTGCTATGGCATGTGCATACCTGCATTCACATACACTGTACACACACAACAAAAAAGAGACAGTCAAAGCAAGCATGCAAATTAGATCAAAGGAACCTATAATCAGCAAGCTTAAATAGGCTATTCGAACAGAAATGGTGATGTTGGAAAGTCAGGGTGATTGACTCTGCCCAGTGCATCTACACTGAGAAGCTGGAGGCCAGCAGTGGTCATCACACTTCGGTGGACCCTGTTGCCCCACTGTTGGCATGCTACTGGAGTCTCACCACAAATGGACATGCCTCTGCCACCCTGCTTTAGCCCGCAGCCAAGCTTGCCAAAGCACCTTGACTGGCCTCCCCAACTTCCCCAGGCCCTCAGTCACACTGATCATCACAATCTGGAGGAATTTCCAGGGACTCTGGTGCTCCTACATTTCAAATCCTTGAATACTTCTACCCTATGTGAAGAATAAAAGCCACATGTCCTGTATGTATGTAGGTGTGCACATATGTGTGCGTGTGTATGGAGGCCAGAGATCAACCATGGATGTCATTTCTCAAGAGCCATCTACTTTGGGGTGGGGGAGTAGACAGGGTCTCTCTACATAGCCCTGGCTGTCCCAGAACTCACTAAGTAGATCAGGTTGACCTTGACTCAGAGGTCTGCCTGTACCACCACACCGGGCTAATCTACTGTTTTTTTGAGACTGGTTCTCTCTGGGATCTGAGGTTCACCAATTCAGCTAGGATGACTGACCAGCGAGACCAAGGATCTGCCTCTCCCTACCTCCCTAGTGCTACCTTACTCCCTAGTCAGGGATACTAAGATACAGAAAGGTGACATAAATTACCCAGGATAAAGACCTAGTTGCCCCAGAAAAAGAGCTCCAGCAGGAAGCAGGTCCTGTCTCCCTCCGGCCTCTGAAGCCCCGCTGGTTCAGCTCATATACTCTCTTACTTCTTCAGCAACCTAGGAATAACATGGGGGATTTCTCTAGACCAGTGGGTCTCAACTTTCCTAATGCTGCAACCCTTTAATACAGTTCCTCATGTTGTGGTGATTCCCAACTGTAAGATTATTTTCATTGCTACTTCGTAACTGTACTTTTGCTGCTGTTAAGGATGGGAATGCAAACCGGAGGGGTCGCTCCCCACAGGTTGAGAACTACTGCTCTAGCTCCTCCTCTCAGAGTTCTTGGAAGTTACACTAGTAACAATGACCCACAGGCCTTTCCTACAGTGGCCTCCTCTGGCCAGCCCAGAGCTGCCCTGGGAATGCTCAGACCTCAGCAGGAAAGGCTGCTTTCCTTCTGTCTAGAGGCTATGGGCCCTGGAAGACAGGGATCCCAAGACTATGCCCACACCATGCTCCCAGTTTGATCAGAAAGCCCCAGAGCCTCTCATCTAGGGAACTGTCCTAGGGAGGAAGAGGCACTCACTCCCGAGCGTCCTGGAGCCCCCAGAGCACCACTGCCTCTCAAGTGAGGCATGGAAAATCACCCAGTGGCATGTGAATGCCTCTCTGGCATGTTCCCAGGGGAACTCCTATTTTTCTCTTCCCCAGGAGATCAAACCTATTATGTCAACATTGGGCCATAATCTGAGTGACCTTCAGAAGATGGCTTATTATGTAACCTGGGGACAAGAAGGGAACCAGGTGTCTGCGGAGGGTTTTCCTGAAGCATAGATTCCCCCACCAAGGTTCTACAGGACCATGGACACATCTTTCTCTAAGAAAGAAAGAAGGCCATGTGCCAAGCATTCCATTCCCGGCCTGCTGCACAGTGGGCAGGGCTTGGCCTACCAACAGCAGAAGCCCAGCAGGTTGACCAGAGCTGCAGAGTAGCTATGTCAGGGAAGCTGACCCATGAGCACAGGAGAAAAGCTGCAGGTTCTTCAGCTGCAGCCGCTTCTTTTTGCAATTGCTTTTTCTTAAAATGTGTACTTATGTGTATGAGGCATGCATGCATATGTGTATGGGTATGCACACGTGTGTGAATGTACAGGCCAGAGAAAGGCACTGAGTGCCCTCTACCACTCTCCATCTCATCCTTAATTTTATGGGTTTTTTTGGTTGATTTTTGTTTTTTTTGTTTTTTTTTTTTTTGTTTTTCAAGATGGTTGATTTATTTATGTGTATGAGTGTTTTGCTCATATGTATGTCTGTGTATCCTGTGCATGCCTGGTGCCCAGGGAGGTCAGAAGAGGGCATTGAATCCCCAGAACTTGAGTTATAGACAATTGTGAGTCACTATGTGGGTGCTAGGAATCAAACTTAGGTCCTCTGTAAGAACAGTGCTCTTAACCACTAGGCTATCTCTCCAGGCTTCTACCTCATATTTTTCCAGCTTGGCTAGCAGCTAACACAGCCCAGTGATTCTCCAATCTCTACTCTCTCCTCCAACCCAGCTGGAGTGACAGGAGTGCACAAGACCACGCTCAGCTGCTCCCAAGGGTGCTGGGCTCTGCACAGCATATACTCTTAACCACTATGCCATTTCACAGTCCCTCGCCTTTCTTTTCTATAAAGCTGTGTTCAGTGGAAAACTAGATGTTAGGTCCATAGTGCATGACTTCTTTCTATTCTCCTGAGAAAAGCAAGAGTAATTCCATTTTACAGACATAGAGGGGCCAAGCATGTGCCTAAGGGTGCACAGATCAGATCAGAAATGGCAGGATAGGGATAGAGCCCTGACTTACCTGACTTCAAAGCTCACATTACATCCCACAAAGATCAGTCACTGACAAAGGCCAGATGATGGGAGAGGGACTCACCAGGGCCCAAGCCTTCCTGAGGTTTCCAACTCAGTATGTGGCTTTGAGCAAGCCTCCGACTGCCCCTACATGCTAACAGTCATATCCTCCAATGAGGGATAAACTAGCACAGGAGAAGCAGATGGTACCGAGCCACTGAATGGGCAGCAGAGGCTGCCAAGCTGGCCTCTTCTGAGGTCACCTACTAAATAGATGCCATGATTGGTTAGCAAAGGCTGTCAAGGGCATGGATGAAGGCATGTCAGGTCACTGTGCCCAGAGCTACCACAGCTCAGCATCCACAAACTCCAAGAACACAGGTTCTCTGTTAGGGTCCAACCCATCTGAAGCATCCATCCTATGTGCTGATAGGTTTTGTCTTCACTTTCATCCAGCACTTTTGTTCCAATACAATCCAGAGCTTCAAACCAGCCTGCACTCCATGTTACCCTACCATGAATATGAGGTGCTTCCTACCTCAGCAGCAAGGCTGACGAGGGGCCAAGGCAATAGGCAAGGCACCGGGTGAGGCACAGGACACTGACAGAGTAGACAAGAGAAGACCACAGAGGCTTAGGCCAGCCAGGCATACAGCCAGGGGTCTGGCCAAGAAATGGAAGGCTGACCCACAACTGCCAAGTCTAGGAGCATGAAGAGCCATTCCACATGCCAACTAGAAGGGCCACTGTCCCCTGTTAAAGGCAGCTTCACTGGTACACAGAGCAAAGACAAAGAAGGCTGGCTGGAAGGAGTTTCATCCAAGGGTGACTCTGCCCAGCAAAGAGCCAGAAGTTATCACTAAGCATCTGTTATAACCTCTGCTGACTACAATAGCAGCCCACCAACCAGCAAAACCCTGTGGCTCTGCTCCATCAGGCTCTCTAAACTCATGGGCAGGACCCCAGCTCTCAGTGTCTCCCCTACCATATGCTAGCATGCATATTTCTACCTCGTGCTCTTTCCTGCCCCATAGCACCCCAGCCAGCTTTCATGAGTTTCTCAAACATCTGCTAACACAACAGTTGCTGCCTGTTCTGGGACCTCCTCGGGGAACTTGGGGGTGCAGTGTGTGGGCAGCTGCAATCAATCAAACCTCTGTTTCGGCATCTTGAGCCCTCCCTATGAATGTCTTGCCTTCTTTTGAAGCTCTGTTGAAAAATACAATTTGTTTTCTCTTTCAAACTGACCAGCCTGGAGTTAAAAACACTGCACCCAGGGGCATGGCATTCATGAGTAATCTTATTAATTGTTGCTATTCTGAAGTCTTTGCTCACACACATGATCCATGTCTGAATGGTACTGCATAACTCGGGACTTGCTGGGAGACAAGCAATGTTTGGTGGTCAGGCCAGGTCTCAAATGAAGCAGTTACTATCAATGACAGGGAAAGTTGGGCTGCTAAACAGCTCTCAATGCTCAGACCAGCACTGTCCTCAATGCTGTACACTGGCATTGTGCAAACAGGAGGCTATGGCTTTACAGAACACCACAGACAACCAGGAAAGGACCTCAGAAGACCACTTGAGGAAGAAAGCATGGGAAGAGACCCACAAGACCAGACCAGACCCAGGCAGGACTGGATCGTATGGACTCCCATGTGCCTTTGAACAGCTCACATCATAGAACAGAGGCCAAAACTAAAAATATTGGGAAGGTGTGGCTTCCCTTCCAGGGTCTCCTTACTACAATCAACCTTCTTTACTCAAGGTCCAGACAACTGTGTCAACTGCAGTCTCATTGGGCACCCTGGCCACAATCTTAACACTGGGATTTTAAGACAACATGACCTAAGACAATCGGAAAGCAACTTTTTACTGCAATTTCACCTTCATTGCTGAGAGGGACAAGGGTCACTGCTGGTGGCTAAGACAGCTGTGCCTCAGAAATATGGCAGGAGGGTAGCTGTGGGCTCTGGGGATATTTCAGCTCTGGTTTCAAGAGTGCTTGCTCACTTGAATGCTCACATGTGGCTAACTTCCTGTGGAGGGAGGTAAATTCTCTTCCGTCACCATTTCACCACCCATGGCTCTCAACATGGAGTTAAGCAGGCGTGCTGGTGGCCAGAGGACTGCCTCCTTACCATTTGCAGGAGACGAGGATGAGGCAGAAGGATGAACAAACAAGGGGTGGTAGATGGTTAAGACAGAAAGGGGCACTAGGACCGGAGGAAGCAAGAAAAGCAGTATCTACAATAGCGACAGACTGTACCTGTGGGGACACTCAGCACGTGTGTCTCAGACCTGCCCCTGCAGCAGCTCACACCTCCTCTCTAGACCTAGCAAGTACAATGTGAACTGTGCCTGTCAGCACTCACCATGCACGAAACAGCACACTGGGTAACATGGGTGCGGTGTGCATGTGTGTATGGATAGATTTACAAATGTTCATAAAAAACTATAGATAGATATACACACAGAAAGATACAGAGATACACATACATGCATGCATGCACACTATAATGTATATTATATTGGTGAACTAAATGTGCTGGAGCTCACTGAAAAAATGCCTGGGAAGTGGGATTACTTCCTGCTTTCAGACCCAAGAAAGTATGTCTCAGTGTGTGTTCTCCAAGATGGTTTGTTTATATTGTGCAAAATAACACAAGAGTAAAAACATCATGTCCTTTAGAACAACTATAAGGTGAACCATTTCCAACAGGGGCCACATCCTTTATCCCGTGATATAAAGGTGCCTGCAGTGGCAATGGCAAGTGTGAAGCTCATCCAGAAAGATGAAACAGGACTCCTGCTATCTGCAGGATAATATTTTCTATCTGTTGCTTCTGTCTGTCTGTCTGCTACTGGCTATTCTTTTATTTTGATTTACTATATGTAATAAATTCACTCATTTAAGAGAAAAGAGTACAGCTTATCAAAAGCATTCTCCAGATATAAAGCACACGTATGCATGCACACATGCACATGAACACTCAAATACAAGCACACATTAGATACACACTGCTTATTTTCCCAAATTCCCCCTCACTCCTGTGTTGGTTGTGGACCTGCTACACAGTAATGTTCAGCAAACTGCCTGGGTCTCTAGCATTATAACCCCTTTTCTGGAAGCCTTCTGGTTTGTCAGCACCTCTAGATATGGAATATAGAGGTTACTACTTTATCCAGAAAGGGTCTGGCAGGCCTAGGAACCAGCAGAACCTCAGTACCCTCCCAGGGTGATAATGGGTAAGCCCTGATATGACATAGACTTCTATCAGAGAGCTTGTGCCTATGGCATGTGCTCCTGCTAAACCAAGGAGCAATGAAGACTAGTGCCTCAGGGTCTGGACCTCAGGGCTCTTTGCCCTCTTCTGCTATCTGGCTCTCAGCTCTCATCCTAACCAGGTTCCTTTTCTACTGGCAGGTTAGAGAGCTCTGGCTCCCACCAGCTGTGTAAAGGCCAAAGGGAAGCCCCACAAGTTCACCACCCTCAGGGTCTGTTCCCGGCCCAGTGGGCCCCTCAAGGGAGTTGGTTTATTAGAAAACCCAGCTGTTCCAAAGGTCTAAACAAAAAGACACTTTGTACCTTTATCTAAAGTGTTCATACACCTGGTCTCAGAGGCCACATGCAAAGAGGTTCCTTCACAAGAACATAAAAGTGGAACAAATATACGAGCCAAGATCAAAGACCTATGAAACAGTTAAGAAGGCAGCTCAAGGAAGAAAGGGCTGTGTACCAAGCCTACCTACAGGTATGGAAACCCATCTACAAGTTCTTCCTCCCAGACATTCAGACATTGTACTCCTCTAAGCAGCTAAAAGCCTCCAGTGAAGCCACAGCATGCAGAGGGTACCAGCCTCAACAATCCTCTGGCAAGGTGTGGGTCTCTGTACACCCGTGACATGCTTGCCTGTTGCGTGCTCAGACCCAGGGCCTTACAATATCCTGGCTGAATCTAGGACTCTTAAAAATGTGTATGAGTGTTTTGCCTGGATGTACATATGCGTATCACATGCATGCCTGATATTCCTAGAGGCCAGGAAAGGATATAATATCCCTTGGACATCAAATGTACTTAACCACTGAGCCATCTCTCTAGGCTCCTAACCCAGGATTGTTTAGAGACACATAAGGATTGTTTCAGTGGTTATCAGGCCCCTTGGCAAGTAAGGCCTACCTACTGAGACTGTATACTACTACATGGGGAGTCGATGAAGGCAGAACCACAGAGCCCCATGGAAGAGGGCTAGCCAGAGGTAGATGTTTGGTGGGACGTGGACCAGGATCCACAAACTCCGTCCTCAGGGTCTAACCTCTGATGGATAGGGTGCAAATTCCCAGGGCATTCTCTCCTTTCCCTGTGCTTTGTCCCACCTACATGGTCAAGCAGCCAGCCAAGGCGATAGGCAGAACCAGGGTGGCCTTCTCGGGCTCCAGTACACCTTCCTGGATCTTGGAGGCCTGCCTGGGACTGATGAGGCCAGCCAAACAATTAGGCACAACCCCACTGAGCAATATATTTTTAAACAGTGTCTATATATATGACGCTAGAAAATGTCTCCAGTGATGCAGTACTGTTATTCCAGCTTGTGGCTAGTGAGATCTAATAACACATGTAAGCTGCTTTTATTACCTCTCCAGCTTGCTCACTAAGAAAACAGGCTTGGCATTAAAAAGTCAACTGAGACTATTTTTCACACCCAGAACTTAGGGCTCTGTGGCTCCTTTAGAAGTCACCCAATGCTGTCCCCCTTCAACCTATTTCAGTCTATCTGGAGATAGAAACTTCCTCTTGGTATCCAACATATGTGTTCAGTTATGATCCAGTGAGTAAGCCAGAAAGATCTCCCACACAGGAAGGCAGAAGAGACTCTTGTAGAGCCAAAATGGAAGTCATGGAACCTGGAAATGGAAGGGTGCAGGAACTCTGTCCCTAGTTGTCCTGGACACGGACTGTGCTCATAGTGAAAGTGGCTCAAAATTATGGACTCTGAGGCCACCTCAGATATAGACACCTGCACCTTGTCTTCAGTGGGGGAGTGACAGGCTTGGAGAATTAAAGGAACAGAAGATAACCCATGCATAAAAGCATCTTTGTTGTGAGTAGAGGGCTTCACTGCAGAAGTGTGTGTGCATTTGTGTTTGAAGACTGCTTGCTGGTTACACCTGCCTGATACAGAACAGGCACTACGAGCGCCTGCCTTGGGTCTGCCCATGGTCTGAAGAACTTGGTCAACTCTCCTGAGAACACTCACTCACTAAAAAACAGATCTTTATTTCCTCAAACCAAACAATAATCTATGTTTTTATACATAACACCCAAAACTGATACTCACACCACAGCACTGAGCAAGAGGCTCTTCCAGGTAGGCACAGAGCTAGTGATGCCATGTTTTGCCCACCACAGCCATCCATCCTAGAGTTAATGGTCACAAGGACCAATGTCACACACATAGGCCTCACCATCTTGGTTACATCCTATGACCTCCATAGCAGGCACCAAATGCAGCCAGCCCTCAGGCTCTGACAACTGTCCTGATGATGGTGTCTAACTCCAAGCCCATCTCCCTCAGATCAATACCCGAGAGAAGAGCTGGCACAATGCCTGACTCCTAGACAGAGGACAACACAGAGGAACAGGAACACGGGGAAAGGCCCGTCTCACAACCAGCACTAGCACCAATGGCAAACGAGCAGTTTCTGAGTAGTCTAACTGTTTACAGTTCCATCAAAGGGAATGACTGCTTCCCACCTTCGATAAAGTCATTCCCATGGCCCTGATCTAGGGATCAGCATAATCCGAGTGATACTGAACACTGGTGTGTGGGTTCCAGGAGAGGAGGTACCAGCAAAGGACTAGAAGAGGATTAATTAGTGTTTGGTCACACTGAACTCCTAGCCAATGTGGGCCTCTCACCATCTGACTGCTCCTGTTCCACTAGCAATGAGCTTAACAGGGAAAGAACATGCCTCCTTTTAAATGGAGAGAACTTAAAAAAACAGAAACAGAAACCTTGAAATCTTTTTTTTTTTTTTTTTTTTTTTTGGAGACTATGTTCAAAACAAGGGAACTGACTCCTAAACATTTCTGAAAGTGTCAATAATGTGCACTTAACCGGCTGGACCAAGACCAGAATTCCAGAAAGAGTGAGGTGCTTCTGGAGTCTATTCTAGGCTATTGGGACACTTACCTGTGCCATCTTAGCAAGGTCTAGAGAAGGTCTTTGCTCCTGCACTTCATCTGGACGCCGCCGTTTCACACCAATCTTCTTGTCATTAAGGACACACGGCTGAGAGCGGCTGCGGGCAAGCCCACTGGAGCGTCTTGCCAGCTCTGGAGTTGAGGCAGGTGTGCTGTTGGCTGAGGGGGGACAGTATTCTGGGAAGGAAAACTGCTCATGTGAGCAAGAGAGGGACCGTTGCAGGTCCAGCCGGCCCCCTCCCACAGGGTGTGGGTCTGGGCTCCAGCTTTCGCCCACCTGTCCACAGGGGGCTGAGCCTGGTGCTCCTTGGCAGGGTTGTCCCCCAAAGCAGTGGTGCAGGCTCGACTGGTGGCAAGGTGAGGAGAGCCCATTGGCCCTGGCAGGGAGGCTGAAGCTAGAGCTCCGCTGCATGGGGCTGACACCGTTGGAGTAGCACTGGACGCTGCCTCCGCTGTAGCATCGTCTCTTCTCCACGGGAGTCCAGACTTTGGACCCCAAGGGCCGCCATGATGTCCGGCAACTGGACATCTCATCAGAGAAGGATAGTGACCGGCATTGGCGTTTGCTGGGAGGAGCTGAGGGGTTCCCATTGTGGTCATTTATGCTGAGGTCTTTGATTAGGCTGGTCACTGCACAGGCAGTCACCGCCTCCTGGTGCCACAGGGAGCCATCCTGACACTTTTCAGGCAGACATTCCCAGATGCTGGCGCTCGGCTGGTCAATCTGAAGAGGGCATTTTCTATCCAGGTCTCGCCATCTGTCATTTTCTGGTGCATAAATACAAAGAGAAAATAGGATCTGAGAGGCCTTCACAACAGCGCTCTGTTCCTTTATGAACAGCCTGTTTGAATATAGCACTTTGGCACCAGAAAGGTCCTCATAAATCAGCCAGCTCGACCTTACTTTATAGATAAAAACTGAGGCCCAGAGAGGAGTAGGGCCCAACATGCCGAGTTGGAAGCACAACAAGGCCTGGGATCCAGACCCATGCCTGGGGTTCCTGATCCAGCTTCCTTCCCAGCATCCCAAATCCAGACCTGCCCCTGGAATTCCTGATCCAGCTTTCCTCCCAATATCCCATGCTGTCTCTCATGATGGTAGTGTGCCCTGAGCTCTGCCCCAGTTGGTGGCTGAGTCAGGGAGCAGTATAAGTTAGCACTGGCAGAAGACCATGATCAACACTGAGTCTTGGCCACTTCAGATGGTCAAGGTCAAAATGGGGCTGGGGTTTGCCTTCTATCAAAATGTTCAACAATTTCAGCCCTAACAACAGCTGCCAATCACAGCACTTTTTTCATATTCATTTGGTTTCTTGATGAAACTGAGGATGTGTAAAACAGATGAAATGGGTAAGAGTAACACTCAGGTCACAGATGGCAGGGTGTGATGTAAGATCCGTCAACTCTGTTTGAAACATGAATCTGTGGCTAGCCCAACTGTGGAATGCAAGATCTGAACTTGGACTTTTATTTCGGTAAAATCTTAGGAACAAATGACTGTTTTTCCACCATAGAATCAGACATTCTGGGGATGCTAGGGGATGAAAGGATGAAAATTCTCAGATTTACAACACAGAAGCAAAGATGAGAAGCACCCGCTGTCCAGTTAGCCCTGCCTCTGCTAATCTAAATATATGTTTTAATGGCAAATGTGACAGCTTGAGTCAGGTGGTCAGTGGACCTGAAATAAAGCTGAAAATGGCTCGAAGTAAGTTATTTAAAGGCCCCACTGACACCCACAGCAATTCAGATCACTCGCCAGGCATCCTTGGACCATAACATCCACACAGCACACTGCCCAGGGCATACCAATATATGGCACAGTGAAAACCCAGGCCAGTCTGACATTGACCCTGCTTCAAGATACTTATTATACAGGGAAGATGTAGATGGTTCAAAAGATTGCTCTATCCATAGGTGATGCACACTCCAGGTAGCAAGAACTGTGAACCCAGCTCTATAGCACCACTCTGTTCGGTTTCTTCCAGATAAGGTGCTACTCTGTAGCATAAGGCCTTGAGCCTGTGACAAATCTCCTGCCTCAGCTCCCCAAGTGATGGAATTAGACATGAGCCACCATGACCACACCTGGCTTACAGGGGTCATTTCTCAAAGGCCACTGAGATACACCATGCACTGAATGTCACCCAAACAGCACCTAGTCCATTAGGTCAAGGGGGTGAGTGATGCAACCGAAGACGGCGCCCAGGCGCCAGAGGAAGGCAGACCAAGGCTTAGGATAAAGTTTCTTCTTCCCAGACACTCTGCTAAGTCATGGGACAGATGGCCTGAGAAGCCACAAGCCTAGGCAGAGGACACAGGGAGAAACTGTCCAGGGTCATAAATGCTGGAAGCCTCAGGCGCTAGAGAGGCAGAAGAAAGGTTTACTGGACATTTAGCAGGCCAGCTGGGAAGGAAGCAGGAGTGTGGCTGAACATCCAAAGACCTCAACTCAGAATCTTCCTGACCCTGATGGAGGCAGCTCTGATACCTACTCCTCTAGGTGAATTTGATAAATTACTTTCACATATAAACTTTACCTTCCCACCTCCACATAGCTCTTTGCAAGCTGCTTACATTGTGCAGGTATGTCTTCCTTCCTGTATTCTCTTCCTCTTGAGTATTCTCCCTTCCCACAAGTATGTGTGTATGTGGGGGGTGCGGGGGGTGGGGGTGCTTCTGTAGAGCAGGCTAACCTCGAACTCAGAGTCGCCTACCTCTGCCTCTCTAGTGCTGGGATTGAAGGTGTGCACCAGCACTGCCAGGCTCTGACTGGCTTTTCTGTAGGTTCTTGGATCTGAATTAAGGTCCTCAGGCTTGCATGGTAAGTACTTTACCCACTGACCCATCTCCCCTGCTCAATGTTTACCATTCTTTGAAATAGTTTTGATTTGGCATTAGTTCAGTGAACCAAAATAAAAAGTTCAAAACAGAGGAAATATAAACTAAACTGGGCATGGTGGTATACATCTAGCTTAACAGAGGAAATATAAACTAAACTGGGCATGGTGGTATACGCTTAGCTTAATCCCAAAAAGCTGAGGCAGGAGGATCACTTTGAATGCACCGTCAGCCTGGGTTATAGAATGAGAAGAAATGCAAATTAACACAGACTGAGTCATGACTTTCTATTATAGAAGGAGAAAAGTAATCCTTAAAAAAAAACAAGTGGAGGGCTGGAGAGATGGCTCAGGGGTTAAAAGCACTAACTGCTCTTCCAGAGGTCCTGAGTTCAATTCCCAGCAACCATGTGGTGGCTCACAACCATCTGTAATGGGATCTGATGCCCTCTTCTGGTGTGTCTGAAGAGAGGTACAGTGTACTCACATACATAAAATAAATAAATCTTTTTTTTTTTTTTTTTTTTTTTTTTTTTTGGTTTTTTGAGACAGGGTTTCTCTGTGTAGCCCTGGCTGTCCTAGAACTCACTCAGGCTGGCCTCGAACTCAGAAATCTACCTGCCTCTGCCTCCCAAGTGCTGGGATTAAAGACGTGCAAAATAAGTCTTAAAAAAGAAAAAAAAGTGGGAAGCAAATCAAAATGATAAGAAACAACAGCCAATTGTATAGTAAGGTATAATTAAAATGTCCTATAGTAGGTGGCTGGTTGAACAGATCACACAACAGTGCAGGGTCGAGGACTCGCTAATGGCATGGGGAAATGCCAGAGATAAATTGTTAAGGAAGCTGTATATAGAGCCCCGCGATTCCTATTTAGTCAATACATAGTATGCTATACCTGAAACAAAAAGAAACAGACCAAATGCTAGTGACTGCTTGTCGGATGGCTGGTTAATTTATACTTTCTTAGTTTTGTTTTTCTTGTCTGTACATTTCCTGTGAGGAAAGTTTATTAGAAAGTATGTGAGAACTGTGGCCGCCAAGCCTATGGTGCTGTGCTCTGCCTTAGTTCTGGGAAGGAGCCACTCTAGAACCAGGGCCTAAACTCATCTTCCTCTGGGTTCTCTCCTGGGGATTTTCAGCAAGTCACTGGAACTGATTCCATTTGAGGCCAAGACACTGAAAACGCCACAGAGCTCGGGGGTGTGTTAGGCTGAGGAAGGAACCAGTCAGCCTATCCACTGAACAGTGAGGGACTAATATGGTACCACAACTGGTGCTTGTAGCCTGGGGCAGAATGTGTCCAGGTCAAATGGGGGGAAAGCTATCAACTAAGAAGAGGTTGATCTATGTATGGAGGTTTACATTTGCTCTTCATTCTGCTGGGCTACCAGATCTGAAGCACAACCCAGGACGGCTCTCCACGGTCCTTCACGGAGTATGCCACACAGCAGATCTAGCAGGGAGTGGGAGGACGTGAAGGGAAAGTGGGTGACAAAATGAAGACAAAAACTATAGAAGACAAAAACTTCTTACTATCCTCAATACACACAGATTCAGTCTGGGCTAGGCCACAAACCCTCTACCCTACCTCCTCGGGCCTTGGACAGGCCTATGAAGCAAGCAGGCAACTGGCTAGAGGAAATGAAAGCTACTTTGCAAAAGGAAAGCACTGCTGGTGTGTATCCATAGCATCCATGGGGCCACTTGTGTTGTCTGCAGCACAGACTCTAACGGTTTCTAGCTTTGTCACTTTAAAAAGTACAAATACAAAAAGGTAAAAACAATCAATGCTATGTTTAGCTCTTGTGTTTCCACCCTTCACCGAAGGTCCAGAGACTAAGTTGTTGGGTCAGATCTCCAGACAAAAGAACAGGAATAGAAGCTAATTTTTAATGGCAAACTGCCCTATGTGTGAAGCCCCAACATCATACAGCACAAAGAGTTCTGAGAAGGTGACAGCGAGTGCCCCCACCCTGCCATTCGACATTATTACTTCTGCATAAACAACTGGAACTCTTTCCAAAGTGACAAAGGCCATGGATTTGGAGGCGTCATGGTCACTTGATAGGGTTAGAAAGAACAAGGCCCTTGGT
Source organism: Uromys caudimaculatus (assembly GCA_028551405.1). NCBI lineage: Eukaryota > Metazoa > Chordata > Mammalia > Rodentia > Muridae > Uromys > Uromys caudimaculatus. The sequence continues at coordinate 64,897,091 of CM052703.1, read as the reverse complement.
TTGAATCACAGTTCTCCACATTTCTTAATCTCTTTCAGCTGCTGAGAGAAGACACAGGCCCAGCAGAGTGCCCAGAGCATCTGTCAGAAGCGGCAGCCATCAGTGTAATTCTGAAAGGACAACATGGAAACATATGTTTGTGTTGGGGGTCTGCTCTTCTGTCCTGGGAACCAAGGTCTGTGGGTGGACTCAGGCTAAAGAGGGAACCAGTATTTTCTGTACTAGGGATTTTCCAAGATATGGGTCCAGGACTGCCTGCTGAATGGGAGGAGGTGGAACTTGGAGGTGGAAAGTAGAGATGCAGAATCTTGATTGCCACAAATTTGATTCTTAAGAGTGAAGCTGAAGCTGGTGGGTTTATTTTGCTTCTGCTTTGGGCAATTAAAGGACAGCAAACTTACAGAAAACAACCTTTTTGCTTTTCATGTCCTTAAAAATCCATGTTTCATAGGCCAGGTGGGAACTCCCTGGGCTTTCATCTCAAATGGCACACGGCCTACATTATGCATCCCTATTGTATCATAAAAAGCTCCTCGATGTTCCCAGTACACCCAGTTCGCAAGTGTGAAATGTACATAACAGTGAGACTATGTGTGAACGCACGTATGTGTGTGTGGGGGGGTTTAGCATATCACTTTGCCTGTGGATGGGAGGATGAACCACACAGGCATAAATATACCGTGGGCCCAGCTCTCCCACAAGTGAACCATGTGATCAAAATCCCTTCCAAAGCTGAGGCTCAAGGACTGAGCCTGAAGTTTCTGACTGGCTGCTCTTTGAGAGAAAGAGAAACATACCCCAGACTTACATTTACAGGACCCAGACCTGCTGCCCTGACCACAGAGAGGAGAGGCTGCTGGGTACACGGATTTTGAGCTTTAAGAAAGAAAAGCACTTGAAGAAACACAAATAGCATTTGACCTCAAATGTTCTTGTTTCCATTTCTGCACTTAGACTGGGAAATTCCCAGGGGCTCAGATCCTTTGGGGGACTATAAGACTTCTTATGTTCAAAAGACAGCGGAGGTTTACAGCCCTGGAGATCTCAGTGCTGTGCTTTTGATATTCTCTTAAAGTGATATAGCCATAACACAATGAGGTTTCTAGATAAGTATTTACATGCAGACTCAAGAGATCTGATTCTTACAGCCTTCAAAAGCCCAGGAAGCAAGTCACCAGCCAGACCTGTGGCTGACTCATTCCTGGATTTCATACCTGTCTACTTGTGCTGACAATGAGGTGTAGTTATGTATTGACTGCCCCCAACCCCAAGGTTGTGGTGTGCTAACTTGGCCCCAGGGCTGCAAAGACTCTCTGTTTGGGGCAGAAGCTCACCAACCCTTTAAGTGTGAGACTCCAGAGACCTGGGTGTCTTTCTAACGGCTGCATTGCTAAACCGATCTGTTAACAAGTACATCAATAGACAAGCTAGGCAACAACTTGAGCTTCCCCCAAGGTCTCCTCTGGTTAGTTGGTTGGTTTAGTTTTTATTTTTTTCAAAAAAACAGGGTCTGACTCTATAGCTCAGGCTAACTTGAAATTCACTATGAAACCCAGACTGGATTTGAACTTGCTGCAATCATCCTGTCTGAGCCTCTCAGATGATGGGATTACAGTCATCACATCTGGTTTTCTCATCTGCTTTCAATGAAGTCTGGAGCCTGTCACCAGAATGGAAGCTTATTAGAGTCAGGAAGAAAAGCTGCTAGGCTTCTCTGCTTTAGCCTTTGGCCCCGCCATGTCTTAGGGACAGTCATTCAAGACACCAAGTTCATTTCACAAGGACCTTACACAGACAAAGGGTTAGGATGGCTGAAGGCAGACATTCCTCTTGGTCTCATCTGGGGAAACAGGAAGGCTGACCTGTGGGGCTCTAAAAGAAGGGACAAAGATAAGGGTGTAGAATGGCTACCAGGGCCTTCGCCTCATTAGTAGGGTGGGGACTGCAAATAGCAGCTTTCACCGCTTTTGGAGAGCCTCTAGTCTTTCGGAAAAAAAAAAAAAAAAAAATGGGCGGGGGCTGGTGGGACCACTAAGATATAAAAAAACTGCACCACCCTGAACGTTGAAGGCACAGGCCTCTGTTTCTTCATTTGTACAAGGTGGTGTGGAGTCCTGGACAACCCTTTGAACCTTGACAAGAGCCTTCAGCTCCACCCCCAAGATCCCAGAAATACTTACAAATGCCAGGGAAACTAGTATTCTCCATAGCAACAAAGTTCTAAAGGGCTGGAAAGGCCAGTTTGGCTATTTTTTTGATCCCTCCCTTCATGTTTGGGACACATACAAAGCATGTGAGGCAGACAGTTTTCTAAACCATGCACATACCAAGGTTAGCTGCATTTGTATTAGATAAAGGGACTGGCAGCAAGGACAGCCCTTTAGAAAGCTGACAAGAGATGTGCTACCTACACATCAGGGTCCTTGTTGGAGCTGGGAGAGAACATGAGCATGTACTCTAAGCAACTGTTTATATCCTGGGCCATCACAGCAATCCCTGCCCACTGGTGAAACTGGGTTTCAGAACAGTGCCATGTGTCCTCTAGGCACACCCAATTAGCAAACAGCAGCCTTGAGCAGGCTCTTGGGTCCTACAGCCATACTCGTGCGATAGGACAGGATGTACCTGACTTGCCCACTGCCCACCCTTCTCCACTGAGAGGCCAACACCCAAAGGTAGTACAGAAGCCATTCCCTGGCCTATGGCACCACTGAGGCCCCCTCCCTCACCTTTGTGAGAAGGCAGCCCAGGAGGCTAACTCGTTACTACAAACAGCTGTCATGTGCCAACTCCATCTACTTCCGTTCTGTACTTCATCCCACACACACTGTCTGGAACCAATAAAAGGTACATGAACTGAAAAGCATCCTGTATGGATTTTAAAAATCACATACATATGTAACCACAACAAAGATAAATTCAAACTGTAAAGAGTTTTGGTTTTGGTTTTGTTTTTTTTAAGCAGACACATGTACTTATATGTGGGTGTACTTTTTCACTGGAAACAAATCACATACTAGCCTGTATTAGTCCATAAGCAATTTCTTCTAGGAAGTCCTGGCCCAAGGATCACAATCCAAACGACACAAAAACCTGGGCTGGGTGATGCTGGTATTGCTCCTGGTGTTTCTTCCGTGTGTTTTGATCATCTGACCACAGTGGAAACTGTCTAGTCCCAAGTGCCAGCTTCCCCACACAGGTACAATCACAGGCCACTTTTAGTGATCAACTGAGGCTCAGTTAAGAGACCAAAGCCTGCTGAATCTCAACATGAAATCTATTAGCCCTATGCAGCTCAACACAGCCAACTGGTTTCCTGAGGAACTCCATTCAGAGAGTGCCCCAGGGAACAACCCTTTTATGTACAGAGTAGACGTTAACAGCCGAGTAATTAAACACTGAAAGTGAGGCTTGTAATTAAAATGCTGACAAACCTGAAGCAGAGAGGCACAAGTCGGCTGCTCTAATGTTTTTACAATTCCTTTTTATACATAATGTATGATCCTTCTACTCAAGTTTCCTCTATATTCCTTGCCTGTGAAATAATTTACATTAATAAATAATTTATTACCATAACTCCTGAAGTAATTATGGGTTTTCATCCTCTTCTTTTTTTTTTTTTTTTTTTTTAAGTATATGAATTGTTTTGTTCTCTGTCCACTGACTTGTATTTACATGATTTTTCCTAGTGGCCTCTTGGGAATAATTGGTGTTGCTCTCACTTTCTCACATTTTCTGTGATTTCTAATCTCCTGGCCTGAGTGGTGAGAAAGATGGAATGTGTGGTGTCTACTATCCTGATGCAATAGGGCTCATTTAATGGCTGCGATTAGCCAAAGGTAATGAATGGGGCTGCCTTCACCCCAGCTGTCCTGCTTTATCAGGAAGAAAACGAAGAAAACGAGGAGGAAGAGGAGGAGGAGGAGGAAGAAGAGGAGGAGGAAGAGGAAGAGGAAGAGGAAGGCAGCAGCACACATGTGACCCCAAGCAAGCATGAAGCAAGCATCACCTAGAGGGTCCCAGGCTCAGGCTGGATGTCACATGCAGCCCCTGCTTCACTGGACCTAGGAGGACATCCCCCCACACTTCCTGAACACTAGAAGTAGACGTAAGGAAGGGTGCTGCTCTCAGCCCAGATGGCAGGCCGGGAGCTGCCATTCAACTCACGTCATGAGTAGATAGATGCCTCACTGGAAATTCTGCCTCAGCACAGAGGTGGGTGGGAAAGATCTGGAGGTGAGAATGGAACCCTGTTATCTGCTAGAAGGAGCTGGGACGGTACCCTAAAAAGGAGCCTTCCACTGGGTACAGAGCAGGTGGACAGGCTTGGGCTTTGTTTTGTCCTGTGTTCTTCCATCCACAACTAACCCAGATTTTTTTCTTTCCCTCACTTTAGAAAAGTGTAAAAATACTTTGTATCATGTTCCCAAACTGAGGTAGGGCACAAGGATAGGGAAAGGTCTGGTATCCAGTTCACAATCACAAAAATGAGGTACTTTAAAAAAATAAAGCAAAGCATACATTGTTAAGAACATTTGACTCTATTCTTTTGAGCTATACGTGGGCACCTGGGTAGCTTAGCCACCAGGAAGGACGGCATTCTGTGAAGCAGCAGCAACCCAGGGCTGCCTCCCAGCCCTGATACACTTGCTGGGCCTTTCTTCAGAGTGCCTAGGAAACTCCCCACACCGGTTCCCAGCTTGGGCCCTGGGCATGGGGTTAGGAGGGAAAACCCTGAGTCACAGAGCCTTTGTCTTTGGGAGCTGGGGCTGGGGTGGTGATTATGATCATTGACATTTTATCTTTGCTAGTCATTGTACAGCCCTGGAAGGGCCAAAACCCTCCAGAAAAGTCAGGCCAGCCCTCAGGGTGTTCTCTTCCCTGCTATCGAAAAGCAGGCACACCCAAGACAAAATCTCTCTGCCTAGGGTGCAACTCCCAGTGAGCCACAGTGACTGCACAAGACAAGCCCACAAACTACTCCATTCACAGAGTCAGTGGGCTGGAGAGCTGATGGAAGTTACCTGCTCCAACTCACAAGGAAGTAGGAAGGCCTCTGGCTGCTGAGACCTCTGGCTCCAAAGCTGTTGGAATGGGACAGAAGGCAGAAGGACCTCCTACCTAGAGCAGCTATACTTTGCCAGAGGAAAAGATCAAGGAACGGGAAAATGGAGTGTACTGCTCCGTCTCTACTGGCCTCCCTAATCTTGGCACATAGAATTTACTGTCTGTGGTTTTCTCCTCCACTAGACACAATGTTCCTTGTGGGTAAGACAGGGTCCCTTTCATTCTACCCTGCACTAAGTGTCTAGTGCACATGCTAAATGCTCAATGAAAATCTATGAGAACAAGCCCCTGAAACCACGTGAGGTAAATGAAAGTCCTGGTAAGACATGCTGTGACATGGGACACGGCTCTCCTGAATCAAGGAAGCTGAGCAGCAGGCAGATGAGGGGCATGGAGCTGGAGAGCCAGAGTGCACAGGCATGCTGCTGTTCCAACACTAGGCATCCCCCCTACCCCCATCGCCACCCCCCACCCTGCTTCTCCTCTGGCTGAGTGGTAGGGCTTTTAGCACTGGCCTGCAGGATCGAGCCAGTAGGGAGCCAGTGGGATAGGGCTTCCTGAAGAGTCAGCCTGTAAACACAGTCTGGCACTTCCTCTAAGCCCTGTGCCACCCTGGATAGAAAACAGGCTGTTAGGCTCCATAGGCTTAGGCAGCCAGATGGCCCTGGACACCCTGAGCTGCTGTTCACTCGCCTCCTTCCCCAGGCCTTTACTCTGGCCCCATGGACAACTCTGTCACACCACTCCCAAAGGAAGCCATTGTGGTCCCTCTTCTGCTCTGTGGTCTCGAGTGCTGATCTTGTCACAAACATTCTATCGCCCACAAGCCCACACTGCTATGCTGCCTATGAGGAAACTGAGGTTCAGAAAAGTTAAAAGGTTCAGTTCTCACAAGATCTGTCACAGACCAGACCCATTAGAGTCAGCTTTATTATACTGGAAGGCCAGAGAAACCTAACAGAACAGTTTTAAAATGGAGGCCCACCATCTTCAGGGCAGTTTCCTGGTCTGGCTCTGTTGGAGCTAAATTTGGAGTAAAGGTCGGACATTCATAATGGATTCCCATCATAAAGGAAAGCAGCTCAATTGTGAACCTGTTCCAGGGTGCAGAAGTACAGTAGGTTTTTCCACCATGGGACGGTGGTGGTGGAGGAGAAAAGCCATTAAGCACCAATGGTCATATGAGAGTAGGCCACAGAAGTGTGTTACCCAGGTGATTTCCCTGTTTGGATGTCCTCTGGGTAGCAGTATCAAACAAGACATCTAGCTTTTCCCCACGCTATACCATGTACTAAAAAGGAAATAACTGTCCTTCTCCATTTCTAATTCTATTTCCTAAGAGATGGCTCAGAGAGTCACTGGGCCTCCATTTCCCCTAGCATGAACAAGCACCTGCCTGGCTCTGAAGCTGCAAACAATGTGTGTGGCAGCGTCCAACATGACAGGCCCCCACTGCACTCATAGTCTCATTAGAAAAGAAGTCACTGGACACTGTGTCCAGAAAGGAGGGTGAGGACAACCTCATGTGGCCCCACAAGGCACAGAGGCTGAAAGCCCACTATAGCTCTTCCATTACTGAGGTCTGATCTCTGACTCAACCTAGACATTAGAGAGTCCATCTGCAGGGCAATGCAAAATGCATGTAACCAATGCAACCATCCTTTCTTTTCTTTACAAGAAACAGCATCACATGTGCACAGAAACACCAAACCAAAGGGCTTATTGGCCAGGACATTTGCTGTATAATAAACCAAGAGCCTTAAAAAGGTCCTGACTTCTGGTCTCTCTAGCTCCCTTCTGGAACTATGCTGAGAAATAAGACAAAAGACAAAAACCAGAAACTCAGACTGAGAGAACCCCCTGACAGCCGCTTTACCCCGTGACTGTAAGAATCACACCATCTTAGCACGTCCATATAGCCTATCTCTGCAGTGCAGTACTGTATATATATACAGGACCTAAGTCATTTGTATACTATAGAAATTACTGCATGCAAAACCAAATACAGTTTATATAATTTTATGTTCATGGTATACTTGGTTACGTGAAAAATTCAAGTCACACACACACACACACACACACACACACACACACACACAATATCAACAGGAGCTATCATTGAGAACCACCAGACTTTAAAGGATCTTTACTTCCTATACTACAATAGATTTTCTGAGTGAAAAAAAAAAAACAAAACAAAACACCATGAATTACTTATTAATCAGCCAGAACTCAATGCTGGATTTGGAAATGGTGCCAATAAACTACATACCAGTGCCCCCAACTCTCATGCCCAGCACCCTGTTGGTCTACTCCAGCTCCGGACTGGGGACTGAAATAGTTAAAAACACAGAAGAGAGTCTCTCCAAGACTCCTGGCTGGAAGGACTAGAAGAAGATGTCCATAATGTGTAGCTACTCACCCATAATTCCACAGGAGAGGAGGGTAGGTCCTTGACTCATCTTTGGCGTGTGCTGAAAACAAGCAAAAAAGCTATTCACTCTTCAAGTTATCAGGAGCACATTTGCACACTACCCTACACTGAGTTCTTTCTAAAGTCACAATCAAGGGAGCTGTCCTTAGGCAGCAGCAGGTTGAGTAAAGGGAAGAAAGTAGCCTAAGAGGCAACATCTGCACAAGACTGAGCCTGGCCTTTGCCTCAAGGCTTCAGAGTTACAGACTGAGCAGGCTAATTGGCTTTTGAGCCACACAAAATGCCTGTGACTCCTGGCAAGTGGGATCTCTCCACAGAGGGATATGGGGAGGTTTGATGTCATGATAGAACCAAACTTTATTAGGGGCTGGAAAGAAACTTGGAGAAGTGGCCCTCCTAGGGCTATGGAGCAGTGGACCTACCCCCTGGTGGCTCCCCAGGTGATACAGAGATAGTATCTTTTCTTCTACCCAGAAAGGAATGCTGGCTGATGCCTCACTGCTGCTGGTGGTTAGAGTGAAGCTGTCAATCATCCTCTCTGAAGTCTAAGGCACTCACTGGTTCCAACAGGTCTCACCCTGAGAGCTATGGCTTTCAATTCCTGGGCACTGTCCATCCACTGGGCTTCCCACTCCACTGTTTTCTGTCTTCCCTCACAATCCACATCTACCTCAGCTGAATACAGATGAAAAAGAAGCTGAGGATTCACAGCTAGACAGTAAGTTGAGCACAGAATATTCTGGGGACTCTTGTGTATCCAGCATCCAAGTCAAGAGGCCTACTCAGATGGTGAATGAGGAGCAGACATCCTAGTCAGGACCCTGAGAAGAAGGTCTACCTTAAGCATTCTAGAGACTGGCTACCTCACATTCAGTTACAGTGTACTCAGTATACCAGAACTGACATTTATCTGTATTCAGGCTGTGCTAGGGGTTGGTCATGCAATGGAAATGAAGTTCTGAGACTGTTACACAGGGTTGTAGCTTCTGAGAGCAACACCAGGCCTGGCCACATGACAAAAAGAGGCAGGGCTTCTAGGGTGAGAAGTGGGTAGGAGTCTGGGTTGGCTCATAAAGTCCCAGGAGGAGGGTGGGGCCGACTAGCAACACCTGGCCCACTCAGATAAGACAGCAGGAGCCCGTTCCTGCTTCCTCACCCCATCCCAGTGCCCAATTTGGGGACCTTTGCTCTTGACCAGCAGTACATTTATCCCACAGGGGTTTAACGGGCAGGATGGTCCTTTCCAGACTTGAGGACATAGAAGGGAAGAAGGGCTCAAACCTCCAAGAGAACATGGTCACACAGACAACTCATTACATTACAGAGAGATGGGACTTGGGGGTGGGTATGCAGACTGTGTGTGTTAAGGTGGGTAGAGGTCGGAGACAGTTTCCAGAGGAACACCTGGGCTGGTGTTGATAGACAAGGTTACTGATGATAAACAACCCTTTCCCAGGCCTCTTCTTGGCTTAAAACAATCCTTAACACCACCAGGTCAGGTCATGCTCTGGTATATAACTATCTATAGCCACTGACTGAAATATCTAGAAAGAGTTCAAAGGGGCTGTGCCTGCCTCCATCTCAGCTAACATGGCTAGTGCTGCAGGATGTGCAACTGAAAGCCACACCAAAGTCACCCAACAGAGAGCAGGTGACAAACACAGGGGAGCCTGCCATCAGGACTGTGCCACCCACACAACCAATGCAGAAGCCTATAGAACCCAGAGAGGCCCCTTACTCTCCAGAGAGAGTCAAGGGAAACTTGGTGCTCAGGGGTTACCCAGGCTCAAGGACAACATCCTTTTGGGTGGTTCCTAGTTAGCTACACCAAGACAGGGACCACAGAAAGCGGAGAGAACAGGAAGGCAGACTGGCACAGTGAGTGTACACTGCTGGCACACAAGTGCCACAAATGAGGACTTGGGGCTTCACATGCACAAGCAGGAAGCAGAGTACAGCCACCTGTGCCTTTTTAGGGGAGAGCTCAAGGTCTGCTCATTCCACTGGGAGGCCAGAGTTAGCCCTGGCACCTGCTTTTAAACCCCTCTCTCACCCTGGCCCCGCCCTTTCTGGGTATGATCTACATACTCTTCTACAACCCGTGGGTTTTCCACCTTCATTCCACTGGCATTCATTTTGTCTGAGCTGATTAGAGATGGCCTTTGTCAAATGAAGAACCCTGAGGCTAGAGAGAGCTCAGCAGCTGAAAGCACTGGCTGCTCTTCCATAGGACTAGGGTTCAATCCTAGCACCTAATTGGCTTACAGCCATCTTTAACTCTAGTCCCAAGGATCACACTCTCTTCGGGCCCCGTGGACACCAGGCATGCATGTACATGGTGCACACACATACATGCTATCAAAACATCTATACACATTTTTTAAGAGGACTGGCTTCATGCTGGATCCCACGTTAGGCCCACAGGCCTGTCTTGCTTTCTGAGCCCTACTTCTGAAGTGAAGCAGTATCAGAACATCTCATCCTTAACAGCTCCCCGGGTCTAAGGGCCCAGCACATGCTGACCCCTGGCAAGTTTGCCTAAGGATTTCACTTTGGGCAAAATGGCATCCAGGAGGAGTTTCTGGCTCCAAGCTGACACAAGCCTTCCTGTTCCCAGTCTACCAAGAATACAATAAAATTCCCACTGGCAGATACCATTCCTGCAGCCAGGCTTCTAAGTCTTCAAATCCTCTATTCCCAGAGCGGGAAGAGGGGATAAGCACATCACTGTGCCAAGCCTCTGGCTGTGAGGCTTCCCGAGACTTCCGGAATCTGCAAAAAAGTGAGCTCAACTGCAGGCTGAGGTCTGCAGGGAAGGAAGCGAGAACATGCTTCCTTTTTGCACGTCTCCCTCTTTGTGTCTGAACCCACCAAGGTTCAGTCTCAGTGAGACAATTCCCGTCACAAGAGAAGCCTCTGGAATCAGGTCCTGGTAGGAAAGACAATAGCTAGAAATCAAATTGAGGCTTCAGGGACATCTGTCTGACTGAAGAAGTCCTGGACTTCTATAACAACCTAATTAAAGGCTCCAAAGGAGAAGCCAGCAAACACAGAAATGTCAGGCCTTCCTCATGGTTCTCACAACTTTCTTCAAAGGTTACTGCCTAAAAACAACTGGCCCACTTTTCCCCTTTGCTGACACAGTACACAGAGAGCCACAGTGTGAAGGGGAGATGCTCATATCGCATACCAAGAATAAGCATTGGCTCATGCCTGCCTCTCAAACAGAACTCAGTAAGACCCAGCAGCATGAAGAAGAGAGAGATCTGGGCCTGAAAAGATGAAGAGAAGCAGAAGGGAACCCTGCAACAGAGACAGGCCCTCAGAGGTGCCACGGCAGCCCCAACTGCAAGGCTGAGGGTCCCCAGGCACAGAAGTCCCTATGGCACATGCATCTACCCAAGATGAAAGACACCAGACTTCAGCTACTCTGAAGTCAGTTAGCCAGAGACCCTGGTTTGGAGCTGTTGAGGCCAAAGTGTTAGGTTGGCCTAACAAGGAATATGAGGATTCCCTGTACCTTGCTGGACACAAGAGACCTAATGTGGCTACCAGTTTCAGAATGGGCAAATACCTCAGCTCCAGCACTCTACTGTGGCAGGGCAGAAGACAGTGCCTCTTCTTTCTAGCACTAACTGCATGGTGTGGGGGCAAGTATGCAGTCTATACCTATATATACTGTCCTCTGCCCAGAGTAATTGAAGCCTGTCTTCTCTGATCTCCAGGATTTAGAGTAGGCTGGGAGAGAAAGTTGGCCTGGCCTAAGGAGGTGGTTACTCTGGAAACAAGAACAGGCTCTTGACCTGCATGTAGGCGAATGGGCAGGAGCTGGGGGAGTTCAGTGCTCCAGGGTCAAATGTCTGGGCTGCTTTCCAGTGATGGTGGCTAATGTTAGAACATGCAAAGGAAAAGCCCTCTGGACAGAGGAAAGCAACCACGCAGACTAGGGAAATAGGACCAGCCACGGTCATGGCTACCTAGTGTGCAAGTCATGCCAGGGCTGTGAGCTTGGCCTATCCCCATACCAATCACTCCCAGAGGAGTGGGCTCCTGTGCCCAGAGGGAACACACTAAGCACTTGTCAGTTCTTGTTCTTGCTCCTGAACCTCCCCTGGGAGTAAGGACCGTCTACCTTTGTCACCAGAAGTAGAGGTTTGCTGTTTTGTTTTGAGACAGGGTCTCGTGTTATCCAGGCTGGTCCCTAACTAGCTATGTAGCCAAAGCTGGCCTTCAACTTCTGATCCTCCTGCCTTCACATCACAGGTGTACAGCACCAGTTCTTAAAAAGAGAATGAGAGAGGGAACACCATGAAAGAGCAGAGGCCACCACAGGTGTTCCTATTCCTCACCAGGACTCAGGGCAGCAGCTGGGGGTGCCCCAGGGTCAAAGGGTCTAGGGAACCTTCCACCTAGGGTGTCTCAGACCTTCCCTCTGTGACTGGGAGGAGCCCAAAGCCACACCACCACACCCCGGAGGCTGCTCCTACCGTCCCAAAGGCTCCCAGCTTCCCTAGAATCCCGTTTCCTTTTGAAATCTTAGCCTCCACTTCTGTTATCTTTTTGGTTTAATTAGGAAACAAAAGAGAAACTGTTTCCCATCTTTTCTGTGTTAACTGGTGGCAGCCCATGTGCTTCTCAGACCCCAGCAACTTCCTCTGCTGCTCCCAGTGAGGACTGATTGACCTCAGGCTCTGTCTCACAGAGCTCATCACTAGACGAACACTATTTGGATCTTTCTTCAGGCACATACAGAACTCTTTTCCCTGAGGTAGCCGCAAACTTCAGAGGCTCCGCCAGTGCCAAAAGGTCCTAGCCCATGCACTCCCATACTGAGTTCTCTGAGTCACCGTTCCTGTCTATTTAAGGGACAGAGATGGACACACCCTTGCCCCTGCCTGAGCACCTTCCATGGAACTCTCCACACCTTCTGTAGCTACACTGCACTTCCTCTTATATTGAACCAGGACCAGAATGGAACAGTTAGTATGTAAGATGTCGACAAACTCACAGACAAGAAAAGCTTGAGAGAGAGAGAGAGAGAGAGCTCACAACTGACCTGCCATCTGGAGCAGAGGGGAGAAGGAGACAGATGGTTCTGGGCCTACATAGGCCAACAGCAAAGAGCAGAGGCAAGAAGGCTGCTCTCTGGAAGGGGAGCAGAGGTTGGAAGACGTGGAGTACAGGCTGTGAGCCCTGAGGGAGGGATGAATAAGCCATGCCCTTCTGTTCTAGGAAGGCAAAGCTCCTCCCCCAGAGAAGGCACAAGGCCATGTTCCTCATGGTAGGGCTCAGGAAGGGCTCCTTCCATGACCTTGGGCCCTGGTACTGGGAACCAGCTCTGTGGCCAGCCCCAGCCCAGTCCTACCTTGACACTAGACAAGCACAGAGGCACTGTGGAGGCCAATACTACATCTCAACCCCCAGAAGCACAGCTCTGGGGACCCTGGGCAGCCCCCCTGCCCAAGACCATTCACGCACCATCTACAAATCCTCCACCAGAAAACCAGTTAATGCTAACAAAAAAGACAAGACAAGCATGATGAATATGTGTGATGTCTAGGCTACAAATTAAACAGAGGGATCAGAACAAGGTCAGAAGCTGTGGCAATGGAAACAGGTGCACTCACCCTAACTGAACCGCTATTAAGCAATAGTCGTGGTTCCAGGAGAGAAAGGCAAACGCCTGGCTTTCATTAGTGTCTGCCCTTGCATAAGAAATCACTCGATATGCAAGACCCATAGGTAACCTGCAGAAACCCATAGGTAACCATAGAAAGTGGTATGAGCTACGAAGGGAAATCCTGGGGAAAAGGGCTGACAGTCTGGGAGTGGGCAGGACTGAATTTGAGGGTGAGTGGTCACTGAAGGAAGGAAGGAGGACAGAGTCGTGTTAAGGGAAGAGTTCTAGGCTATGGAAGAAAGCCAAAGGTCCTGAGGTTGGCATCTCTGTGCCAGGGGCCAGTATTGGCTGAGTGGACTAAGCAGAAAGTTACAGTACTCATGAGGCAGGAAGTCAGTGGAAGGTTCTGAGCAGACAAACAGACTTGACTGGTACTCCATATGGCTGCTGGGTGAAGAACAGGTTTTAAGAGCCAAGGAGAGGCCCAGTTAGCACAAGAATCTCCATGAGAGAGGCCAATAGATAGGATGAGGGTGGCTAGTGGGTGAGGGTGGGGGTAATAGTGGGAAATGACCAAATTGCAGATACACATTATATATGAATTGGAAGGAAGGCATAATGGCTGAAGTAGCTCCACTCCTGCTAGGATGACCCAGGTGCCCATCGACCAGATGAACCGTAGCTGCTTCTCTCTGCCCTGTGCCTACAGTGCTGGGGCAGAGAATAATAGCTAGGAGACAGGTGTTCCAATACCAGCTTAAGGGAGGAGAACTACACACAGGCCAAGCCGTGGGGCTGATAGGTGGGAATGAGGTGAAGAAGTGGGCACTGAGGCAGTCACTGCCCTGCTGCAGGTCTCAGCTTGAACTACATGTTTAGAAAATAAGATTGGGCTCAGTGGTTGCTAAGGGGCTTCTTTTCAGCCTCTGGGGCCACACCCAGCACCTCAGTTCTGTGAGGCTCTGATATGCTTACAGACCAGCCAGCCTCCTCAGCACACCTGGATCTCAACAGGAGATCAGCTATGAATTGGCATTAATGGTCTTTAAAGGGTCACTGCATACATGCTTGTCGAAGCCTCCCTCTAGACTGAGACCTACTCTACACAAACAGAGCAAGGCTCAGCTCCAAGTCACACTGGTTCCTCAACTCTGCTGGCCTACGCCAGTCCACAGGACAGGCACTTGTGAAAGGCTGTGGAACACATGCAGGTCCTAAGTATTTCACCAAATTCACAATGTGGTATTCGCCAGCATGAGAAAGGAAAGGAAGCCCATCAAAGGATGGAGTGTAAAGCCTACCACCACCTGGTAGAGGATACACAGTTGGGTGGTTCTAGGAGAGTGGGTGACAAGACAGAAGCCTACCATCATGCAGTCAGAGGACAGCTGTAGCCCGCCACCTTACTGCCAAACTGTGCTTCCTTTCTCCCTAATCTATCACTCTTGACCCTCAGATGGTGGCTCTCACCCTGCATTGCCCTTTGAGAGATAGCCTTATCTTGGCTCTCCCTCTGGCACCCTCATCCTGGACACTACCTCTCTCTTTAGGTGGGGGTGAACTGAGTGCTGGGCTAAGCTGAGCCACCTCTGGTGTGCCCTTCCTCCCCCATCAAAGCAGCTCTAACCTGGGTTCAGCTACTGTCTCCCTCTGAGTATGAATCTACACTCTGCTTCTTTGCCACACAGTCCCAGCCTAGACCCTCTCACAGAGCTCTGCTTACTTCCAAGTTGTTAGGCCCACATGCCCACCACAGCCACACCACAAGCCCTCCCTGCACACCAGGCCACAAAGAAGGAGAAAGAAACGCAACCCTTGAGGTCCTCACCAGTTCAGGGGTGAAGGTCCGGTGCGCTACAGAGTCAGCTCCCTGGTTGATGAGGCTTCTCCTTAGGATCATCACCATGGTAAGGATCTCAGGCACTGGGCTGCATCCCAGGTTGGGCACAGGCCATCTTCAGGTGGGCAGACTTGATTAACAGTGGTACCTGGGCATCCCGGAGAGTGATGTCATTAGAAACAGCTCCCCATCAGTTGTTCAGACTGGTGACAAGGCCCTCTGGGAATGGCCAAAAGTAGTCAACAACCTGGAAAGACAAAAGACAAGCAACGGGCTCAGGACTAGAAAAGCCTCTGATGTCAAGAGCATAGCTCAGCCCCTGTAATGTAGAGAACCCCATGGGGATGGAACCATATCCTTACTAAAGGAAGTGTATCTGGGAGGTCACCAAGGCCTAGAATCACTTTCTTAGATCTCTCTTACACACACCCCAGCTAGTCTTAGGCATCTAATAGCCAATGCTCTGCCAGACACAGTAACAAATTTGGATCCAGCCATGAGACACCTCCAAGACCACGGGTTCTGAGGTGCTAGCAATATGTGGTTCCTGGCAATACAGCATCTTATCACTGGCTGGGTTGGCTTTGCAGGCACGTCAAGCTCACATTAGGACAAGTTTAGACTGGCTAAGAATCAATATTCCTCATCCCCACATCCAATATCAAAGGAGGCAGGGGACCCAGAGCTGGCCACTGGCTTACCTCATCCACCTTGTTAGGAAAAATGTGACAGACAAATCAGGAAGATCTATTTAAAGGCAAGTGCCCCATCTCTAACAGTTGTAGCTGTGTCCCTTTCCCCAGAGGGGACCAAATCAGGGTGACCTATGAGCTACTACCCAGACCTCCTCGGTACTGTCATTCGCCAAAGATCATCAGGCAACCTCCTTGTTCATCATGTTCCACCAAGTAAAGGCAGAAACTGCACAGGCTTCTGGGCAGGTCTAAAAAGCCATTCCTTACAAGGTGACTTCTCTGATCTTAATTCCCCATCCCCACCAGTCAGTGGTTTGACCTTCAAAGGAAAGTTACAAGGATATAAGGATTGGAAAGTCACCGTCAAAACCTAAAAAAAATAGTAATAATAGCAATAAAGAAAAAGAAAAGCAGCTCCTAATCTGTAATTAAAAACGGAATGTTTAGCACAGGAAAATGTTTTAGAAGCTGCTGTGTAAAGACAAACTGAACCCTGGTATTTACTTCTTATCCAGCTTGTAAATCATATTTTTCTGTTTACTTCGATTAGATTTTACTGTGGGTGCTATTGAATCTGCTATTATAGGCCAGCTGGTAAGCACAGGAAAATAACCTTCTAACTTCTTCAAAAACAAGGTTCGTCCAAAGTGCAAAGTCAGGGATGGGGAGGAGGGTAGTCAATGCATTTATAAAGCTTGACAGTTCAGGGAAGGAGCCCGGGGGCCAAGAGTCCCCGGTAGCGCTAGGAGACTGCTCCATGCTTCAGTACCAGTCGGTCTACAAACTGCATCCCAACCAAGTGTGATGTGCTTAAGGAAGGAATGTCAGACCATTCCACCTAGTGCTGGCTCAGCAGCAGGGCCAGGAGTGCCCGCTGGCCCCCTGCACGCTCGGATCAGCAGGCCAGGAGGGGTGCCCCTGGACTCTCCCTTCAAAAGGGCCCTTTGTGCTGCCTCAGCAGGGGAGGCCTGATGGCAGCCATCACCTTTCTGGGTGTGAACCTCAATTCAGTTCTAGGGCAGGCAGCCATTGGCATGAGGCCTGGGAGGTAAACTCACCATTTCCTTCTCTGAGGTGACTGGTAGGCTCAGTGGTCAGAAACTCAGATCCTAAGACCAGCATATCTGGGTTGGAATTCTCACTCTGTGAGACTCAGTTTCCCTCTTGATAAATAAGAAATAACACTGGCTACCCTTAAGGTTACTGTATCCTAGGAAAGCCTTTTGCTCTGTGCCTGGTTCATCCGAGAAATCATAGGCAGTAGCTACTACCGTTAGTTTCATGGGGGAGCCTGGGAGTTCCAACCCTCTTTCCAGGGTTGGACACCCAGTCATCCTCTCCAGTTTATTTAAATTCCATCAGCAGGGGCCTGGCTGTATTAGGGTCCATCCCTCTGGTGAAACTGGGAGGCCAGTAAAAGCAATGCTCTGGAGATCTATTGCCATGGTAACATGGCACCCCTTCCAGCCACAGCACTGCACAAAACTGCCAAATGGACCTCCCCACTCTTACCAGCTCCACCCCACTGCAGCCCCTACAAAGGGGAGTTGGCAGAGGCAGCACTAGGGGTGGAGCACTGTAAGCACCTGTGTACCTGAGTGGTCAATAAATGACCATAGATCTGGAGAAGGAAGGAGTGTGGCCTCACTCACCCCTGCCCTCATAGCTCTGAAGAGGCAGCACTATACACAAGCTGAGAGCAGAGGGAAGGGCAGTGCAGGGGAGTATTAAAGCCTCCCCCTGCACAGCAGCCTAGGGCAGGAACACCCTGGCTGCCCACTCACAGGGGACTGCTTAAATAAACTACAGTAGAGTTGTGTGGCAGAAGGTGTGTGGCCTTTAAAACAGTTTTAATGAAGCAGTCAGAGCGTGATGTGGGGAATGGCATGCACACTGGCAGCCATGCACAGGACGGAGAGCTGGAAAGACCCTGAGCTCTGAGAGCCATGCTGAATGCAGACTTGATTCTGTGGCTCCCAGGAGCTGTGGCTGGCTGGCTGGCTTCTGGGATCTGCTGGAAGAGTCTTTGCGCTTTACGTGCCCCAGCACAATCCCTTGAACAGAGTGGAGCTCAGCACACACTTCTGGAATTAGGCTAAATCACAGCAGCTTCTTCGAGTCTGGGTATATATAGACCTGGAGGGCTAATCCAGACCAGCAGAGCTTGGCACAATCTGAAGTTGCCTAGGATTCTTTTGTCCAGTAGCACAGGCTAAAACGACCCCATCAGGGAATGCTGGTACCTGCCCAGTGACCTAGACCAGTGTAAATAGACCTCTTTCCAGAGAGAGAGGAAAAGCACTATGTGATTCCAAGAGGGTGGGTGACAAGACAGAAGCCTAGCTGTCTTCAAAGCTGTCTTCTGTCTTCGAGGCTGCCACTTGAGCACAGGACCTGCTTGATCCAGTTGGTTTTCTCTGTCACCTCACTTAGAGCAGCTTCTATCTACTGAGCACTATCGTGGTCTGTCTCTAAGGATTCACCAGTTCCCATTGTAGCCTTGTTAGGGAGGTGTAGGGCAGGGGCAGGTCCTTTAGTAGGTGTCACAAAAACACTGTTATAAAAGCACGTGCCTGGCCATGCCTGGCCACTCCTGTCTCACCGTATGTTCTCTCCCTTTCCACAGAATGTGATACCATTTGCCTCCAACCCTTCAGAGTTGAGCCAATTCTTCAGCCATGCCACAAAACCTTCCCACTTAATAAAGTCTATTCTTTATAAAGTTACCCAGCCTCAGCTATTTTATCATAGCAGCAGAAAATGAACTAACAAGTCAGACATTATAACTCATGCCTATAATCCCAGCATTTGAGAGGTGGGGGCAGAAGAACTAGGAGTTCAAGACCAGCTTCAGATACATCCTACCCCATCTCAAACTAACACCACCCTAAAATAAAATGAACTAACATAATCACCTACTATGCTAGTAAAAGCTACTTTACAAACCTTAGCTGTAAGGTAGGCTCATGTACCCCCATTTCATAGTCACATGAAGAAGCTCACCAGCATTGAGTCCAAAAGCTGGGATCTGGTCTTGCTGGATCAGCTCCCACACTTGTAACTTCTCACAGGTGCCCACATGCCCCCCCCCCCACATGTGCCCTTCAGAAACCCACTCAGGCAACTACTACACAGCCTAGCAATCGATAACATTCCTCAGCACTTATCCAGAAAATTAAACATGGTCACCTCAAACCCTGCCACAAATGCCGCCTTCATAACAGCCAAGTCGGGAAACCATCCAAATATCCTTCAGTGGTGAATGGTTAAACAGTGGCTCCTGCATTCTAGGGAATACTATTCAGTAGAAAAGGAAGAACCAGTCTCATACTCCATAAGCTCCCAAAAGAACTATTCTGGGCTTAAAAAGAAGTGACGCTCCTAGGGTTAAACTGCTATATGATACCATTTGTAACAAACTCTTGAAATGATAAATTACAGGACTGAAGACTAGCTGTTGTCAGGAGTTTGGAAGACGGTGGTATCAGAAAAGCAACACAAGAATCACTGGGGAAGGTGGAAGTGCTCCGACCTCCACTGTTCCATGTCTATTTCCTGTTTCTGACGTTGGGCTTCAGTCTTACAAGCTATTACTATTAGGGAAGACAGGGAAAAACACCCACACTTCAAGGCCAGAAGAACCTAAGTCCAAGCACCTGCCAGTTCCACAATGCTAACAGGGTAAGACCAACACTCGAATCCAGGCCTGCTCCTTGGCTGTTTCCCTCCCTAGCACACTCATGTTTTCTTCTCTGCCCCTCTGTTTGATACAGGGTCTTATCTTATAGACAAGACTGGCCTGAAACTCATTTTTTAGCCCAGGCTGGCCTCAAACTAATGGCAATCCTCCTACCTCTGTCCCTTGAGTTCTGGAACTATAGCTGTGCACTACCACACCTAGCCTGGGCCTCTCTCTGATACCACAGGGACAGGGACAACTTTGCTCTTTCACACAAATCCCTCCTAGCAGGAAACTGTCTTGCTTTTCTTCTATATACTTCAGTAAGGCCCGTGGGCTTACTCTCTTGAATGCAGCCATGAGATAGCACTTGCAGGCCAGGCACTTGGCTTCCAGAGAATGGTGCTGAGAACACGTGGAACATCTGTGGCAGAAATCATGCTAAATGCATTAACACACGCAGAAGCTCTGCAAACTACACAATTCCCCATGAAACTTAAGACTGCAAGAAGTCACTGAGGGAAGGCGTCGATCATCCACTTTGAAAGGTTATCCCTTTTTTATAAAAAAAAACTGACTACACTGGAAATTACCAGGACAATTGAACTTTTCCTGCTTTTAACATCTTTATTCAGTCTGTGTGGTTGTACAGGGGGTAGTATCTCAGTGTCTTAAAAACAGAACCCTGACCGGAACCTAAGTGTGGACTTGGCCACAGGCACTGATTTTCCTGACAGTCTCTTAGTGTCCCACTTCCCCTCTCATTAAGCAAAGGAAGCAGGAGGGGATGGAAGACCACAGGCCTTTGTGAAGGTCTTATACACACTGAAACTTCCGTGACAAGTTATCTGGAGAAAGGATCCAGGAACAAACTTATGAACATCTGGGGGATTGCGTGTCTCCATGATCACACCGACTTCTATCAGATTCTATAACAAGTCAGAAGCATGAGCAGAGCTGAGGCAGCTGAGTCCTGCAGGCCTGCTCCCTGGCTGCCACGAGAAGGGAACTGCATCAGTGGGGTGCCCTGCCTTGTTGATAGTATAACTAAGCCACTATGTTTGAAGGATGAGCATGAACAGCTGCTTGGGGACTTCATTCAGAGTGCTACCTTCCAGACCAAGATGACACTGGAAAGATACTGCAGTGCCAGCCCGAGGAAGGTCCTGAGAGTGTGTAGCCCCATCACAGCACACACTTCAGTTCAGCCCAGGCTCCTCAGTACTCAGGAAAGATGGATTAGGAAAGACAGGAAGAAAAGAGACAAACACAAACCTCTGTAGTCAGAATTTAATATTAAGGATCTGCTCGATACCAAAGCTGATTTAAGAAAACCCCACAGTGGAAACAGTATCCACGAAAAGCTATGTATGTATATGTATCTGTGATGTGTGTGTGTGTGTGTGTTGGGGGGGTGCACATTTTTTGAGACAAGGTCTCTCACTAAACCTGGAGCTTGCCTATCTGACAAGCCTCAACTTAGATCTACACAAAGCTTCAATGTACACTGCTTCAACTCTGAAGGCTGTCGTAGCTAATAGGTCCTGTGGAAATGGCTCAGTCAGTAAACTGCTTGCCTTGCAAACGTGAAGGACTGAGTTAAATTTCCAGAACTTACTTGAAAAGGAAGGAAGGAAGGAAGGAAGGAAGGAAGGAAGGAAGGAAGGAAGGAAGGAAGGAAGGAAGGAAGGAAGGAAGGAAAGAAGGAAGGAAGCAAAGTAAAAGAAAAGCCCATAGCTTTGTATGTAATCCCAGCACTAGGGAAGCAGAGGCAAAAGGATCCCCTCAGGCACACTGGCTAGCCTAGCCTGCTTGGCAAGTTCTGGCTAATTAGAGAGACCCTGTCTTAAAGCACACATGCACGCATGCATGCAAGCACGCACGCACAAGTGGCCACATACACACACCTATATCTACTGGTGTGCACATGCACATACCCATGCACACATGTTTACATGCACACACACACACACACACACACACACACACACACACACACACACACACACTGTTTTAACACTGAAATGGTGCATATTCCTCTTGAAGGCAGCTCTTCCTAAGCAATCTAGGGCAAGCACCAGTCCTCTAGAATATAGATTAGCCAGCAGCACAGGCCACACTGCAGGCAGCAGGAACAGACAGGTAAGGGCAGTCTTGAAGGTGAAAGGGGGATAAAAAGCCATCACTTTTCATCTTTATCTGCACAGCTCAGCAAAGTGCATATAGAAGGTCACATGTCCCAGGCATGGAGGGAGTTACACTATTCCAGCCAGAAACTGTGCTCATTCACCTTCCCAGTGCCCCCGGGCCTATGTCTCCCATTGTATGCATACCACAGCACACTTTACCCTTCTCTCCAAGCTCTATCTAATGGGTGCAGCTTAGGTGTGGGCCTGCTTCAGTCATCCTCAAACTCAGTACTGAGCCACACAGCAGGAGCCTCATCAATGTCTATCTGCTAATCAAAGCTGAGGATCAGCACCAGAAAGCTAAGAGTCTTACAGCTGTACTTCCAAGATCAGTCCAAGGTGAGCCACGTGGCCCTGGACAGCTTATACCACATTGCTAATCCACAAGGCAATGCATAGAAACTGTCCAGTGATCACAGACGTGAGGTTAGGAAATACCGTCCTATCTGGTGGGAGCACGGAAACACCCCCAGATCGACTGAAACCCTTAGCACATGTCAGAGAGCAGACACTTACTAAATCCTTGCTAACTGGCTAAAAATAAAAAATCCTGTCACTGCACTGCTGATGCTGGACACTCAAGGGATGAGGGGTATTTCCTTCCTGCAATCTCAAAGCATCTGTTGTTTGTAAATGAAGAAGGCTACCTCCCTGTGCCTGCTTCAGAATGAGGCGTGTCATAAAAGCTGTTCTCTTCAGTCATGGAATGAACACATGCTTCCTGGCCCAGCATTTTGGGTAATCAAAGTCCACTGGAGTGAGTCTCATATTTGAGGAAAGCCTTGAAGTTACAGTGCACAGCTAGAAAGAGGCCCGGCCTTTGCCTCCCTGTCCCCTCTTAACAGAAGGGAGGAACAAAACACAATAATAAATTAAGTTACTAAACCAACCCAGAACTGTTTGCTAGGACATTGCAGTCACTGGCTTAGTGTCACAGGAGTTTTCTGTTCTTCTTATGCAAACATTTCAAGAGGGAAGGGAATGACATTATTCTAAGACACAGATATGCTGTGATGGAGAGCAGAACAAGCCTGCACGGGGAACAAGAGGGCCCACGCTGTGTCTTGATCCTGAGGCCAACGGTATCCATGGCCTGTCGAGTGCTTGTTTATTGATGAGAAATAACAAAGAGATGGACGGGTTCCTATGTGCATTCCTCCATTCCTCACCACTGGCTGCGGGGAGAGAAGCCGCTGCAGCCGGCACTGTGCTAAGCCATCTCGGAAGGAAGGAAACGGGAAGAGGCCACAGGGGAAGTAGTACTTACTGACAGTGTGGAGCTACACAGAACCTTCTCCTCCAAGCCAGGATGAAGAGCAGAATGGGGAGAATAGGACTGTGACAGGACAGGGCCCTGGGGATAAGCTACAGCAATGTTAAGCCACTTAGCCTAAGACAATCATGGCCTACCTACTCTCAGTCAGACCTGTTTCTATCATACCAAACTTAATCAATCCACGATTTACACAAGAGATGAGGGGTTAAGAAAAATTAAAGACAAAACGACATTCAGACAAGAGGCAATGTGGACTGTGGGGGTGGGATGGGGCTTAGGAAGTGTGGACTCTGGCCCTAGCGATGCCACTCACGGGCCAGCAACGCCTTATCTGCCAAATCACCTCCCTTTAAGCACAGCTGCCCTCACCTGACACATGGGCGGCTGGGTCAGACTAGCTCTATCAGAAATCCAAGTACAGGACATGGCAGCTACGTGGCTCTACACCTCTTTGAGCCACAGTTTCCTTATCTGTTACATGCACATGGGAATCCCACACTGGTCTCAGAATAATCACTATACTGGGGTGTGTTCAATTCTACTATCCTAGTACCACTCACAGCTGATAGACAGTGTCCAAGGCCTCAGGAAACAGAGCAATAGCAAAAGCCAAATCCTTACTGGCTGCCACAGGGTCCAAAATGTAACATACAGACATTAGCATATTTTAGTGACGGCAAGAGCCTTCTGAATTATAAGAGTTTCTTGAGAAAAGAACAAATTAGCCATTGGCCAATTCTGACACTTCCCAGGACAAGAATTTCCTTCTCTTCCCTTACAAAACTTAACAATAACAACAACAAAAAGCTAGCCTGTGTACATATGTGTGTATGTACATTAATGTGTGACAATGCAGGTACATGCATGTCATGACACGTGTGGGGTGTCAGGTGGCAACTTTGAGTGTTGGTCTTTACCTGCTTCCTGGTTTCAGACAGGATCTTCTACTGTTCATACCTGTGTACTCCAAGCTGGCTGGCACATAAGCGTCTGGGATTCTCCCATCTCACCGTGGGAGCCCTGGGATTGACCCTATGTACGACTGCGCTGGCTTTAAGTGGTTTTAGAGATCTAAACTCAGCTCCTCAGATTTGCAAGGCAAGTACTTTACCTACTCAGCCATCTCCTCAGCCCAGGAAATGCTTATGAGGTGTAGGGCCCTTCTGTAGAAATGTTCCTTCCTTCTTGCAGGCCAACTCACCTCAGCCCGGGGTACACCTCAGCTTTCCTAACAGTATGGCTTCAGTGATCAGCCGAGCAAGGAAAAGCATGCCTGCTGCCTGCCCCTGTGCTTGAAGCAGACCCAAGGCCAAGGCACTAAGCAGAGATGTCCTCTTAACCACTGTCACTTAGGGCAATCTTTATCACAGAGGCAGAGAGGTGAGTGGATCCAACATTCTCATCCGAGCCAGGATCACACCTATTCTGTGTGTGATACCCTGGAGGTAACACTGGGAATAGACCTCTGAGCTCTGTAGGAGCCACAATAGATACGAAGGCCACCGGCTTTCCCATCCGCCGCCCACACATCCTGACCTCAGTGCACACTTTAAGACTTCCCCTTCCTGATCAGGTGGTGTCAGACCCAATCTATTTTGCAGAGTTGGTACAGAAATTAATCAGAGTAACCAATCTGATTAACCAAACTTGAGCTTTCTGTCTTTTCTTCTCTATCCAACATCACTGCAAGTTCTATGACACCTTCAAGTTCAAGAATGCCATCAGCTGCCAAAACAACATCTGAGAGGCTCAGAGCTGCCAGGCAAGTCTGTCTATGACAAACTTACAAGAACCACTAAACTAGCAGTCGCCTTGGGTCATACTGCCAGAACCATCCATCTGGTCCCCAGGATGGGGAGGGTTCCAAAGGGCAGCATCAGCTCCAGGAAGCCCACTCCCAGCATTGGCTGCAGCATCACAGCAGTACCTCTATGTACAACAGCAACCATCTGTCAGCAGACAGACCAAAATATCACTGGACTCTGGCATCTTTAGATAGAGAACGAGACTCCCACTAAAGCCTCCACTAAGTCTTAATTCTAAGCACAGCCCAGGTATTTAGTCTATTGAACAGGCCATGGAATTAACAGGAGAGATTTGGAGGAGCAGCTCTCACTGGGTCTTCCTTTCTCTGTTTGACAGGGTGTGGAGTCAGAAGAAAGGACAAGCATCTCAAATTGTGCTCCACTTCCTTCTACACCAAGTTGCCTGTAAAGGATCGGAGTATAGACCTGGGGGCAGGATCTGTGGCTGGATAAAGAGGAAAGAGCTAGCCAACCAATCACCCAGGCTAGAAGCAAGGCATCTTGGGAAGCTATCTAGTCTCTTTAGAGCCTCAAACCAATCTCTGAACATCTCTCGAGATTCAAAGGACCCTGAAAGAGTTAACCCAATTCCCAAAGATGAGTACACCATCTTCCTCATCAAAAATAACCTATGCCCCAGAAGAAACAGAAATTTGTTTTACTGTTTGTCCAAAACATACCCCAAAGTGCTTGACAAACTGCCAAGGCCGCAGCTGCCTCTGTACTACTTATCACGCTGGTGCCGCCATCCCCCAGCAGCACCATCGGAACCAGGCTTTGGTGCAGATATCCTTGCTCTCGGGAAGCCCACTCACTGCGTCAGCAGCAAGGCTCACTGCAGGCTCTGAACACTCCACCTCCATCCACCTCCCAAGCCAAGTAGTTCAGACGTGTGGCCATATGGAAGAGGACAGCTCCACAAGCCACCAACACTGCGAGCTTGAATCATGAGCCAGGCTAAGGAGGTATTTCACGCTCTCAGACTTAAAAATAACGACAAGGGTTGGAGAGATGGCTCAATGGTTAGGAGCAGTTACTGCTCTTACAGGAGACCCAAGTTTGGCTCCTGGACCCATATAGTAGCTCATAAACTTAAACTCCAGTTCCAGGGAATCTGACACCTTGTTCAGGCCTCCAAGGACTCTTGCATACCCATGGTGCATAAAAACTCAAGTAGGCTCACAATGTCTGCATACAAATAATAAATTGTTTAAATAATGATATTACAGTTAACCAAGAAAGAGATGAGCACAGATGAAATTAAATAGATAAGGACAGGTGAGAGCCTGGCACTTGGGCACAAAATCCATGCTTAGTCAACGGTATATGGATATCCTGGAAAGTCTCTCTGACTGGTAAGTGCATCGGTTGACTCAACCAAGCTTACCGAGAGAGTATCTTGGACGTACTGGGATTGTGGTAAGGTAGAAGACATGACCATCCAGAACCACATTCCCTGCTGCAGGAAGTAGGAATCAGTGATGATTGATGGGTGGGTAAATGAAATCACTGAGAGGGAAAGCTCACACCTGAGGGGCTGAGGACATGCTCCAGCAGTAAATGCCTACCACAAGAGCATGCAGACCTGAGACAGAGCCCTTGGAACATACAGAAAGAGTTGTGGGTGGTGACAGGTCTGTAATCTCATCTCTGATGAGGCAGGGACAACAGATCCCTAGGGCTCACTGGCCAGCTAGCTCAGCCTAAGCAGCAAGCTCCAGGTCCCGGGGAAGAAGAAGCTTTCACAAAAAAACAAGGTAGGAGCTGGAGTTTGATTCCCAACATCTGGTTAAAACATCTGCACACAGTGGTGTGCACTTGTAATCTCAGTCTTGGAGAGGCTGAGCCAGGCAGATTCTTGGGGCTCACTGCCCAGGTTAGTCAAATCAGTGAGCTCCAGGACTCAAGGAGGGATCTCGTCTTAAAAAACAAAGTGAATGACTACTGAATAACAACACCTAAGGTTGACCTCTGTCACACACACACCCACGCACCACAAACACACACATATACATACATCACACCACACATACACACCACACATACACATCACACACATACATATACACACACCACACATACACATACACACCACACATACACACCACATACACACCACACATACACATCACACACATACATATACACACACCACACATACACATACACACCACACATACACACCACCACACACACATACACACACACACACCACACACACACACACACCCGCACACACCATACACACACCCACACACCACACATACACACACACAAACACACATAAAATAATTTTAAAAAGAGAAAGTCCATGCTTAAAAACAAATAGTGTAACAAACCTGGACTCTGTGAGGTCCAAAACCTTGCACCACAGTGCTGTAAAGATTACAAAGCCCTCCCAGATGGCTCTCTCCCATACCCTTACATGTCCTCTGCCTGAGCAGGCCCTTGTGCACTTGACTTATTAACAAACAGGCGAACAGGCACTACAGCTGCGATGTTAATGTGGCACAGACCTATCAAGTGCCCAGAAGGAGCATCTGTCTATTTGAGGTCCCGCCGGGCAGGGCTGGTAGAGCTAGGCTGCTTCAGCCTGGCTGGCCTGGTCATGCCTGCTACTGGGTGTGGCCCAAGGGTCAGAGTCAGCACAGAAGTCTTTGAGCAATACTGACCACACCCCTGGATAAGTCTCATTCTCTGAGAGCCCACACAGGGGCTTGGGCCCCTCTGCAGAGAAATCACAAAGGCAGCTAAGTGACAAAACTGCTTCCTCTAAAACCAGCGGAACCCAACTGCTGCAGAGAGGAGCAGATCCAACCTGAGATGCACGGAGACATCATTTGCCCGTGTCCTGGTCTCAAACTGCCGCTGTTCTTCCTCATGCCCCTGGGAAGCACAGGGCCTTGAGTGCCTATCCATCCATCCTACAGACAGTTCTACCTATGTGCAAAGTACACAGGCCATGCACGTGGTGCTGCCAGGCTGGGAAGGGCCCTGACCACCTAACAGAAGCAGCAGCGTGAACAAGCACAGAGTGCCCTGTGCAAGGGCTAGGAGAGTACGGCTGCCTCCACAGAACGCCTTCCAGACAGTGCCAAGTCAAAAGGGGGGAAAGAAGAGTGGGCACAGCAGCTCCCAAGGGGAGAAACTGGGTACTGTACTAATGGACAGGCGTCCCAAAGGATATAAAGAACTAACATCGACCGTCCACAGGGAAGACCAATCGGGATCCAGGGCAGGACACTCACCAAGGAATGCCCTTTCGTGTATTGATCTATGCAAAACTACAGAACACTTTTAGAAACAAATATAAATAAAATATAAGGGCTATGGAGAGATGGTTTAGTCAGTAAAGAGTTTGGCATGCAAGCATGAGGACCTGAATTTGGAACCACAATACCTATGTAAAAAATGAGGTACTGCAATATGTCCTAAGTATACCTTAGCACAGGGTCAGGAAAGGGGGGTAGGAAAAGGTAGAGCCTGGGGCTCGCTGGTCAACCAGTCTGTGAGCTCTAGGTTCAATGAGAGACTGTCTAAAACCAACCCAAACAACATAAGGTGGAGCAGTGATTAAGGAAGATACCTATGTCTACCTCTAGACTCCATACACATACACACATGACATCCATGTCCACATATATAAAAAGAATACAGAAGCTTACCAGCTTTACAGAATGGCTTGCACACGCACGGGCTAGTTGTGCCACGTTAACAAGGAAAGCGGCATGGCTGCGGGTCCAGACTGCTTCTTACAACTGAGCTGGTGCCATGCACACACGCTGCTGTCCCTTAAACACAGGAAGACCTTATAGCCCCTAAACATTCTTTATTGTTTCCTGCCTTGAGACCTCTACTCACTGTCTGCTGGGACTTGTTCACCCTCTTCCAACTGCCCTCTTCAACTCTAAACTAACCACCTTCAAGCTCACTCTTCCAACTATAGGAAGCCCCCTCTACCCTGAGACAGGCCCTCAGGCTCTGTATCACTCTGGGCTTCAAACAAAGTTACCTGTGAGCTTCTAGAGGGCACAAACCTACCTTAACTCAGTCCCAGCCACAGTACCTAGCAGACAGAGCTACTCAGAAGATGTCCGCTGAATCTGAGCCCTTGGGAAGTGGCAGCAGGAGGAACACTAGGAGCTGGAGGGCCCCCTGGGCTACAGGGCACAACCTGATTTGGTTTTGTGTTTTTAGAAATGGTGAACACCGCACTCACCACACCAACGCCAAGTCTCAGCTTTGCTGTCAAAGAGTGCTGAGATGTCTCTTGCTTGTGGAAGTTTACATGTTATCAAAATAGTGTTATTAATTAACACTAACTCAAAACCTTAAACCTCCTCACTCACAGAAGACCAAGCTTGAAGCCCTGGTACCACAGTAGAAGAACAGGTTAGAATGCCTACTGGCTAGCTAAACAACCCTCACTCCCACCCCACATCCCCCACAGACCTTCTACAACTCAACAGAGTCTTGGGCCTGCTCACACCCAGTCATAGGCTCACACCCAGTCATATAGGCAATCCTAGAGCACAGAGAGCTGCCCCAAAGCTGTTTCCTGTATGTTCAGCTTCTAGAAAATGCTGGCTAAAGCCAGAGCAGAGGTAAGGCAGTATTTACAGGCTAGCCTTGGGCCAGGCAGAGTCCTCTGTAGGAACTCCACTCTAACAAGTCCAGAGGGCCAATGGGGCAAAGCCAGCCCAGTGTCAAGTGCTCATGCGCTGCTGCATTCTGGGTGACATCCTGCACACACCCTATCTATGTCTCCTCCTTCATGATTTCACCCTGGCATCAGAGTCCTGTCCCAAATTCAACCCGCACTGGACTGACTGTGCTGGGGACCTAATGTTCACACAGGCTAACTACAGGTGTGATGCCACAGGATGAGCATCCGTTACAGAGGGATGAGACAATAATCCCCAGAAGAGAAGGCAGTGTGAGTGTTGGGATATACAGGGGTTCAACAGTCAGTGTTGGACTCAGAGCATTCTAAGAGGAAGCCACCAAGTAACATGTCTGACACTCCATCCAGCAAGCTGCAGGAATCTGGGAGTTGAGGGCTCTCCCTTAGCTCTAGGCAGGCAAGACTCATACCAGAATTCCTCATGAGGCCCAGAGAGAAATGTCTGCTTCACAGGGTGGCCAGGGTGCCACCCACTCTCATTACTTCGTTCTGCCCTAACTTGCAGTCTGCCCACCAGACTCCAGCTTGCTTCTTCTGTAGACTTCCAGACAAATGACTGGAGCTTCAAGGCTGTTGGGTACTCAACTGAACAAAGTCAGGTGACCCAGAGGATCCTAGGAGTGTCTCCAAAACTCCCCCTTTCATACAATAGCCACATAAGGACTCAAAAGCTGCAAAACAGCTATTCCCATCTTCCAGTACAGCAGTCCCGTGCTGACCCACACGGCTCACCCATTACACCAGAGACAATACGACAATTGTGCTCTCCCCTGGGGAAGGAGAGTGGCCACACAGAGCCCCATATGAGAACATCACGATGGTCTCAAACACCACAGTCATAAATGTGTGCTCTAGCCATGTGCAGGGCACGCGCTCTCCACGTGTTCTTATAACTATGAAAGCACAAGGGCCAATGTGCCACAGCTGCTGGGAGCTGGAAGCAGAGGGCAGGGCCTTGGGACAGCAAAGGGGAGTCGTTCCAACTGCAACTAACCTAGTATCTTCCAGCTCTTAAGAAGCAGGGAAGGAAGGAAGGAAGGAAGGAAGGAAGGAAGGAAGGAAGGAAGGAAGGAAGGAAGGAAGGAAGGAAGGAAGAAAGGAAGGGATTCCTTTATCAAAACTGAATGAGTTGGCTCAGTGAGTAAAGGCACTCACTACACAAGAATGGTGACCTGAGTTCAATTCCTAGAACCCACATAAGGTGGAAGGAGAGAACCAACTCTGTAAAGTTGTTCTCTAACTTCCACAAGCATGCTGTAGGATGTGCACGAGCGCGCGCGCACACACACACACACACACACACACAATTTTTTGTAACTGAGAAGAAGGTAAAGTGACTTCCTGCTGCCTGCCAGCTAGTCCATGCTTTTCAGTGTACACAGGTCAGCCACGATTTCGTACTTACTCCAGGCAACTGAAAGTCAAATGATTTTCAGTTGTCAATCTCAGCAAGCACTAAATCTCCACAGCCACCTTCAGTCCAAGCGCTGGCTGTATTTCATGGTCTAAAGCACATACCTTCTTGGCTCTAGACCGACACTCTCCAGCCAGTATAGGGGTCTTTCACCTCCAGAAGCTCAGATAAAAGAATCCCACCACTACACAGGGTCCTTGAGTTCAGGCCACTTGGGACAATAAAGTTCCAACATGGACTGACAGCTGTTGTGGGGAAATCTTGAGCATTCCAGAGAACAAAGTCAATGCTTGATGGTTCTGTCAGTCACTCGAGCACAGTCTTTCTTGGGGAGACACGTCTTTCTCGGGGAGAACAGGTAAAATAAACCTCTCTGAGAAGCCAAGGCTTCAAACTCAAAGGCACTACAGTCATCTCCTTTGGCATGGAGGGTTCAGATAAAGAAAGTCAGGGGACAGGGATGGACAATGGGTGATGCATGTACGAGAGAACTACCTCACGAGGCAGGTGAGAACCCACAGGTCAGCCTAATGCTCAGGTTAAACACATACTTTGACAGCGGCTTCAACAGCAGCAATAGCAGTGTCACCTGGAAGCCCTTTGGAAACAGTTCCCGTCCTCAGGGAGGGCAATGCATCAGAAACACTCAGAGGTGGCCAGCAGTCACCATGCAAGTAGATCCAGTCCCAGAACCCAAGCAATGGGGATGGCCATTTGCAAAAGAGAAAACTAGGATACATAAAGGTTGCATCTCTTGTAAAAAGTCAAGAGGCCAGTAGGGGCAAGAATCCTACAACCCACCCAACACTTTCTCTGGACCAGGACCTAAGGTAAAAATGTTCCCAACTGTCTCCACAGTGTACTCAGGGACAACTCTGGCATTACTGGAACCTTTGAGCCCTAACTCCAGAGACTTGGCCTAACAAATTAAGGGACAGAACCAACCCTGAAACTTAGGATGTGCTGACCATTGTGGAAGGTGGGCACAGATGAGAACCAGGGGAGGCAAGAGGGCTCTCAGGCAATGTGACATATGCCACACATCTCTCAATTCAGCTGCAAACCGAAGATGACACTGAGGGCCCAAACAGGACAAAAAGGAATTTGCAGAGGCTCTGTGGCCAGAGGAGGAAATAACAGATCTGGGTGACATAAGACAAGCTGCTGTCAGACTTGTGGGAGAACGTGGAGAGAAAAATGTCATTCTTTTTTTTTAAAAAATCTTGTATGTTTGTGTATTTTTCTGACATCTATGTCTGTGTGTTAAGTGCATGCAGAGCCCATAGGGGTCAGCAGTGGGCATCAGATGCCCCAGCTCCTCTCAAAGAGTACTCTTAACCACTGAGCCATCTCTCATCCCAAAGAGCTTCCCCCCCGCCCCTGTTTTTGGTTTTCTGTGTAGCTCTAGCTGTCCTAGAACTCCACCTGTAGATCAGGCTGGCCTTGAACTCAGCTCTGCCTGCCTCTGCCTGCTCAGCGCTGGGATTAAATGTGTACGCCACCTCTGCAAGGACTGCTTCATTCTTAAACACGAATGGCCACTTGCACTCTTTCCTTCCACAAGTTTCACCAAGCTTCTGCCGAAAAGCACAAACTAGAAGAATCTGCAAGGCACCTTCAGTTTATCCTTGGCAGC
Source organism: Uromys caudimaculatus (assembly GCA_028551405.1). Lineage (NCBI taxonomy): Eukaryota > Metazoa > Chordata > Mammalia > Rodentia > Muridae > Uromys > Uromys caudimaculatus. The sequence continues at coordinate 64,864,752 of CM052703.1, read as the reverse complement.
TCTTCTTTATCACCAGCAGAAATTATCTACTTTATACATGGCAGCTAGACAGCCTGTCAAGAGACGTTAAAGATAAAATCCTTATTTTAGAAGGAATTGTGCCGTGTCTATGAAAATTGTGAAGGTATTTCTCAGACTGAAAAGATTAAATGGGGTAAAGCACCTTGAGGGACTTTGAGGGGAAGGGACAAAAGAATCCCTGGGTTGGCCTCATGAAGTGACCCAGAGACATCCCAGAGCTGATGGGTCCTAAGTTAAGACTGGCCCTTGAGAACATGTGTGGACATCCATTAACAGTCACTGTGGGAGCATACAATCTCCAAGCTCCTGCTCCCTTGGGAGTTTCCTTACAGGTAGAACAGTTAGGATTATGTTGGCAATGACCTTGAAGCCCGGAAAGAATAATCTGCAGGGCGTTTCTACCAGCCACTGCCATTCACCACTGCTAACCCTGCAGCAAATAACCTGGTGAAAGACGCTTTGAGTCTGTCTTAATGTCTTGACCACTCCAGCAAACTCAAATGCTTTCTGGGGCTGCACAGGGAAGAGATGTGGAGATAGCTGCACAGGGTAAAAATAACACTGTGTTCAGGAGATGTGCCTACCAACAGCAAAGCGCTTTGGGGACACATAAATGCTGTGCAGCTTTGAGGGAGAGGCCCCAGACAACAACAATAACCCTCCAGCTTATTAATAGAAACCAAAATGCTACATTATACTCTGTGCAATCTTGTGATGTTTAAATCTGTCAAGCAATTGAAACATTAGCAAGGCATGGTGGCACATGCTTGTAATTGTAGCAACTGGTAGATATAGGCAGGAAGACTAAGAATTCAAGACCAACTCTGACTGCATAACAAATTGGAGGCGGGTCTGGGCTACATGGCCTGCCAGTCTAAAAACAGGGTTGTGGGTAGGGGCTGTGAGATGGGTCAGTGGGTGACAGTGTTTGAGTTTGATCCCCAGAACCCAAATACAGGTAGGACAAAAGGGGCTAGAGGGGTGGCTCAATGATTAAGAGTGCTGGCTACTCTTCCAGAGTACCTGGGTTCAATTCCCAGCACCTACATGGTGGCTTACAACTGTAACTCCAGTTTCTGGGAAATTGGATGTTCTCTTTTGGCTCCCATAGGCATTGCACATTGTGATGCACAGACATACACGTAAGTAAAACACCAATACACATAATAAATAATATTTAAAAAATTTTTAAGTGTAGAGAACCAACTCCATAACACTTTGCTCTGACTTCCACATGTGCTCCATAGCATACACACTCACACATAATAATAATAAATAAAAATTTTAAGATAGATGATTTAAAAAATCAAAGGATGGAGCTGGAGAGAGGATCAGCAGTTAAGAGAGAATACTACTACTACTGAGGACTGAGTTCAGTTCCCAGCACTGATGTCAACTAGCTGACAACTTCCTGGAACTCCAGTTCCACTGGCATCAGACACCTGAACCCATATGTACATGCATAGATACAAACATACATACACACACACACACTGAAAAACAAAGTAATTCCAATAATACCAATAACATTGGTAAATCATCATTGGGCCAAGTGAACTGTAAGGACATCTAAACCCCAGAGCACCTGGGCATTTATACGTTTTCATACTGGTTTGAAGAGCCATATGAACTAACTCTAATCTTGGAAATCCACAGGCATATGGACTCCTCTGCATCACTCACTGGCTCACTCTGAGTTACCTGAAGGCCTCACACTAACTGTGAAAAGTCTGTGAACATCAAAGTTGAGCCACGAGACTCCCAATCCCAGGGCAGGCCAGCCTCTCCAGCCACTGACTAGAGAGATGGTGAGTCCTTTCTAGACTGTGCCATGCCTTCTAAGAGTGGGCTTACATTGTATGGAATAGAAGCATCTAAGATCTGCACCCCACCAGTTAGACATCTTCCTCTGGCCTCTCCCCTAAGGGGCATCTGGAGAACAAGAGAAGTTCCATGGCATCATTTAAGCTGGGCACATGGAGAAGCCCCTCTAGGCTGCTGGCTTTGTTGGGCCATCCTGAGCAGCTGCCCTTTTGTTCCTGTACTGCAGAGAACAGAGGATTCTACTTTGATGACTTCTGTACAAGATATAGAAACACAGGGGGAGTTTCCTTTATTTCAAAATAGCCTAGGACATATGAAAACTTCTTGTACAGTAAAAACACAGTCAAAGAGAAATTTGTATGGAGTTCACTTTCTAAAATGTCACCCCACAGAGGCCAACCTACATCTCTGACCAAAGGTCATGATAAAAAATGTGGTTGGCGAAACCACCCAGAACAGCCAAAGAGTTCTTTTAAATAACAGCTTGGTACATGACTGGGGGAAGCAGGTCTGACCACAACACAATCTAGTGATGTACACATGGACACTCAACCAATGCCAGCTCTGCAAGGGAAAAGTAGGTAAGCCCCACATAGTTGAACCAAGGTTCTTCTGCAGGCACACAAAATTCACCCCCTTTCTCGGTGTTGGGACAGCACAGTTTTCCATGTTCTCACTGGCCACTGGAAGACCAGTGGAGTGGCCAGCTGGAGACAGGCACACTGCCATGGTACAGAGGGATGACAGGAGGGCCTGTGGTCAAGTTTGGCCCTCCAAGGCTATCCCAGGACCTTTATTCCTTTGGAAGCATGAAGGAAAAGCTTTTTCCATATACATCCTCCCAACAGTCATCGTCCTCCCTTCTACTAGGCATGACTTTCATGAAAGTACTACAGGACTCGATTCACCAGACTCCTTCTGGCCTTCTCCTTTTTTCTCTCCAGCCCAAAGTCCAGAGTCCTCTCTGAATCTTATGTATGCATTTTATGTTTCCTTCTGATATAGAGGGAGTGGACATTCACATAGGCCGTATACTTAACAACAGCCTATTTCAGACTAGGATCGGCCCTGTAGCAAGCAGCTACACAGCTTTTCTCCACACTCCGCCCACCAGCAGGTACTGGTATGATAGAGAGGGTTCTGGTACTCATGCCTGAATAGCTGGCTCTGGTGAACTGGAAACCATCTTTATACCTAAAAATGACTCTGCCCCTGATCAGCCTCCCCAGAGATTACCATGTGAGCATATCCGGGCCAAGCAAGAGCAGAGTTAGCACTTGCTCCCCGCTACTCACCAGGGTGCTAGGGTGCTTGCCACTGACACATTTTCAGAAGGCTCTATGACATCTGATAGCACAGGAGCCACTGACCTGCGTGAATGAAGGAGTCCTTGCCTGTAGGAAACCCAGCCAAGGCATCAGTCAGGTCAGAGACCCTCCCATCCCAGCTCAGAAACACTGGTAGATCCTGGCAGGTCCAGATGGAGCAGCAGAGAGCACATTCGGAATACAGAAAAAGAAATGGCTGCAGATTTCTGAAGAGCCCAGCATGCAAACATACAGGGTTCCTGATATGGCTGAGCTAAAGAGGCCAAAGGGCCTGGGGGAGCTCTGAGCTGAGAGGGAGGGGCTGGGGTTACAGTCTGAAGAACAGCAGGGCTATGGACTGCTTACAGGATAGAGGTCAGAGGACAGTGCAGCACATCGGCCTAGGTTCCCTCTGCCTGGACAGATATTTCCCTAACCCTCAGAGGAAATGAGCTCATTTCCAATTCTGTGTCTTTAGGCCAAGGAGCTCTAGTGTCCATCCTTCTACCAGACTGTCCCTCTGCACTTCTGGTTCTCTAAAATTTAGATTCCCCACACACTAGGAAACCACAGGAAGGACAAGGTTGCATGTCCGTGCTTTGCAATGACAGTGGCCACTCTGTAAGTAGAATGTGGTCATTGTTTCTGAAGAACTGGATTTCACATTCCATTTCGTTTCACGGGTCCTGTGACTACCACCCTGAACAGCACAATCTGGAGTATGGAGCATCATATAAAGAAAGGGTCAGGACTTTCTGCATAGGGCCAGGCAGTAAATAGTTTAGGCCTCACAGACCACCTGGTCTATATACTGCATAGTAACTTGAAGGAAACCATAGAAATGGGCTCTGTGGTTAAGAGCACTTGTTGCTTTTCCAGGAGCCCAACAGCCACATCAGATGGCTCACATCTGTCTGTGACTCCTGTTCCAAGAGATCCTCTGGCCTCTGAGGGCAGCTGCACCCACATGAGTATACCCACCCACAGACATACATACCTACACATAACCGAAAATAATAAAAATACAATTTTAAAAATGGGTGTGGCTGTCTTCCAACATTTATTTGTAAAAGCAAGCAGCGGGCCAGATTTTGTCATCTGGCTATAGTCAGATAGTTGGCTATAGTCAGTCAACTCCTGACCAGAGTACAGGGTTGGGAGTTCAAGCCTCAGAACTATTACCAGCTGGATGAGCATGGAAATCTTGCTGAACCTTAAATTCTTTACTTTCTTAAAGGTGCCAATAACACTGGGGGTATGGTTCAATAATAGAGAACAGGCTGGCACATGTGCAAGGCTCTGGGTTGGATCCCAAACAAACACGTGCACGTGTACACACACACACACACACACACACACACACACACACACAGAGGAACAAAAGCACTCACCTCTCAAGGCGGTTAGAGGGGTTAAAAGAGAAAACTGTAACACATTCAACACTCTCCCTCTCCACGCCCTTAAATGCTGAGCTCTATCATGCAAGACAAGGACCAGAAGGGTCCTTGTGGACTAAATGGAAGCAGCAAAGTCCTGAAGGATCTGACTCATACCGCCCTGTAACTCCTCTACCGTGGATTCCCAGTCTGCTGATCGGAAAACTCCAGCCAGAGAAAGTACAACCAGTGCTCAAGATCAAATGCAATCCAAGGGCAGGACTAGAGCAAACAGAACTGGGGCTCCTGGTTCCTGGTCAGTCACCCCAACTGATGGTGGCCCTACTAAAGTGCTGCTTGACCAACTGTATCATCTGTGGGACCTCAGTGGAGGCGATCACACAGAAGAAGAGCCAGAGCTGGAGGGATGATCCAGTGGTTCAGAGCATTTGATGCTCTTGCAAAGGATGGGGGTTCAGTTCCCAACACCTACCTGGTCACTCACAACTACCTGTAACTCCAATTCCAGGGGATGCAAGGCCCTCTTCTAGCTTCCACAGATAGCAGGCACACATGTGGTACACATGAGGCACACACTCATACGAATAAAATAAAACCAAGTTTTTACAAAGAAAGAGCCAATAACATCTTAAGATTCTGACCTGTCGAGTGACCCTAGGTACTGTTCTCAGCTCCATGCCATCACCAGTGAGCAGAGGAGCACCCTTCCATGGCCGCTACCCTCCACTGTGCAGGATCATGTGGCATTTGATACGCTGGAGAACCAGGTGAATTCAGGCTGCTAAGCACAGCACCACTTTCCCATGAGGCCTCCAAAATGGAAAAGTGCTTTCCTGTCCTAGGCTAGTGCTCTCTGCAACGCCTTCCAGAGTCACACAGCTCTCCACAGGAGGAGGCCAGCTTCAACATGAACTGAGTGAAAGCTTGCTTCTTACTCTACTTGGGACTGAGCTTTAGATCCCACCCAGACACAGTACCTGTCCTTCTTCCTCGACTCTGTCTATCTACTATAGGTAGGACTAGGACTACCACCTTCTCCAGAGACACAATACATAAGCAGCTATGATCCATCCCTGGCACCAGCAGCAACAAGGGGCCTACCCCCACAAATTAAACAAAGGCGAATTGAGACACAGGCATTCAGCCTCTCAGGCAGCAGCATCAGGGCTCAGCCATCTCCTCAGCCCCAGCTCAACACCGAAAACTAGGCCTCTGTCTCCAGGGGTACTCCAAGCCAGCAGTGACCGACATCATCAGGTCCCTTCCCAACTTTAATTCCCCCAGAAACTGGACAGGAGTGGCTGTGCTTGGCTCTTCTCTCCCAAATACAGGGGGAGGACTGGGTTGGGTCAGGCATGTCACATTGGTTCAAAGCCCAGCAGGAAGCTAGCAGGCCAGGAAGCTCTGCAGGGGAAGAGAGCAGACTGCTGGCCATGCACTTATGTAGCAGAGAACCATGCCACATAACTGTGACTTCCTGCAGTCTTTTCTACAACATGTAAGAGTAGGTCTAAAATTCACACAAACTAAAAGGAAGAGCAGGCATTTCCCCAAGGCAGGTTACCCCCCTCAGCTGTGGCCTACCACACTGATGCACACAGGGTCTCACCTTCTGTTCTACCCATGGCGACCTTTAGTTGCAGTATTGCAGCTCACCTTTGGTACAATGGAAGCTCAGTCAGGCCCATCTGCCTCCTCCCTTCCCTTGGATGGGTCAGGGCCTTTGCCAGCCTTCCTGGGAATTAGATGACCAGGAGGTTCACTGCCCAATCCCACCTCAGGAGTCAGTGCTGATGAGCAACACTACAGGGCTTGGAAGAGACACCCAAAGGGCCAAGCTGGGCACTGAGCCGCTGCCCCCTCACAGGTTCCTTATTTTTCTTCCTTCTCTTCTTCTGGGCCAGAGTCACATGCCACACAATCAATCGGGCCTGGAATTTGGGCTGGCATCTGAGGGCTGTGAGGCTCAGGAGGGCCAGCCGCCAGCAGTCAGGTGACTTGGGCAGGCCGCTTCCCAGGCCCTGTGTCAGCAACTCCCCCACCCTCAAAGAACATGCTTTAACAGAGCCCAAGGGGCAGCAAAGCTTCTTTCCGATCTCATCAACATGATGAGAAGCTTTTTCCCCTTGGTGCTGGTGGGGTGGGAGCGTTCACAGTGAGTCAGATCTCTGTAATTCATGTCGGGCTGAAATGTACCGATATAGTACAGGCGCGAGTAAGATGCAAGCCTCTCCTGCAAGTCCCAGGTGCCCCACTGAATGCTCCCTGTGACTAAAATAAACTAAATCAAGTCACTCTGGTCATACAGGCGGTGCAGGGATAGCCTTGGGCCTGCTCCAAGGTCAAAGGGCAAGACCCTCAGTCAGTTGTATCACCAACAAGATGGCACCTAATGGAGCCTACTGGAGAAGATGGACTCCTTTGGCTTGCTTTCCAGAGTTGCACAGATATCCATATGGGCAGGCCCACTGCCTGTGTAAACTAGGTCTTACTCATCAGGTGGAACCTAAGCACCTGATGCTGCTACCCCTCATCTGCCCCTTGCCTTTGTGGACCACATCCTTCCTAGGTCATACAGTGGCCTCCTAACTGTCTGCTCCTAGCCTGCCCTGTGCCACCACTTCCCAGACACAGAGCCTTCAACCCTGCAATCATCAGCTTGACATTCCTAGTTCACAACGCTGGGCACTCCGCAGCCAGCCTGGCCTTGACCAACTTAGCTTTCCCATCTACACATGTTACCTTGGTGCCCAACATCCTGAATGCCAGAGAGATAGTTTCCGGCAACTGTTGTCCCTTTTGCACAGACAACTGTTCTCCAGGCCTGGCTAGTTCCTCGTCTCCAGTCTTCATCTGTCCATATCCCTGCTCATCCCTAAGATTCAAGTCAAATGCCCCCTCTTCCAAGGGGGTGGCCTCGCCTCTACCCCTTAGCTGGCTCCGGGTGACGTCCCTACAACTTCCAGGGAATTGTGTGACTCTTGTGTACCTGTGTCCGCACACCTCCACTACAGTAATCGCACTGTGTGGCCCTCCACAGGAACCCTATAAACAAAACCGCACTGACTAGCCGGGCAGTGGTGGCGCACGCCTTTAATCCCAGCACTTGGGAGACAGAGGCAAGCAGATTTCTGAGTTCGAGGCCAGCCTGGTCTACAGAGTGAGTTCCAGGACAGCCAGGGCTACACAGAGAAACCCTGTCTCGAAAAACCAAAAAACAAACAAACAAACAAAACTGCACTGACTACCATGACCCAAGCCTCCATGATGTGGAGCTAGGATTTGAGGTTCTCAGCTCTCAGCTCTTTGGGGCCTAAGAGTGTGTCAGACAGGTATTTACCAGATCTGACAAACTCAGTGTAGCTCTTATACCATCACTATGACAAGCAGGGTCTGTGCTTCCCACAAAACCAGTGACAGGTTGGAAGGAGGAACACAGTAAGACAGAAGACTAAGGCCAGCCCCCAAACGACAGCCCAGAACCAGAGCCCCTCCCAGAAATCCATAAGTCAGTCTTCCTCTGTCAAGGAATGTCTCTCAAAACTGCCAAATGTACAGAAGAAAATTTCAGTATGTACTTGGATAGATATGGTGGTAGACACCTATAATCCTAGTATTCTTCCTGGAAACTGAGACGGGAGGACCACAGAGCCAGCCTCAGCTACATAATGAGTGTGAAGCCAGCCCAGAGAAAACTGTTTCACAAAACAAACAAACGGGGAAAAAGAAAAAACGAAAAAAAGAAAAAAAAAAAGGAAAGGGAAGGGAAGGAAAACCATGCCTGCTCTGCCCTCCCCACAGGAAGCTGAGTTATGGCTGATAGTGATGTAATACTCCTGAGACACAGAGACTTCCACATGTATACCATGGCAGGCTACACACACACACACACACACGCAAGCACGCACGCATGTGGATGTGCGCACACACAGACACATGCACACACATGCCCCCAAAGCCATCAGAATTATGAACAGTGCCTGAGGAACAGTACCCTAGGTTGACCTCTGGCCTCTGCATCCGTATGCATATGCACATGTGCCTACATAGAGCCACACTTGCACACAGGGAATGGGCAACCTGCATCAATGGAGGCACTGTGAGCACACAGGCTCTGCCCTGTGTCACTGGATCAAGTTGTCGTCTGACTTCCACAGGAGTTTGGCAGGCCACCCACAGCTTAGTTAAACTCCTGCTCCTTGAAGGGACTGGGGTTGTGTTCAGGCGGTGGTGGGGTTCTAGAGGAACTGGGGAGAGTGCTCCAGCTGAACCACAACCTGTACTGCGAGAGTGCTGACCTGCCCCCAGTGTCAGTGATGCCCCACAGAAAGCGAGTGCCTGTCAGTGTGATAACAACTTCCAACTCTGATACCAAACCCGAGAAGTGATGATAAATGGGCCCCTCTCCCTCTGCCCGGATAGGCACGCCCAAGGTTTCTAGAGAATCCACTCACATTGGTCAAGCAGAAAGGAGCTGAGAGGAGCCAAGATTCTGAGGCCACATCATCATCATACATACATACATTTAATTTTCTGAGCCAGGCAAATTCACTTTTGGTAAACATAAGACTTAGTTTCTTAAAAAAAAAAAGCTGAAAGATTTCGCTACTTTTAGCTCTTGTTTTAAAACACACACTAAAAGCTAAAGTATAATGCATAATTTCAACTCATCTCCCTGAAAAAGCCATAAGCCCTAAGGTTTGAGTAAAAGCCCGTCCAGAAGAGTTCAGCTAAAGACCTCCCAGCCTTGCCCTCCTGTGTCCTTTACCAGATGAGCCCAGGAGTCCTCCGACTGTCCTCGAGATGACACATTTGCCACTAATGGCCATTGGACTCTAGGCATCCCCAGCCCACAGGGTGAAGGTTATCATATTCCAGAGGAGGGAAGTCAGGGAGGCAGAGACACCTGCTCTAGGGCACACAGTCAGTACACAGCAAACAGTGGGTCTGAACTCAGCATCTGATTCAGGCTACACAGTTAGCACACAGGGAACTGTGCTCTGAATTTGGTACTGATCCCAGAGATGAATGCTGTCTTTGCCTGAAATGATATGGGAATGGTTTCACCTATACTTTGCTCTAAGTTCCCGTGATAATGAACAGTCCCCGCTTCTTCCCACTCACTGGTTGACAAGTAGACTGCCCTGGGCCCATGACAGAACCTCTGTCTGCCAGTCATCTCCTATTGTACATTCCCTCCATGTGGCACCACCCTCCTTCTGCCAGGGGCTTCACGAACAAAACAAAACAAACAAACAAATAAAAAAACAAACCCTCACCTGATCTTCTTAACACACTGGAGACATGCCAGCCAGCCAATGAGCCTGAGGCCCAAAGACAGTAGCAGACAAATTAGGCCTAACTAGGAAGCAGTACAGTACCCAGGACCTTACAACTGGGAAAGTCACATGGCTGCCAGGGGGACTTCATGGAGACACAACTCCCAGGACCCAGTCCCTAGAACTATGACAGAGAGGCCACCCTGCATTCTCTATACCTTTTAAAGACCCAGAATCACAGACACACACCCCACTCCCTGGCACCAGGAGACAGTCCTCCCTCCTTCACCCAGAAGATGACAAGCAGCACCTGGGCATTAGCTTTCACCTCTAAACATGCAGAAAGATTGTTGACAGTCGGCCTGTAGAACCTTCCTCTGATTCCAGGTCTTTGGCCAGTGTGAACGCCAGAGCAAGCAAGGCCTCCTCCAGCTGGGCTTTTTGTCTGGCAGGGTACTTTGTGCTTCAGCTTGGGAGGGAAGGTAGTCTCCATATGACAAGGTGAATGGAACCAACAGAAGGAATCTACCACACAGATATCCAAGGCCCCCCCTGGCAGGAGTGCACGCTGCTTATAGCAAAAAGTCTGTTTCCTTAGCACTGATGGGGAAGGTACGGCATGATAGGAGTACAGGGCTGAGATTAAATCCCAACCACCTTCTCAAGAGGGCAAGAGATTCCTCTGAGCAATACCATGGGGCCAGTACGCTGAGCAACAAGTAAACTAATGAAGTAAGTTGACCATCTCCAAGCTGGACACTCAGCAAGACCCAGGCAATGTCTACAGGATAAACGTGGGAAAACCTGTCTTGGAGAATCGCCCTCTCCGTGCCCTGTACCAGGCCCAAACTAACCTCACTCACTGCCACAGAGACTTGGGGGCTTAAAGGCCAACACCTTTTTCATGGAGCATGTCTTGCCCTGGCTTCTGGCCTTTCCATCCAGTCCCATCTCTCAGTGAGGAACACTAGAGTTCTGGCTGAGCACACTGAACTATCCATCCACCTTTCAGGTAAGCATGGGCCTGCAGAGAGGCAGAAAATGGCTCTGTCACTCCCCGAGAGCAAGTGAGTATACGCAGATTGGTTGAAGAACTCTGAGTGGCAGTGATCTGGTCAGCCGGCACCTGTGTGAAAGCAGATGGCCTAGGGCAGGGATGAGATCCCAGGAGAAGAGATGACCGGGTGAAGACTCAGGAGGTGCAGGCCCTCTCAGGAGTCACCTTCCAGAGTGCTAGATCTCTCTTCTTTAGTCTGGACTGGGAGGTCAGAGAAGCTCTCTCTCTAAGGAAGGCCACAGGCCAACTCTACACACTGTAACCCTATGAACAGCTTTGAGGTCTGACCCTCATTTTCGTAGAAAGATTACTGAGCTGTGTCCTGGACCTAAACTACATCCTGCCTCCCCTGAAAGCATCATGTGTTACACCTCCAGAAAGCCCAGAGGAAGCCTGCTTAAGAGAACCACTCGGAAAACACAGCCTGGGCAGCCTCCTGTCCTCTCCACCACTGAGGAAGGTAGCTCAGAAATCTCCAGAACCCCGAGCAGCAACTGGGTGGCCACAACAGAAACAGGAACTACCTGGATGCCGTCCACAGCGGGCACCTTGCCCAGAGGTGAGTACCTTTCAGATTCTTCTTCACAGAGACAGAGGCAGCAGTGGAAAATTCCAAAGGCTTTGCTCCACTCCTGCATGAGAAGGCCCCTAATCCCCTGCTAAAGAGACCAAAGTATGGTAGGGTCTGCCCTGTTCCTCAGTCTCCAAAGTCCAACAGAATCAACTCAGGAGCATTGGAAATACCAGTGCTTGAGTCTCCCCATCCCCCAACCCCAGCCATGCTTGAAAGTCATGACATAATCAGGCAACTGGAATTTTTTTTTTTTTTTTTTTTTAAACCTCTACAGTAAGTAATTCACAGCCATGCAGGAGAGTGACTACCCTGCCATCTAGAAATTCAGCACACAGGGATCTAACACACACACACACACACACACACACACATACACACACACAAATTCTTTAGAGAAAAAAGGTTGGAGACCTAGGCAGGGAAGCCTTGCTGAAGACCACTGCCCCACAGCACATGCACACACTGGATTGCTTGCACTGAACCATCTGTCTGGGGATGAGGGGTCTCTGCCCAGCCCTGGCAGGGGCAGACCCAGTCCCCTGTGCTGGCAGATGTGCAACTGTGTTCTCTGATTACTTCAGACATGTAAACAAAATATGATACTTGTACAAACCTGGGGTGGCAAGCACCACAACATAATTTACTTTGAGACATCTGAATTACAAATGCAAAAAAATTAAAAAGCTAGATTTAAAAAAAAAAAAAAGAAAGAAAAGAAAGAAAGCCCACACGCCTTTGGAAACCCTTTTAACAATCTTTTGAGTGGAAAAATGGAATCTGAATAAACGGGGAGGCTGGAGCTGCCAAATTTACTTCCTGTTTCCCCCAGAAGGTCACTGGGAATAATTACATTTTCTTGTGAATCTGTCTTTTGTAAAGTTCAAGCAAAACATCTCAGTCTCCCCAGCTAAGGCCCTGCCTTTGGCCTGCAGAACTCAAGAGTTCAATTAAAGAAAAAGGGGGGTGGGGGTGGGGACACAGGACAGGGAGAAGCATGGAGAAACGGGCAGTTAAAATGTGTAAGTTTTGCTGTTGTGCTAACAAGACTAAACAAAATTTATGCTTTGAGATAAAACAGAACCTAGTGCCTCTAGCTTGTGACACTCAAGACTGATAGCAGGGTGGAAGAGAAAGCAGGCTTTTTAGGCAGCCAGACTCAGCAGCTGCTACTGGCTTCTCTGCCTTCCAGCTGTGTGGCCTTGGACCAGGTATCTGGTTTCTCAGAGCCTCAGTTTCCTCTGTGGAAGTGCGGGCTGGCTGTGCTCGAGGAGACCAGGCTCAGGAGTGCCTTCCACACCCCGTGGACCTTGTTGAGAGTCTCACGCCAGCATGCATCTATTGGGCTACAGCCTTGGGGGCAGCATTATGCCAGCACTGGGAGAGAATCCGCTTCTTTGTATAGCACAAGAAGGGAAAGAGTGAGAGGAAGAGTCAAATGTCGGCCTGCCACCCCATCCTGGGGTCAAACGGGCTGTTTACCAACATGATTTGCTGTCACCCGCCTGAGAGTGGTACAGTGGAAAAAGCCCCCCTAGAGACTCACGAATGCCTCCGAGGTTTGCTCTCTTTCCTTGTTGTCCTAGCAAGATCTGGCCACACTGCTCCCATCCCCCAAGCAAAAGGCAGCTTCCCCTCCAGCCCCCACAGCAGGAGAAGAGAGACCGGTTAAAAGAGTGGGGGTGCCGGTCACACTTCTCTGTAACCCCTGACGTGATGTGAAAGTCTACAAGGTAGACCCTTTGAAATGCAAAATCTTGGCGAGTCCTTCAAATGTGTTTTTATTTTCTCGGGTTCCTAAGGCTGCTTGCAGACCCACCCAGCAGCCCTTTCCCTCTCAATCAATTGGCATTTAACAACCACCATGGGGGGAGCTGGGGGAGGACGATCAAGGACATCTCTATTTTTTTTTTTTCTTTTTCAGAAAAACTCAAGTGTCTCCATTCACTTAGGGGTAAGGGGACAACTCTGTCCTTGGCTCCATCCTCCCAGCACCCCCTCCAAAACATCCTGAAGCCAAATCTCCCCCATTTTATTCGCAAAGCATTAATTTCTGCTCAGAACCTCAGAGCATTTTCATAGACGAGAATACAGATTCCCTCTGACCCAGGTTCCTTAAGATTAAGACAAACACCATCAAAACCATAACCCCAAACATACAAAGGCCAAACCTTCATGCAAAACCACGGGCACTAGAGGTCTGCATTAAGTCAACCCAGTTACCTTTAAGGCAATGTTGTTTGGCAAAGAACATTACTTCAGCATAGGAAGAACCCTAGGGAATGGAAGTTGCTTTTGAATATAGACTTTTCACTGGCATGGTCATTAATCATGTTAATGTAAACTATACTAAAACAAAAATTTCCTAAGCAAGTCTCAGGGCACATCAGCATATCTAAGCCTCCCGGTTTGTTTCCAAAGTTCACAATCCAAGCAAGCAATGAAGCTACTGTTAATGGGGTCAGCTATTACTAAGCAGTCCCCAACCCTGGAGAATAATAAAGGTGATTGGAGTGTGTAGAGAAAAAAAAAAAGACCTTCATAAAGTTAGGCAGGAAACAAACAGAAATTAATCAGAGGAGACGAAGTGCACGAGTTTTGGGAAAGGGTATCCACTGAACAAGTGTGAACCCAAGCTCCTCTGGGACAATGTTTAAGAAGGAGAGCCCTCAGCATTTCTGGCAGCACCCAAGTCCCTGGGCTGTTCTCTGTTTCACAGTGTGGAGGGCAGGGCAGCAGCTGGTCGAAGAGAGAAGAGGAGGAACTGAGCCCAGCAGAGCCAAGCGGTGCTGAGCCCAGCCAGACCCAGCCATGTGCTTCGAGTTGGCAACAAACTGGTTCTTTCGAGAGAGGAGGAGTCTGACAAAAAGGACAGCTGCAGCAAAGCAGAAGCAGAGAGGCAATAGCCTCCAGAAAGCCCTGAGATTGGGGTTATCCCATAAGTTAAAACAAAAAACAAACCACCTTCGGGTTTGCAGAACTACTTAATCTATTAACACTCCCTCCCCTCATTGCAGGATCAATTAAACAGAGTCTATTCACATCTGGTTTCCATCTAAAAGCAAAACTTGTACTATCAGCATATTACATAACAAATTATGCCTGCAGGTTTCTTTTATTACACATCAGAGAGGTGTGCACGGTGGTGGTGGTTGTGCCGACCTGAGTGTTTATTTCAGTTGCCCCCCCCCCCCCTTTATGGGCACAAACAAGTTTTCCAGATTGTGCATGATTTAACCCTAGAAAGTCTCATGCCTGAATGACACATCAGCTGGGACAGAGGACCCAGCCCTCAACCCTCAGTGCCAGCTGAAGAGGAGAGGCTGAGAAGGGTGTGCATTTTCAAGAGCTCTGAGGGCAGCAGATTGCTCCACAGTGTCCCCTGCTGACAGTATTTAAACATAGCTCCCTCCTGAAGGGGGAGGAGAGAGAGCCAGCTTTTGCTGAGCTCCCATTGTGGGTCAGACACCAGTTCAAGGAACTCACTTAAAACAAACCAGTTTCTCTAGAACTACGGGATAGAGATGCTAGGGGATACCAACTAACAAGGGGCAAAAGAAAGACTAAGAGAGAGGAACAGAGGACGAGAGGGAGGGGGAGAGGGGGCGGTTGGGGGAGAGAGAGAAGGAAAGAGAGGAGGCAGGGAGGGAGAGAGGGAACGAGCAAGCAGGCACCCAGGAAGGGCTTCCTGTAAAATGTTAGTTGAGTGACTTCTCTATGAAGACCTTGAAGTATCTACCTAAAACTCTTTCCATAACATACCTACCACACTGAAAAGGGGAGAAGCTGATTAGAGTCATTATCAACCAAAACAGTGAATATATCCTGCCTTCACCAACCGTAAAGTCCATGTCTGCAGCAATGACACAGCCAGCGTTTCCAGAATGCTTGCTTCGATGTTAAAATGAACGCACATCACACTCTTCTAAGGGGGAGGGGTGGGCAGCAAGTCCTAGAGCAGAGCTATTTTGCACTGGTCTCAAGAGCATCTTGTTCCCTATGTGGACATTTGGGAGAAAACCGCAGGCATTCCCCAAGCTTCTTAGATTTCTTGACTACCACAGCATCCAGAAACTGGATCAGCACACCCCTGGGTCTACAACTACAGTTACTAACCTTATGACTCAAACCTTCTTTCACTAAAAGGAGCCTATCACCTGGAACAAGTTTTCTGCTAATCTAGCGCACAGCAAAGGGGGGAGGGGGAATCTACAGACCTTCAACTCACTGTCAGAACTGTAACCGAGATAAGTCCCTGCTAAGTGGACAAATTAAAATGAAACCAAAACCTGGCCCAGTCAGGATCCTGAGTTTCACGGGTGGGCAGACTCCATTCTTTCCCCGAGGCCTCAAATCTAGTCACATCATTCAAAACGAGAGTCCAGGATTCAGCAAGGAAGGATTCCCCCTTCCAGGCGTGGAGATTGCTGGGAACACATATGCTAGCATGTCATTTGGAGGTCTGCTAATATGTTGAAGGAGCACAAGACATTTGCCTGGCTTCCTGGGCCAATAAACAATGTCATTCCAACTCTTGAAGCAGTCAACAGAAAGCAGTCCTTTTTCTCCACCGTCCAATAATTCAACAAACATTTGTTCCTGTTGAACCACCACCAGCCTAGCTCCATGTGCACCACCAACTCCTGCGGGACAAGTACCGAGGCGGCAGCGGCGGCACAAATGGGGCCAGGATCTGAATGCAACCCACGACAGGGGCCACTTTTCCAACACCAGAGTCCTGATTCTACCGTATGGAAAACTCAAGAGTGTGGCCTATAGGAGGCAGAATCCCATTCACCAAATGCTGCAAAGAGCTTTTCTTTGTTCGCCACGGTACTAAGTACAGTGCGTGTTAATGAACCCGGCGGTCAGAAGGAGCAAGCCCGGCACCGTGGGGTGTCCGAAGGCGAGGATCCAGAGCAAGCCTGCCCACGCAATTCCTGTCCCACACGCCCCAAGCACTGTTCCCCTAGTCTGGAGGTGAAAGAGGAGCGTGTGTGTGTGCATGTGTGTGTGTGTGTGTGTGTGTGTGTGTGCGCGCGCGTGTGGGTTGGGGGGGGAGGATCGAGAAAACACTTGAGTCAACTCAAACCACTCTCTTCGGATTCTGGGTTTCCAAGTCTCTTTCGTCCCGGTTCCACCAAGAGAAACCCCTAGCTGGGAACCTGACTCCCACCGGCTCGCAAATCAAGGATTGGCAGAAAGGAAAAAAAAAATGTGACTAGGCTAGTATCCTGTGACGGACAGCCTTCTTCGCCATGTGCAAAAACCACGCCGGCACAGGCGACCCCCCACCCCCTTACTCCTCAAGCCCTGGCCGCAGCCACGCCGCCTGCTTCCCCTCCCTAGGCAGAGCGCCCTCTCACCCCCATCGACACCGCGCGGGTCAGCCCGGCAGCCTTGGAGTCGTCCCTGAGCGCCCGCATCCCAGGGGTGGCGGGTGTAAACTTCCGTGAACAAAAGAGTTGTCTGCAAACGATGCGGAACTTCGGGGCTCAGCGCCTTCGCTGCTGCCACAAGCCAGGGCTCAAGTTGAGCCTCAAAGAAGGAGGCTGCCCGGGACGCAGCCGTCTCCGCGGCTGTCCGCAGAGCGCAGACTTTTCTGCAGCGCTAGGTTTGCTCTTCTCCCGCCAGCGCGCTGACAAGTCTCACGCCTGCACCAGGGCGAGCAAGAGTCGGCGCCGGCAGAAACCACCCGATCCGCCGCCTATCAAGGAGACAGGGAGAAAGAAAGCCAGCAACATTAAGGAAGGAAAGAGCGAGCGAAGCGCACGCGAGCCCAGCTTCCCCCGCCGGCGCCGGGGAGCTCGCACCAACCCCGCTCCGGACCAGCCCCCAGACGCGGTTGCCCAGCCGGGTCGCTTACTGTGCGCGCCGGACGCGGGCCGTCACTGCTAGCGCTCGCCAAGTCGTCCGGACTGCCCGCCAGCGTCTGCCGTGCGCACGCTCTCCTGCGGGCGCCGAGCGCTTTGTACCGAGCGACTCCGGGGAGGAGGAAATCGACTTGTCACTTCCTGAACTGTTTGCAACTCGTCCCTTTAACCGACCTCGGCCAGGCCGCCAGTGCCCGCCGCTGCCGCCGGGCCGCCCGACCGCGGCTGCGTGAACTCGGTGGCGCTGTGCGGGCGGCGTCGCGGCTGGGGAGCCCGGCGTGCCGCTACGAGGCGCAGTGCGCGCAGCCGCCGGTGGGCGGGGAGTTGGGGGGGGTCACGGCGCGCCTCCGTCAGGGCTGCCGGGTATCCAGTGAACCCGCACCGCGCACCCCTCACGCCTGGAGGCCCGGGCCTGGGGAAGTAGCACCGCACAAGTCAGAATTGAAACTCAGGCCTCGTGGGCTTCAGATGACCAGCTTCCGGGCTTGGCTTCGCAGTTTAAAATAATCTGTGGCGAACAAGACCGCAAAGAGGGGGCGGACCCTGGAGTGGCCACACTTTAGAATAAAGCACTATTCCTGACTCTGGGTGCGATCGAAACTGAGGAATTTGTACTTCAGATGCCACATCCATAATACATGCAACTGGGGAAGGAAGGATTTGTGGTTGCTAAGCAGAGGCAGGGCATGTTTAGTTCTGTAACTTAGGATGTTGACTTAAGTGCAGGAATGTAACCGTGATAGAATAAGCAGAGTATTTCCATTGTGCAGCTCACCTGGGGGAGGGGGACAATGTTCCTCGTGAAATGAAGTCCTAGATTTCCCATCACTCCTTCCTGCTCATGTGTTATTAACCTTATCCAAAGAGATTTTTTTTTTTTTTCAAGACAGGGTTTCTCTGTGTAGCCCTGGCTGTCCTGGAACTCAATCTGTAGACCAGGCTAACCTCAAACTCAGAAATCCGCCTGTCTTTGCCTCCCAAGTGCTAGGATTAAAGGCGTGCACCACCACTGCCCCTCGAGATATTTTTTTAAGAGTTCTGTTTTGTTTTGTATTTTTACATCCCTATGCCTGCTTTGCGTTCCCTTTTGCCAAAAGGAAAAAAAAAAAAAAAACACCTCATTACTTTACATGGATTGTGTCTGCACTATTTGAATGGTTCTATTCATAATCAGGAAACTTTTTCTATTGCTTCGAGGAACATTAATTGGTTTAAATCCAATGTTGCAATCCTAGTATCAAACCTAAATGAACAATTAACTATTTGAGTTTGTGTGCACTTGGGAAACTATTAGATTTCATGGCTATTGGTGAAATATTTAAGTTTGTCACCACACTGGACCTATTCTTTTCAGAAAAGCATGAGCTAACATATTTCACACTAACTACAGCTCATTCCAGAAGTTCTACCATAAGATTAAGATGCTTATCAGAAGAAAGGATGTCTTCTGTTCACCTCAGAGAGATGATGTGAATATAATCAAATCACTCTAAGAAGCCCAACTGTGCTAATGCACAGAATACAAAGATGCTGATACCCATAATACATTACTTCCTTTTAAGAAACATATTAAGGGCTTTTTTTTTTTTTTTTTTTTGAATAAGAACCACATGTTCTGTCAAAAGAAGGACGGCACATGGGAAAAGCAGAGGCTACTATAATACACTTAAGGTCATTTCCCGAATGCCACCATATCACAGCACAGCACTACCATCTGAGCCCCCAAGCACTGTAAGAACAGAGTTTAATGCACTAACATTTTTATTGGGAGACCTAGAGTGACTCCTGCTGGCAAACATTCCATTTATCCCTGCAATTACTAGTTCATCAGGTCAACTTAAAAAAAAAAATCAAGATGCCAGGGGTCCTATGCCTGGAAACAATTATTGCAACCATTATTCTTGTTGCTTTCAGAACCATGTTAGTCTCACGAAATTCCAAAGATGGGGGTTATGGGTAGCTCCTCTGTTCTAACCCCTCAGTTCCCAACCCTCAACAGTCTGTTTTTCTGGTTCTTAGCCTTTCTTGACCTTGCCTAGGACTAAAATTCCTGCTTAAGGAGCTGGCTGACCAATGGAGTTGTCTAAATCTGAATCTTCAAGACTAAAAAGACACATACATTAAGGCTTATGCCAGTTTTCCATAAATGTCATCACATCTTGGTTTCTTAATGCCAAATGTGATGGCTCTTTATTATAAAAAGCCCTGTCCATTAGGTTGCTGTATTAAAGTTTTGTTTAGTTCAGAACAGACACAAACCCAGTCAACTGCATTTAAGATTAGGTAAGCAGCAACTGAGAAGGAGGAGGGGAGCTTAACTGTCTACTTTTTGTTCGTGCCTAAATGGTCAACCAAATCAGAACCAGATTTAGAGTACAACCAGATAGCTAAACACAAATTCACAGGCCAATTCAGAAATAAATCCACAAATCTAAAAAATGACTACCTGTAACTGCCATTATCTTCAATAAATACTAACCCGATTTAGACCATGCAACACCCCAGAAAGTATAAAATGCAGGGATTACTTAGTCTCTCACTCTAAGACCAATATGAGACACAGAATAAAGCAATACTGGTTCTTTTGGCTTTTCCCCAAAAGGAAGCCTAGCAAATATAAGGCTGCTTGTGTGTATGGTATGCATCAGTGTATCCTTCACTGAGGATCACTGTTACAGTTCCCCAGTTCCAAGCTTACAGCTCTTAAGCAACAGGAGACAATAAAGATGTATTTTAGTAAGAACGGGTGTAACCAACTATAACTTGTATCAACAAGCTAATGAAATGTTCACCTAAGCACATCTGTGGCAAGGAGGGTGAAGGTTGCTTTTGATATGCACTAAGGAGTGTCTAAAGCAGTTAGTGTTTTATTTCTATGCCTTTAAAACCAAATCAATGTGGTGCTCAAACAACAAAGAGCTAAGCTTTGAGGTTTGAGTTGGTGCAAGTAAATGGTCAGTTTCACATCTATCTGTACCTATGTCTAATAGCACTCCACTAAAATTATAAGAGAATAACCATAGGAATTCATTTAGACTAACAAAGTGAACTAAACAAAGGTCAGATGTGTTTGTTATACTGGGCCCACAGAGTATGCAGATGCTCGTGTACCCTTTCATTCAGCTTCTAAAAGCCACCGCGCCTCTTTGTCACTCTGTTGTATTAAAAGCCAGTCACTCACATTTCACACTGTTCTTTCTACATCTGAAAAGACTTTTTTTTAAAAAGCAAAACCTTTTAAAATTGCTTATAATAGATTATGGAAAGACAGATGTCACCAAATCCACCTGAAATGTTATCAAAGAGATTGGCTTCTGAAAGCAAGTTGATAGAATATACTTCTTTGGAAAGTATGTAAACTTTGTGGTCAGAGTTATAGGCCAAACCTCTGAGCCCATCATGGGGTTTATTTTCATACACAGATCTTACTCAAAAAAATCTGCAATTTTTCTAACATCTACAATGAATTACAACTAATACCTATTAAACATGTTATAACACATTAATCCTTTGGTTCTTTCCTGTGCTTTTGTCGACCATGAAATGAGTTCCAAATCTAGGGATATAACATATACATGCTAGATATACAAAACACAGGATATTTTAGCCTATTTAGAAGCATTTTGATTCTTAAAAGAAAAAATGTGTTTTTTTTATTCAAAAATTATCCAAATTTATTTCCATTGAAAAATAACCACAGCAGTGAATTTAATGATACCAAGCTCACTCCTTTGATATAGAATAAGAGTTGAAAGCAGCTTGGAGAGGAAATCTGCACATGAGAAGCAGTGCCGCTTTGTAACTGAATGTCTAGCACCATTGAGGTATGAAAGCATGCCAGCTGGGGCGGCATTGTGTGTCACAAAGTGTGGGTTGTAAGCCTATGTCCTGAGCACAAACCCTGGTTTCCAAGTTGGCAGGTGCTGAAAAGACAGCAAATGTCACGCTTGCAACTCACTGGATGGAAGACCTCTGGGTAAGGCAAGCTAAAGGCTAAAAAGAACAGAGCGAGAGTTAAAACTTGAAAACTCAAACAATTTGGTAGTAACTTGTTTTTTAAGTTCCTAGTGACTATTATTATTATGTGCTATAAGAAAGCACAGGGATGAAAAGCAGGCATTAAAGCTTATTCACAGTAAATACAAACAAAAAAGTGTAATAAAGGAATTCAGTCACTAGAAAACTGACTAAACCAATCTTACTATTCTAATACTAAACTTCAAAAAACAAAACCTAGGGTGCTGGAGAGATTACTCAGCAGTTTAGAGCACTTATTGTTATTGCAAAGGACCTGGGTTCGATACCCAGCATTTAATGGTGGCTCACACTATCCATTAACTCCAATTCCAGCAGCTAAGATGCCCCCTTCTGGCCTCTACAGGCACCAAGTACACATGCAGTACAACATACACATGTATAGGCAAAATATTCATACACATGGAAGTAAATAATTGTAAAAAAAAAAAAATGAACGAAAGCACATCTCTGATGTATTTGTGATGATGGCAACTGAAATAGATGTTAGTGTCACTACACACAACTAGCCATCTATAACCGCTTACCTGTTACTACACCAAAAACAGCCAGAAACAAGGCACAGGATTTTCATATTGCCCTATGCTTAATTTAGAAACCATTTCAACTGTACTCCTGAACTATACTCACATTCTGATTTCAAGTAAAAACACAACTTCAATTCTTTTCTTATTCTTTAAAATTCATTTAGCATTTGTAATACAAACCCAAACCATTTTTTTCTCTGTTGAGTATCTGTCATATAAATCACTGCCTCAAGGCAAACTTATTTTTAATTCACCCTTACTGATATGCTAAAAACTACTGTGATCCTTCCTACTCTACCCTCCCCCGAAAGGACATTTTTCTTTCATTCGAGAAGAACCAGGTATAGTTCATGGTTTCACAGAGCTTAAATGTACAATCCAAATCCTGAATTCTTTGGATTTAAAATATCAAGGGGGAAGTGTTATCTCTGGGTCTACCGTGAGAGCACTGGCCTGGCCTGAAAGCTTATGAACCTCTTCACTCTCTTCAGCAGCCTGGCAATAGGTTACATCCAAAAGCTAAGGAATTTTATCAATTCATGCCTGGCTCTTTGGTTTTCTTTCCTGCTAGTTTTGCATGAGTTCTCCTGCAACCATACCTGAAGCATAAAGGGACAGATAGCTATAGCTGTCGGAAGGGGCTGAGCTTTAGAGGTGGGTGCTTGACCAGCACACACGACGTCCTAAGGTCAATCCCCAGTATCAGGAGTGGGGGATACCTGATATGAATGAGCAGTTAGCTTCCTATTTTAAAGAATTAATTGATAAGTGAGGGACAAAAGAATAAAAATTCTCAAAACTTGCTAAAAGCTAGGTCAGTTAATCATTGCTTTGTTAAACCATCTTGATCAGTTTGTTCTGAAGAGATCTTGGACTTTATCAAAATTTCTATAAAATGGAACAAATACTTTTGGACATGGTAGCAATTATCTATAATTCCACTACATGAAGAATGATGCAGCCAGGACTACAGTGAGGCTCAGGAAATAAATAAAACAAAGGTTCAAAAGAAACAAAAGCTACAATTTATTGCACAGGCCTGTAACTCCAGAACTAGGAAGGCAGAGGCAGGAGGCTTTCTGTGGAGCTTGAGGCCAGTCTAATCTACATAGTGAATTCTAAGCAGTCAGAACTACAAGTAAGACTCTGAGGGGCTGAGGGAGGGATAAATAAAAAAAGATCTGAAATTTTGGGATCAAGGAGCAAAAGCATCAGGGCTGGGGTCTACCTGTTCAACAGTCAGGCTAAGCACTCTGAGGATATTTACTTAACCGCCAATGAGAAGGTTGAAGACATGTTTTCTAGACTAGCATAAACAAGTGGCTCACTGCACTTCCATACACTCTATTGTCAACTCCAGCATAAACTAAGAACAAACTGGATAAACTACTGTTACTCAACATCAAACAATATAAATGGCAGTTAACTTACAGCAGAGAAAGAAATGTGACTCAAATCAAAGAAATCAAACCTGGACGATACAAACTAGAAACTAGCTATAACATGCCAGTCTACTGCTTCTTAGCTAACCAGTAAAATCCAAGTCCAACTCTATTCTTATTAGACCCAGGGCTACTGAGTCACTGCCCCGTGATCCCGTGTCCCTGTTTGATATATCTTAGAACCATGCCTTGGCTCAGAGCTAATGAAGGAAAGTGCACAGTAATCATGCCCATTTGTTTTCAACTCAAATGCATCATAACCTTTTTACCACCACATCTACATTTCTTATCATTTATTACTACTTAGAAGATCATGCTCTCAATCTGAAAGGTGTTCTTCCATGCACTTCAGAACACAGGAGATCATCTGAAACTCCAGTGTCATGGCATCTATTCTTCATGCCTTTAACTAAAGTAAAAAAGTGCTTCAGCACCAGTCCAAGTTAGACTAAGGAAGGCACTCTACAGCATGGTTTTTAAAGATGTTCGGAAAGGCCCACCTGTTCCAGATGCTCTCTTCTTACTCTGCAACATTCGTTTGATCACTCTTACAATACAAACGCCTTTCAATGGAACTGAATGTATTAGCTTGAACAATTCACCTATTAGCTCCACTGGAAAGTAGGGTTCTTGAAGAAAAGTATTTATCTAGCACTAAGGTACTTGCCATGTATCTTTGCAATATTCACAACCCTGTTGGGTAAGGGTCCACACCTGATTCTCTCTCCATCTATTAACCTGCTTCAAAGACAGAAAGTAAAGCAGCCCTAACAAGTATTCTGTTAGGTCATTTGCTAGTGCCTTTAACAAAGTTCAGTTTCTGAGCTGAGATGGGGCTCAGTGGTAGAGTGCTTGTCTCACACGCACACGGCCCTAGGGTTTATGCCATAGCACCACCAAAACAAAAAGGCAGAACAGAACAAGAAAGAAACCCTTTTTTATCAGCAGGATAAGCAGTTGCAGAGCAAACTGACAGGCTGCCAAGGCAAGGGCACAAAAGCACAGACCCACCAATTAGACTCAAGCAGTCTCTGCGATTCACAAGAGAATCATCTCAAAGCCTTAGAGTAACAAAGTGGGTCAGCTGGGAGTATTCTGTTGCATGTATTTGGGGCACAGAAGAATCAGAGGAAGATTCTTTAGAGTATCATGATTGTTCGTTTGACCTCGTCTCAATCTTATCTTTCTACTCGTAAGATAGAAACAGACTAAACAAAAGATGTAAATTCCTGATTTATTGGTCAAGTCACCTCTATGGCCAAATGAACACAAACTGAATAATCAAACACATATCAGAAACAATCATTCAACAAGCACAAGTTTTTTTCAGATTAAAAAATACTCATTTACTTCAAATATTTTATTACAGGTACATACATATATGCCTTTTCAGTATACAGATGCCTTAAAGAGTCATCAAATTACCCAACAGCAAACTCCATTAGCAAATGGAGTGTGTAATATCCTCATATACATTAAAAACCTATTTTTTAGGCTTTGTTCATTAAATCTCAATTTTCAGGGATTTTTCCTGGTTCCTTCCCCCAAACCATACATTGAAGCCTTAAGTCCCAATGCAATAGTATTTGTAGATGAGGCCTTTATGAAATAATCAGAGTTAGGAACGGTCATGGGATTGGTGCCCTCACATGAGACTTCTGAAGAGCCTGTGTGTGCTCTCTTTTGCCTTCCCTTCCCCAGCACACACAAAGAGGTCATGCGAACACACAAATGGCAGCCACCTAGAAGCTAAAGAACAAGGCTACAAAATAAAATATACTTGGGGACAGGCATAGTAATGGACAGTGGGCAAAGGTGTCTGCTACCAAGCCTGATAATCTGAATCCAATCTTAGGGACCCACATGGTAAAAGGAAATAACTAAGCTTACAAATTTTCTGACCTCATCACAACATAATAAATAAATGTAAACAAAACAGTGATCATGATACCCTACCAACACTTTGGTCTTGGAATTCCAGCTTCCAGAACTCCAAGAAAAAAATGCCTGCCGTTTTATGCCACCCAGTTTATAGTATTATGGAATCTGAGCTGCATGGGTAGGAGGGAACTTTGATTCAGTGTAAAACAGTTCCTGACATTAACCCTGATAAGCTGAGTTTGATCTCTGAGGCCCACATGGTGGCTTGAAGCAGAACTGACTCCTGACTCCTGAAAGTTATCCTGACCTCCACACACTTGCCACAGTACATCCACGCCAACACGTGTATACACATACATGTATGTGCATGTACCAAATAAACAATTCAGAACACCTTAAACATGCCAGGTAAGAATTCTACCAATAAGTCCACTTAAACAATCTGCAATTATTCAATGAAAGGAACCAAGACAAGCCAACTAAATTTCAAGTTCAAAAATAACCTATTTCATTTGTTGCAAATCATTAATCAAAAAGAATTAACAAAATGATCTCTTCTGTTTGTGTAGCATCTTTACCATAGGAGCATTCCATGGGAGCCTCACTTTGGAAAGACAGCTTACTTCAAAGTGAGGTAAGATACTTGGGAGTTTGGTCTTTTAGTTTAATCTAATTGCTTTAAAAATAAACAATAACCGTAATAACTGGCACAACTATAAGTCTATGTGGGACTTTATTTTACTTCGTGAGCAAACTATATTATCAATTATTTGACCCAATAATTATCAATTATTTGATCTCCATAGAATCAAGAGCTTTCCTTCTAAGCCTGCTGTGGTCTGTGAGCAGATAAACACATCAAAACTGTGTTTTATTCTAATTTTCTCAACAATAACGACTATTACTATCCCTTAACAGCATAAAAGCAGGCTCACTGAAACCTTCAGATGTTCCATTTGTAAATCACACAAGATCTGAGTTATCCTTCACAGCTCTAGATTCCTACCAAAGCTTGTGCATGACTCTCTAACTCAGACGAGATAGTCTATTAAATACCATTCTATAATTTTCCCCATTCAAACTCCAGGGAGGCTTCTACAGAAGACACAGAAGGAAACCCTAAGAGCATTGCTTCGGTGCATCTAAATTTATTTCTTCAGCAAATCAACAGATTAAGGGCTAGCTGTTGTCACAGAAGGCAGGCGGATATAGAATATAAACTGCTCTTTCCTCCACTCTTCCTCCCTACGTCCCGCCTCTCCAAGTCCCACGGTTGGAAATCATCCTAATATTTTTTTTTTAGCCAGGATATACTAAAATTAGATGGGAACAAAGGCCTGACATTTTCATATTAGCAAGGGGGTTAGAAAGTAAATCTGAACTTGAAGCACCCACGCTCATCTACATTTAGCCTCTTCCTCATGAGTCTTTCCTTTCTAAAATATCAAGAAAGGCAACAGCAGGAACCAGCCCAGTTTCTACTGAGCTACTGTCCCTGACAACAAACTACTTCACCCACAGTGCACCAGGGAAGACCCCTAGTCAACTGGAGTATTACATATTTCTTTCTAAGCTTCCCTGGTATTATCCAGGATATATAATTGCTGAATTATGTGTCAGTGCTTATGGCTTTGGGGAAATGGAAAGATTAGTCTCACTTTTAAAAAGATAGCTTCCAGATACCATACAAAATAAAGATCAATCACTGAAATATTTATCATTTGCAGTAATATCAGTAATAACAACATGTAACGCCGGGCGGTGGTGGCGCACGCCTTTAATCCCAGC
>CM052703.1:64803399-64837650 GCA_028551405.1 Uromys caudimaculatus | reverse complement strand
AAAAAAAAAAAAAAAAAAAAAAAAAAAAAAAAAAAAAAAAAAAAAAAAAAAAAAAAACATGTAAAAATATTAACAAGTAAAATATAACACAAGGGCTGGAAGAGTGGTTCAGCAGCTAAGAGCACTTGTAGCTCTTCCAGAGATTTGGTTCCAAGCTCACAACTGCCTGCAACTCTAGTTCCAGGGAGACTGAACACTCTTTTTTGACCTACATGGGCACTCCCTCCCCCAAATGGCATATTTTTACAGACATTCAAATAATAAATTAGAAGTTGTTTTTTAAAATGTGCCATTTCTTCAGGAAAACAAGAAAATAATTAACTCTAAAAAATGAAAACTGTAGATCTGGGCAGGGCTGGGGGAGGGCATAGGTGGGGCAGGGGTATGGCTGGCTCTAGAAAGCCAGGCAGCAATTTACAAACACTTTAAGATACAATGGACTACTTGGTCTTCAGGCTTCCTCACAACAGTATCAGCATGACAAAAGTCCATTCTACCAGCTCATACATCCCTGTTTTTGAAGTCCTACTGTACAAAAGCAGAATACCGACACATTCATGTCTAAGGAATTATTCCTATCTTTTTAATTTGGCTTCCCTGGACCTAAGCTACAAGTCCATACAGTTATAGCTTGAAATTCCACTAGAGAAGCCTTTTTAATGATTAGTCTAACTCACTCTATTATAAAGATTTTTAAAACTTGGTAAGTACCCACTCAAGCACTCCTTCTCTCCTGGTTACTAGAGCCCATGTAAGCTGGAAATGAATGATCTTTCAACAACACTCCAGGGATTGTGCTAAGGTCATATTCAATCATTCATTAGACTTGGTACCCAGTGCTTTTCAAAGTTCCATTGTAGAGCTGGTTTTATTCACATTTATGTAGCCTGTGGGCTTGGGTATTTGTCTGCTTAATGTTGAGTTTCATTTCTATGGCCCTAACATAGGAATCCATCAATTGACCAAAGAATGTCAAACTATTCCTTTACTTTCTAACAAATTGCATGGTGTGTATGAAGAATAAATTAGCATTAATTTTCTTCCATTAACTGCTAATAAGACATGTTCCTGAATTCTCCCTTCATGTAAGAACATCTCTGTTTCCTGTCTAACCAAAAGAAATGATACGGATTTCTAATTTTTCCCCTAAAATGTCTGTAAGTCTACCATGTTCCTTGTTTCCCACAGTCAAGCTCTAGGTTGTAGTAGTCTTCTTGCAGTAAAATCTACTGGACAAGATTCCTTTCAGAGGCCATCCATATCCCTACAATTAGCTGCAGTGGTTACTACTGTGCAACACAAGACACTTGGTCTCTTGCTCAGCCCTGAAAGCCGAGCAGTTTCTGCAGCAGATAGATCCTAGTTTACAGAGGCAAAACCAGGAAGTCAAAACTCAGGTCTCTCCTCTAGAAACAAACTGATTATTCATATTTGCCCTTATTTTCAATGTAGGCTACTAGACAGAGAAAAAGTCTGACACGTTAATACACACACACACACACACACAATCGATAAAATGAAATTGCATAGGTTTGACCTGGGTGCGATGGTGAACTCTATAATTGCGGGCTCTGCAGGCTCCCTGTAGACTGAGCTTCCTACAGACACCACCTGTTGTGCTTCAGCAGCATCACCAGGAAAAGCCTCAGTTCTCGTTTGCATTTCAAACAAGTTCCCTCAAAACGTCTTTTGATTAAATTAAATTACAATTCCAGTTTCTCGGCTACAGAGCACAGTCATCATTACATCATGCGCTGTTCCTTTTTTGTAACTGCATCATTTCATTCATGTACCCACATATTTTAAGAGTTAACAATATTAAGCCTTAAAGTATTTATAGTTTATTTCATTAACTTAGGGATATTTAATAACCAGGCTTTTAGCTGTTTGGTATTATTTGAAAATACTAATTTCTTGTTAGCATTTTTAGACCTTCTATTTGTTCTTATTTCAATCCTTAAAGGCTGGCTTCTAGAAAGATTAAAGTGCTGAGAAGAAATGACAAGTTTTTGGTTTTTTGTTTTGTTTTGTTTTGTTTTAAACCTTATCAACAGCTCCACAATGGATTCAGGAAAAGCCTCTACCTTTACAAAATGAGCAAACATGTCCCATATAGGAGGGTCTGAATCAACTTCAACAGACATATCCCAAGCTGAGCTGACTGAGAGTTACAAGCTGGCTCATACAGAAAGTGATTTGTTGGGTTGGTGCTTAGTAACATTTGAAACTTACCCACTCAAAACTCTTAAGAATACTCACCTTATTTGGGCTGGGTCTGGTGCCACAAGTCTATATCTCAGTGTCTGATCAGGGAGGCGGAGGCAGGCAGATCTCTAGGTTGAAATCTCTATGTCTACACAGTGAGTTACAAGACAGCAAGGACTAAGCAGAGAGATCCTGTCTCAAGGAACAACAGAAAGAGACTAGAAGTCTTCCTTTGGCCTCCCTGTGTGCCTATGCACTTGCATGTATGTGTTTATACACTCTAAAAGGAGCCTGTGTCCCATAAAGTACAATTTTCTGAAAAGCTTAAACTGTATATATTTTAAAGTAGTTCCTCACTTTTGCATGTTAAAAGCTATTCCAAGTTCATTATTTTTTGCTCAAAGTCCATGTAATTATCGCTAAATCAAATGACAAGTGGTAGCCTTAATGGTCACGCTGATCTAAGTTTGTCTTCCTTTATTTCTCAAAACAGAAAACTGTATAATGCTAGACTAGGCTAACTACTAGAAAAGTATTTACCATTTAAAAAAAAAAAAAAAAGTTTGTTTTGAAAACCAATAGGCCCAAAAAGCTGAAAATCATCAAAAGTCATACAACTTTTAAGGATTTATCTTTATGTATGCAGGTGTTTTGCTTACATTCATGTCTGTGTCCTACATGCCTGTCTGGTGCCAAGGAGGCCAGAAGAGAGGGTATTAGACCCCTACAAACTAGAGTGACAGATGATGTGAACTACATTCAGGTCCTCTTGCAGGAGGAGCAAGTGCTCTTGACTGCTGAGCCATCTCTCTATTTCCCCAAAAGTTATATAATTTAAAAAAAAAAAAATCTTAATTTAAGATTCCAATACTAAAATACTGTGCCAACTATAGTTTTACTATTAGATGTTTATACAAGGTACAGTTTATCTTTCAAAGTAATATATAAACATTCCCTAGATAAGTCCCCAGATAGTCTTTGCCTCTACATGCCTGAAAGTTCATAGAACTGACAACCTCCTTCCATAGAAAGATGACAAAATTCAGTTTCACTTTTCTTCTGTGTGTGCATGCTCACACGTGTGCGCACTGTGCATGGAAGTGTGTGTGTAGAAGTCAGAAGTCTTCAGGTATCTTTCACAATTGCTTTCAACTTTATTTTTTGAGACAGGATCCCTGAGTGAACCTGGAGCCAATTGATTCACAGCTAGACTGCCTGACCATCAAGCTTCAGGGACTCCTTCTGTCTCTACCTCACGAGCACTGAGACTCTAAATGCATATTGCTATGCACAGAGTTTTACATAGGTATTAGGGGTCTGAACTCCAGTCTGCCCGTTTATATGGCAATTTCCCCCAGCTTTCCGCCCCACCCCACCCCACAGCTCCTCCTCCTACTTCACCCTCCTGAGTGCTAAAGTTACAATGCATCATGCCTTACTTAAAATTCAGTTCCTGCTAAAGGAAAGTTTTTCAAAACAAATAGATGATAAGGAATAATAATGGATATCAAGAAACTCAGGTGTTGCCGGGCAGTGGTGGCGCACGCCTTTAATCCCAGCACTTGGGAGGCAGAGGCAGGCGGATTTCTGAGTTCGAGGCCAGCCTGGTCTACAGAGTGAGTTCCAGGACAGCTAGGGCTACACAGAGAAACCCTGTCTCGAAAAACCAAAAAAAAAAGAAACTCAGGTGTTTTCAAAGTCCACAGGGTGGACTAGCCAGTTAGTTTAGTGATCAACAATGACAAAGGGTTATAGAGCTCCTAGAGGTAAGTGCCCACCTGAACTGTATATGTAGCCCTGACTTACAGGTGCTACAAAACATAGATTTGGCACCTGAAAGGTAGACTGTTAGAAGAAGGGCTCTACAGTCAGCCAGACCCAATCTTGGCTCCATCTGGTACTATTTGACCTTGCAAAAGTGTCTTCTCTCTCAGCTTCAGCTCTCCTATACATAAACTAATGCATATACATAATACTATATTATTTTATATACATATTATGTATATATATTATCATATATACATATTATATATTATTACATATATAATATTATGTATATACATATACATAATACTTCATGAAAGTACCAGGAGGACCCAATGATTTAATAAAACATCATTACTTAACATGGGGCTAAGCATTTAACAATATTCCTTAATTCTCCTTCCTTACACTACCCATTTATCTTTCACAGGTTAAAGACTATAGTTACCAGTGTGGTGGAACATGCCTTTAATCTCAGCACTGAGGAGGCAGAGGCAGGTGGACCTCTGTGAATTCTAGGCCAAATGGGGCTCATAGTGAGACAGTATCTCTACTTAAATAAATAAATGTATTTAACCAATTTCTCTGATTTTGCTTAATAGACATGACAATCAGGGAGCTCTCCCAGCTATAAACCCAAAATGGCACTGTTTATCATACATCATATTCTATTAACGCATGAAAAAAGTTTAATTATTCTGGCCTTGAAACAGTTTGGTAAAGACTTCATTAATAGCCATATTCAACTGTATCAAAGGACAAAAACCAAAAACAAATGATTTCTATAAATTCATTTACTACTTTGAAGCTTTCAACTGATTAACAGCTACAGAAAACTGTCATAAATCACAATAAAAATATTTATATTTCAAATACAAAAGAAAATCTTAAAATTATTCTTAGTTGATATCTAAATACTGATTCCCATGCATGTGGCTTCCCACCAACCCGTTATCCATATTCAGTCTGTGAAGCCTGGGTACTTACTAAACACTATTTGTACTTACTAAGCCTGGGTACTTACTAAGCACTATTTGTACTTGCTTCTTCTGTATCAGGTTTACTTTGCAGTTTCTTCTAGAAAGCTAACTGACTTTGTCCAAGGAAGTCTCCCTTTTTTGAAAAACCAAAGCTGCTACAGTGTTTCCAGATCTACCTCCAAAGCTGAACTTGGGTGTTGGCAGCTCTTCGAAAAGTTCAAATCCTATAAAACAAAATTAAAATATCTGTGTTAGAGATATTTGTACTAACAATGTTCTTTCAAATCCTTTCTAAACTTAATTTTGCAATTTTTTTCCAGCTTACCCCCCAACTTTTTTTAAATAAATAGGAAACAAAAAGGACCAAACACAGCTGGCAGGGAAGTCTTCTCCTCATTTCCTGTAGTCCTGCTTGCCATTTTCTCCCCTCTAACTCCCTTAGTTTATTTCACTACCTCCTTGGTAGGAAGTAGCTGTGACACACTGAATTACTGTCTAATGCTACCACTGCTTCTTTTGTGGCTTTATATGTAGGAACTCAATCACATCAGAAATATAAAGGCGTATAATACAGAAAGGTTAAATTGCTTAGAATAAAAGTGATTTTGTAAATACTGAGAAAGTTCTGGAGGACAGAGCTCTGATGGCTCTATTACAATGCAGATGAAGCTGCTAAACTGCACACTTAATTGCTATCTGTTTATGGGTTTAGTTGTATTCAGTTTTCCTAACATGGGGCCTCATACAGAGGACATTCACCATACACTTCTTATATACCTAAAGATGAACTCCTGATCCTCCTAACAAGTACTAAAATTAAAGGTGCACACTGCCATGTCCAGTCTGAATTATACAATTAAAAATGGTTCCAAGAGTAAAAAAATCTATGGGTGTTTTATCACAATTTTTAGAACAGAAGATTAAACTACTAACTCTCTTGAAAGAAAAAACCTTCAGAACACAGCATGCTTTAAAAAAAAAACAACAAAAAACTCACTTGGAACCCAATGTACTAGTAGGTGCAAGTCTCAGCTTTCCCACCTCTAAGAGATATCCTTCTCAAGGAAGCTTCTCCATGATCTAAAGTCTATACAAAGATGGTAGATAGATAGCAAAGCCTCTGGGTAACTTTGTAATGATTTAAAAAAAAAAAGCAAGCAGAGTTGGCAAGATGGTTCAGCACTCAGCAGGTAAAATGCAGTGGTTCTCAACCTGTGGGTTGCAACCCCTTTGAGAGAATGTTGAATGATCCTTTCACAGGAGTCATCTAAGACCATCTGCATATCAGACACTTACATTACAATTCATAACAGTAAGAAAATTACAGTTATGAAGTAGTAACAAAAATAATTTTATGGTTGGGAGTCACCACAACATGGGGACTATATTAAAGGGTTGCAGCACTCGGAAGGTTGACAACTGCTGAGGTAAAGGCTCTTGCTGCATCTTTGCCTCAATCCCTGAAGCCTATTTAAAAGTGGAAGGAGAAAAGAGACTACTAAGTTGTCTTCTCATTACACACAAGCCATGGCAATTGCACCCCACACATATGCATGCATCACACACGCACACACACTTCGGGTTGTTGTTGTTGTTGTTGTTGTTGTTGTTGTTTTTGTTGTTGTTCTGAGACAGGTTGTCTCTGTGTAGCCCTGGCTGTCCTGGAACTGGATATGTAGACCAGGCTGGCCTCGAACTCACAGATCCACCTGCCTCTCTGTGCCTCTGCTTCTCTCTTTCTCTCTGTCTCTGCCTCTCTGCCTCTGATCTGCCTCTGCTCTGCCTTTGAATGCTGGGATTAGAGGCAGGCAACACCGCCACCACCACCTGACATGAATTTTTTTTTTTCATTAAAAATAAAAGAAGGAAGCAGGGCAGTGGTGATGCACGCCTTCAATCCCAGCACTTGGAAGGTGGAAGCAGGCAGATCCCTAGTTCAATGATAGTCTGGTCAATACAATGAGCTCCAGCCAGGGCTACACAGGGAAACCCTGTCTCAAAAACAAAACAAAACACAAAACCCATCAGGGTATTTCAGTGGTAAAACATTTGCCTCCTATGTATGAAGCTTAAATCTGGAATAAATAAAACAAAGCTGAAAGGTCACTAAACAAATAGCATAAAAACATTTACATTGTATGAACAGGACTACCAAGGAAAACTGCACAAGTCATTTCAAATATGGAAAAAACAAAAAAACAAAGACCGTTAAAAAATCTGCTGAAGTGAGGCACATGAACTCACAGATACTGCTGCATCACACACACAGGCCCTCAACAGGTTCAAGCCAAACAGTCTCAGCACTGAGAGGCTGAAGAAGACACAGGCTCCACACAAGAAGCTATCTGTAGTTGATACCCACTAGCAAAAAAAAACTCAGTTCTCATCAATGGACTGTCAATGGACTTCAGGACAAGTCCCATGCCCGGGAGTAGCTGGACAACACAAAACAGACTCGACAGTATTTTTGTACAGTTTTTGTTGTTGTTTTTCTTTTGGTTTGGTTTTTTGTGTTGGTTTTTCGTATAATCTTCGCTGTCCTGGAAGCCACCCTGTAGACCAAGCTGGTCTTGAACTCAGAAATCTGCCTGCTCTGCCTCTGGAGTGCTGTGATCAAAGACCTGTGCCACCACCACCTGGCAACTTTTTGTCTCCTTATGCGCTGTTTAGGCATTTTTGCTTTTTTATTTGTATTTCCATTTTTGTAGAGATCTTTTTGTTTGTTTGTTTGTTTGTTTGTTTGTTTTGGTTTTTCGAGACAGGGTTTCTCTGTGTAGCCCTGGCTGTCCTGGAACTCACTCAGTAGACCAGGCTGGCCTTGAACTCAGAAATCTGCCTGTCTCTGCCTCCCAAGTACTGGGATTAAAGGCGTGCACCACCACTGACTGGTGTTTTGTAGAGATCTTTGCTGTTGTTTTTGTTGTTATATGTTTCTTAGTGGTTTTTTGCTTCTGGGTTTTATTTTGTTTTTGTTTGTTTTTAAAGAAAAAAAGGAACATAAACTTGGGAGGCTAAGGCAGTGGGGAGAACCTAGGAGAAGTTAGGGGAGGGGAAGCAGCATCATCAAAATACATGGCATGAAAAAATGCTTTCCAATTAAAAAAGAAAAAGACTGGTGAGGTAAAATTCATTTTAAACCAATGGACTGTGGCAGCCAATCGGAGCAGCTAATAAGGAGGCCTTCAGCAGGCTCTGCAGCAGAGCACTCCGTTGCTGTCTTGCATCTAAGTCCAAGCACCATTTTCTAAGTAAATCCTTAAAACTCTCTAATGCTATGTAATTGTTTCTTTAACACTTCCTATTATAACATTTTCCTTATTTTAATTATCTGTTTAGTTCTAAAACTAAATATAATGTGAAGAGTTTACTCAACAGTCCTCAGACACATTCACATTTTAAAGCTCAGTATTCCAGGGTAAAGCCTGTTCCTCATTACCAAAGACAGACAAATGTGTTTCTGTCTACTGGTTCCAGGGGTAAAAGAGAACACCTGTATTTAAGAACCAAGAAAGGAACTTGCTCTACACAGCAGAACTCTTGAGCATTTATTAAAACTGTAGAGCTTTGGAAAGAAGGAAAGATTATTGCTAGAACCAAATAGTTCTAAGAGAAACAAAGGTAACATGTAAGATAAAAAAATGAATGACAAAAGACAGTAATCACACACAATTCTTGTTTTCTAAAAGTAACAGTAACGAAGCCAAAAGCTCATATTTTCAGGAATAAACACTTCAGGTTTTCCATTATAAAACCTACCAAGGCCACTGCATGTACACAAGAGGACACAGGATATGTTCTCTCTGCCTAGTCCTTTAATACTAAAAAGAAAACAAAATCTAAGGTAGGTGCAGTCAATATGCTACAACGTGGTTACAGGAAACAGTGTGCAGGAAACTCTCTTGAGGTAGCTAATTCTCATCAGCTTGTGACAGGGGTCAAAATGTAACCAAATATTTAGTCTAGAATCATTTATTTAATACTTCATCCCAAAAATTCTTTCCATTCCTCTATAAAATAATTAGTACTAACCCTGAGAAAGACTCTAAGGAAAAGGCAAACAAATACCAAAAAAAAAAATTTCAAAATACTTCCCCAGGAATGCCTGTGTGCTACATGAATAACTGGAAGGTAAAATACTTCTTAAAGAGTCTAAGGAAGAGTCTGAGAAAACTCCAAATGCTCTCTGTATAGACAGAGATTCTCAGTGCTCACAAGACTCCCCATTAGTAGCAGAATCCTAATTGCCTTTGGCTAACGAGACAGAAAAAGTCCTGCCTGGCCTAAAAAAAAAAAAAAAAAAGAAAAGAAAAAAGAAGGGGACTTCCTTAAGAACCAGTATGTAGAACTGCTATACATTCCCCATTTCATTTCTCTGCAGTGTTATAAATAACTGCTCCATATATACTAGAAACAAAAAGACAAATCCTAAATACTTAAATGACCCCTAAAGCAAACCATACAAACTACATATAAAATTAAAACATCGGTCATGTACTTCCGTTTGTATGATTATAGATTCACAAATCAGTTAGTGCACTGAAGTCAAAGCACAGCCCATGTGCTCTGAGTCTCCGGATAGCAGATCATACAGCTTAAATAAAAGACTGCATTGCTTAAAGAGCTTGATCTTTACAAGCTCATAAATTTTAGTACTTAACTGCCAGGATTTCTGGAAAAAATGTTAAAAAGGCCTCTGGATCCCAACCAATTTACTTTTCTGTGCTTTGTATACACAGTTCAAAGTTATTACCAAGGTCATTAACACAGAAGAAAAGCAGGCAATTCCCACAATCAGAAATGTAAAATATTGTACCCACAGGGGAGCAGAGCACGATTATAAAATCCTAAGAAAGCACACATTCAAAACACTTACCTTCACTGAACGCATCTAGTAACTCGGCCTTGGTCCAATTACATGAGGTTATTAGAAAAAAGCCTTTTACTTCCAACACTCTGGAGAGAGACATCACATATTGCTTCCTCTTCTCAACTGCATTGTCAGGATTAAGACTTATGGCATCATAAGTCCCTTTGTCAACACAAACATGAAATCCAGACAGCTTTGTGGAAAGATTCAAAAAGTCTTCTACCTATATTAAAAATGAGTGTCCATATGAGAACAGTTAACACAATTTTTATATAACTTAAGTGACAACATGTAAAAGTTTAGAGATAAAAGGGCCCATTATGATGGCACTTTACATATAATAAACATATTTTCAACTTTATAGCTAACTTTTATGTGCTTTATTTCCTAGATCATTAAAGCCAAAATTAGAAAAGAGGTTGATAATGTTTCATGGACATTTCAAATCTCTACAGATTTGGAAACAAATCAAAGCCAGGAATTCTGGCTCAAAAGCCCAGTTTATGAAAAGTTGTTTCTTATGAAAATATTCAACATATTTATCAAAATGACAAAATGTATTTGGAACCCAGGAGCCTGGTAGTGGTGGCACACGCCTTTAATCCCAGCACTGAGGAGGCAGAGGCAGGCAGATTTCTGAGTTCGAGGCCAGCCTGGTCTACAAAGTGAGTTCCAGGACAGCCAGGGCTATAAAGAGAAACCCTGTCTCGAAAAAATAAAAAAAAAAAATTTGGAACCCAGGTTATTGGACAGAAGCCTTATGGCTTATACTACCACTTGAGTGGCCTAAAGTAAACAAGGAATTATCAAAAGTTCCTTTGCTTTTATTTAGCAGCTCACAAAGCTACTAATGAATATAACAAAAGACATGAAGTTTAAGAAATTAAGGGACTATTTAAACTATGACTATGACTCAGTAAATGTCTTGCACTTTAGCTTTTAATAATTCATCAGCATCCTGTTTTTAATAACCTAATACAACTGCAATATTTGAAATTGAGATGTGCCTTCATTTTATAATATAAAAATTTACCAATGAATTTAATTCTAAAATATTTTTAAAATCAAGCAATTAGCTGATCATCATTCATACAATTTTAATAAGGTTAAGTAACTTTCTAAAACAATTCCCCTAAAATGGATATTATATATTGGTACTGAGCTTCTTCTTTTGGTGACAGGGTCTCACACATGTAGCCCAGGCTCTCCTAGATCTGCTAAAATTGCAGGTGCATACCAACACACTATGCTCACCAAGTACTTCTATTAGAAGAAGGGATTTCCCACTCTCCATATCCAAAGTATAGAATTCATTACATTTGAATCAAAACAAAGACTACATTAAGAGCTTACTCAGTGAGAACATTCTCATCCTAAATACCTGTATAAAACATTCTTGTATTCCAAAGGTACTTCATGACACTTGTACTTATTAAATATAGGATATAGCAGTAAGTAAGAGAGTAAAGAAATCTGTGTTAGAATATAGTAACCTTGTGTTTTATACAGGGAGAGATAAACAACAAATAAGCTGCTATTGTTTAAGAGCATCTTCCAGAGTACACATGTTGGAAACCTAAACAGTCATATGTTAACAGTATTAGGAAGAGATCATTGCAAGGTGATTGAGTCATTAAGTCTCTCTCCTCATGAACAGATTAATGGGTTAATGAGGGACTGGCTTTGTTATAAAGGAAAACTTTCTCTGGCTTACTTGCTATGACACAGAAGAAGGCCCCTTATCACATCATCTAAGAATCCTAGACTTTTCGGTCACTAGAACTGTGGACTTAATAAACTCCTATGCTTTATAAATTACCTAGTCTATGTTGTTCAGTCATAGTAACAAAAAGCTAACGAAAACAAACTCATAAAGGAAATATTTCAAGCGGCTGAAGAGTTGACTCGGTAGTTAGGGCACTGCTCTTGTGAAAGAGCCACACCAGGTGGCTCACAACTGCCTACAGTGTGAGCCCCCAAAAGTTTAGTGCTTCTGCTTCCACATGCACACACTCACATGCACCCACATGCACACACACTCACCCATATACACACACTCACACACACCCACATACACACTCGCATGCCTCCACATGCACACACTCACACACACACACTCACATGCCTCCACACGCACACACTTATACATACCCACATGCACACACTCGCATGTACCCACATGCACACACTTACACACACCCACATGCATACACTTACAAGTACCCACATGCACACACTCACATGCCTCCACATGCACACACTCACACACACCCACATGCACACACTCGCATGTACCCACATGCACACACTCACACACACCCACATGCATACACTTACAAGTACCCACATGCACACACTCACATGCCTCCACATGCACATGCTCACACGTACCCACATGCACACACTCACACACACCCACATGCACACGCTCACACGTACCCACATGCACACACTCACACACACCCATATGCACACGCTCACACACACCCACATGCACACACCCACACAGAGACATATTTTTTCAAACTTTTCAGCCTCGATGGGTAAAAGCTTTTGTCACCAAACTAGACAATCTGAGTGGATTTCTAGGACTGACATGATAGTAGAACTAACTCCCTCAAGTATCCTCTGACCTGCACAAGCTTGCTAGAGTGCATCCAACACACCACACAAAATAAACAGATGAATGTAATAAGATAGCAGCACTATTTCAGATAGGGCCAGCAGGATGGCTCAGCAGGGAAGCCTGAAAGCCAAAGGGTTAGCCCTGGGATCCATATGATGGAAGGAGAGAAGCAATTGCAGCAAGTTGACTCTGATCCCAGGAAGACATGTATGTCCACACAAGCACACACACACAAATAATGCAATGTAAACTTTAAAAAATAAATTACAATCATTTAATAATGGTACACATGAGATATCTCTTAAAAAGTATTTCATATACAGTGCTATTAAGAAAGCAAAGATGGAATCTGGAAATAAGCCACCACTGGCTGCTCTTCAGTGGCTTCAGGTTGGGTTCTCAGTACCATCATAGCAGCCTACTATCTCTTGTAACTCAAGGTGTAGAGAGTCTGCAGCCATCATCTAGCCTTTGCAGGCAAAACACTAATACGCATAAAAATAAATAAATCTTAAATAAAATAAAATAAAAATAGAGCCTGAGCTCAGGAAATAAAGGCACTTGCCACCAACCCAACAAACTGAGTTCAATCCCTGAAGCCCACATGGAATGAGACCCTCCACTGTACACATGTATCTAACACACACACACACACACACAGAGTACTGTGTACTATGGCACACGTATCCACCTCACACATACAATAAATACATGACTGTAATTTTAAAGAGAAAAAACAGCATGGTGGTACATGCCTGTAATTCTAGCATTGAGAAAGCAGAGGCACAGGAAGACCAGAAGTTCAGTTACATAGTATGCTGGAAGCTAGCCTGAACTACAGAAGATCCTGTCTCAATAGCATAAAACAAAACAAAGAATCACAAACCAGCCAAGATGGTGCATACCTATAGTCTGTCTTTAGAAGGTGAAAGAGTGGGATTCTTAGGCCAGCCTAGGCTACAAAGGGAAACACCCTAATCTTGGGGGGGGGGGGGGGGAGAAAAGAAAACAGTAGTAAGATTGTGAGTGACTAGGAAGATAAATCCTATATTAAAAAATCAGCGTGAGCACACACCTTTAATCCCAGCTGCTTGAGAGGGGGAGGCAGGCAGATCTCTGAGTTTGAGGCCAACCTGGACTACAGAGCAAGTTCCAGGACAGAGAGCTATGCTGTCTCAAAAAATACAAATAACAACAACAAAAACAGCAGCCTGAAGGGGCTGAAGAGATGGCTCACTGGTTAAAACTGGCTGCCCTTCCTGAGGACCCAGATTTGATTCCCAGTGTCCACATGGCAGCTCACAACCTTCTGTAACTCCAGTCCCAGGAAACAGAACACCTTCTTCTGGCCTCCTAGGGGCCAGGCACACAGATGATACATAGGCATACATGCACGGCAAGAAATTTGGGGGGGAGGGAGGGGAGGAAAAAAAAGAAGAAAAAAAAAGCAAGGGAGGGAGGGTAAGGGAGGAGGAGAGAGGGAGTATGGAGGGAAAGGGAAAGGGGTGGGGTGAGAAAAGCAGCCTGGAAAGGCCTCTCTAAGGAGGTGCTTGCTATTTCAACAGAAATGTGAAGAATGGGAACAAACTTGGCCTGCTGAGAGACCTAAGGAAAGAAAGGCAAAGGTAGCAAGGATAAAGCCTTAGACAAACTTAACACATCTCAAAAACAATACAGCCAGTGACTGAAATACTGAATTAAAGGAAAGGGTTAAAGAATGAGGGCTAGTGAGCCAGGCAGTGGTACACACCTTTATTCCAAGCACTCCAGGGAGGCAGAGGCAAGCAGAATCTTGAGTTCAAGACTAGCTTAGTCTACACAGCAAGTTCTAAGATAGCCAGAGCTACATAGAGAAACACTGTGCTGAGAAAAGAAAGAAAAAAGGGAGTACAGGTAGGCCAAAGTTGGAGTTCAATGGCAGAGTGCCTATCTAATGCATGCCAAGGGAATATATTGGACTCCAGCACAAGGAAGGGCTTCCGAAATCTAGAATAGCATCTAGGTTCCATGCTGAATGCAAAGGGGACCCAATGGAGGTTTGTGAGCACAACAGTGACATAAGCCAATTTTCACTTTAGATCAAAAATACTACTTTGTGATAGGTACATGGATCTGAGGTCTATAAGCTTGGGAGTAGTGAGGCAAAATGATTGAAAGAAAAGAGAAGAAATGAGGTCAACTCCTTGGGTTTTAAGTATTCTAATTTCTTTTTGTTGCTGTGAGAAAACACTCAGACCAAAAGTAACTCTGAAGAGGAAAGGACTTATTTTATCTAACATTTCCAGGTTATAGTCCAGGAAGTCTGGGCAGGAACTCAAAGGAGGAACCTGAAGCTAGCTCACTTTCTGACTTTCTCACAGGCTTATGCTTAACTAGTAGCTTCCTTATATAGCCCAAGAATACTAGGGATGGTACCTCTCACAGTGGACTGAGCCTTCCTGTATCAATTAGTAATCAAGACAATGCCCAAAGATATGCCAATCTAATCTAGACAATTCTTCAGTTGAGGCTTTTATCTCTGATGACTTTAGGCTATATAAAATTGACAAAGCCAACTAGGACAAAGAATTAAATAACAATGTTTGGCAGAACAACCTATACATTTAAAAGTTGATTTTTTAAAATATAACTCATTTTATTTGAGAAATAAACATAACCAAATCCTGCCATCCTCACAGTTTAAGTGGCTGCAGCCTCCACTTCTAGTGGAGCCTCAGACAGAAAACAGTACCACAAGGACATCCAGAATTTATAACTTTTGATCTGATTAATCCAGAGCCAGCTACTGTATGATTTTGCAAACATACATGGAAAATATTGTATGAACACACATGTATATACATACACAAAGAAGAACACTTTCCAACAAAGCATAGTGTTACATGCCTACTATTCAGCTAGCCTGAGGCAGAAGAAGTTTGAGACTGGTCTGGAATACACAGTAGGACTCTGTCACACAAAAATGAAAAAAATAATTTCCCTAAACTAACTAGATTAAAAGTTTAATATTTACTTATAAATGTTTCAATTTATATTATTTACGATTCTTAATTTATGAATGCAAAAATGTAAGCAGATTAACATACTTTAGTAACATTTAAACATTATAGCTTATTTTAAAATATTAATGTAAATAATAGTTACCTTCAAGTTAATGTTAGATAGCCCTTCTTTCTCTAAAATACTTGCAGAAAGCTTAATTGCAGAAGAAGAATAATCAATCCCAGTTATATTAGAGAAACCATGTTTCACCTAGAGACAGAGAAATAATTTCATAGTTTAGTTTAAAACTTAATATTTTTTGCTTATGAACTATCATATTCTTTGAATACTAGAGTAATTTTAACTTTGTTGTAGATCAAATGTCATAGAATACCCAGTTATTCGCATGTTTAAAATTTATTATTCTATACGGAAAACAAAAGCTTAAATCCACAACAAACTTTTTGCTTTTGTAATATCTGATTTCTTTTCAAAAGAAAATTTATTTTCTCAAAGATAATATACAAGCCTTTGGGCTGAAAATGTAATATTAATTTCTGATGATGTTATGCTCAAATTCACACAGGAATTTATCTCACAGTTTACTTAACTCAATTAAGTTATATGAATAAATTAAATGCATATGTAGCGAGTTGGTTTGTTATTTTCCTTTGATGAATTATAAATTATTTAACTCTCTACCAGCCACATAATTTACAAATAATATATTTGTATAGCACTTTTTCACTATTTCACATATTTTAGTAGATCTTTATGAAAGGCCTGTGAGATAGGCTTGACAGGTACCAGTTTCTGCAGGGAACTAGAGAAGGATGACTAGGCTTGAGGATTTACCATCTGTGGGGCATGAGCCCTCCTCAGATGTGTGGTGCCTATGGCAAACACATGGTGGCTTCTGTTCTTTACCCACACCCAATTATGCTGTTTATTATGATAAAATAATTTCAAAAGAAATAGAAACAACAAAAGTAGCAAAATATGGTATGATCTGAAATTTTCCTGGTGGGCATCATTATTTATTAAATGGTTACTTCCTTCAAAAGCTAACATAGTAGAGGACTGGAGAGATGGCTCAACAGTTAAGAGCACTGGCTGCTGCTCTTCTAAAGCTCCTGAGTTCAATTCACAGCAACCATGTGGTAGCTCACAACCATCTGTAATGGGATCCGATGCCCTCTTCTGATATGTCTGAAGACAGGTACAGTGTTCTCATATACATAAAATAAATAAATAAATAAATCTTTAAAAAACGAACAAACAAACAAAAAACGGTTAACATACTGCCAGGCATATGATAGACATCTTTAATCCCAGAACTGGAAGGCAGAGGCAAAAAGATCTCTGTGAGTTTGAGGCCAGCCTAATAATGCTCCAGGCCTCCCAAGGCTACAGAGTGAGACCTTGTGTCAAAA
This sequence comes from Uromys caudimaculatus, assembly GCA_028551405.1. Lineage (NCBI taxonomy): Eukaryota > Metazoa > Chordata > Mammalia > Rodentia > Muridae > Uromys > Uromys caudimaculatus. Next base: position 64,820,793 of record CM052703.1, on the reverse strand, counting down.
AAAAAAAAAAAGGAACCTATATATGACTTATTTTTAAAAATAACTGAAAACTTTTCAACCTTAAGTGACTGAGTTGTAATCTAAACTCAAAACACACAACACCAGTTATTTTTCCACTTGTTTTCCCTTTTGCTTGTTTTTGAGACAGTCTCTCTCATTGTACACATAGTGTAGTCTGGGCTGACCTCTGACTTGTTATCAAGCCTAAGCTGACCTCTAATTTTGGACCCTCCTGGCTCTGCCTCTTGAGTGCAGGGAAGACAGAGGAGCACCACCACACCCATCCTCCTTTCTGTTTGGATGGGAAGGCCCGTCCTCTCAGCCAACTCCAGCTACCACATCCACCAAAAGGCGGTCATTTTCTTCTAATTTCTCACAATTCCTTCTCCAACAAACGGAAAATCTAACATAATTCTTTTAGCAGTTCCTTCTACCATGACTGCTGACTCTTCATTACAACTTTAAAAACTATGCTGATGTTTTGGGGTTCTATAATTATCACTCAGAGCCTCAAAGCTATCAGCAATGCTTTTCATATTCAGTTACTACACCAAGTAAAAAATAAATGGACATCCTAAGAAACAATCAATCAAAACTCAAGGAGGAAACTGACATTAAATAGACCCCAATGGGCCTGTGGTGGCGCACACCTTTAACCTCAACACTTGGGAGGCAGAGGCAGGCTGATCTCTAATTTCAAGGCCAGCTGGGTCTACAGAGTGAGTTCCAGGACAGCCAGGACTACACTGAGAAACCCTATGTATAGGGGGAAAAGGGACAACGTGACACAGGATAAGCCCTCAAGACCCAAATGAGAGAATTACCAGAGACAGATTTTAAAACAACAAAAACAAATAAAAATGGCATGTACAATAATTAAATCAAGAAAGTCCAGGTATAGGTTTGATGGATTAGACTCTTTTTTTTTTTTTTTTTTTTTTTAAGACAGGATCTCACTATGTAGCCCTGACTGGCCTAGAATTCATTATGTCTAACAGGGTGACTTTAAACTCAGAGATTCACTTAATTCTGCCTCTGGAGTGCTAGGATTAAAGACATGTTCCACCATGCCCAGCTTGTGTATATATTATTTTTAAAGAATTAGTAAAGAAAATATCCCTGTTCAAAACAGAATGACAAAGGAGAAAGAACCATAAAGCTCTAACATGGCGCAAGATCCAAGAAGGGGAAAGAAGCCAGAATGGGCAAGAATAAGAAATAGCAAATAACTGACAGTTTCCAAACCCTGACAAAGGGCCCCAAGCACTTCAAATGCAAATGAAATACAAAGAAACAAAATCATACACATCATAGTCTTTCTGATGAAAACTATAGAGGAAACTCTTGAAAGCGCCAGAGAATAAGAACAGAGAAACAAGAAGACACATTACTTCCTAAGAGCAAACCTAAGGGTGTTGTCCAGATGACAGTGAGTCATGAAGAACGGGAGCCAGAAGACAAGCAAAGAAAAATACCAATCTAAGATTAGATAGCAAAACCACCTGCCAAATGTAAAGAAGTAGGGCTGGAGAGACGGCTCAGCAGTTAAGAGCACTGACTGCTCTTCCAGAGAACCCAGGTTCAATTCCAGCAATCACATGGTGGCTCATAACCATCTGGTGTTTCTGAAGACAGCTACAGTATACTCATATACATCAAATAAATAAATCTTTGGGCTAGAGAGATGGGTCAGTGAGTCAAGTGCTTGCTGCACCAGGGATGAAGACCTGAGTTCAGAACCTCAGAACCCACATGAGTCTCAAACAGTCAGAAGGGATAGCATGCATCTGCAATCCTAGTACCCTAGAGCAGCAGTTCTCAACCTGTGGGTCATGACCCCTTTGGGGAATCACATATCAGATATCCTGCATATCAGATACCTACAATTCATAACGGTAGCAAATTTAAGGTAGGAAGTGAGAACAAACACCCAAAGCTGTTCCTATCTGTACAGAGGCATCTTGATATGCACATGCTAGCATATTTTAAAAGATGAGACAAAAAATACTTGTGAGTCAGATATGGTGCATACCTTTGATCCCAGAACTCAGGAGACCGAGGCAAGTGGGTCTCTGTGATTTTTTTTTTTAATGAAAACAGCCACCAATTTTATTTTCACATTTCACAATACAAGTGAAAACTATTCTTTTTTAACCCCATTTCTCCCCGTTCAAGTTTATCCTCTCTGTCTGAAAACACTCAGGCTCAGTCAGCACCATGATCTATCTCCTGGTGAAATACAAAACTGATAAAGAGCTCTTCTGCTCTTCTCTGTCTGGCTGAGTCATGCCAGGGGGAGTGGGAACCATGAATAGCCTCATTCCAGGAGCTGCTGCCTCGGGCATCATCTCAGGAGGAGGGCCCATCACCAGCATCACAGAAGTGCCTTACCAATTCAGCCAGAACTGACAGGGCCTAGGTGACAACTGAAGGCTCAAACAAGGAGCCAGAGCTCTATGATTTTAAGACCAGCCTTGTCTACATAATGAGTTCTAAACCAGCCAGGACTGTATAATAAGAACTTGTCTCTAAATAAATAAATAAATAAATAATACTGGTGAAACTATGGAGAAATTTAAACTTTCATTTACTATTGGTAGAAATGTAAGAGGAGTCACTGAATAAAAAATCTAATAGTTCCTTAAATCCAGCAATTTGACTTAGCAATTCCAATCCTATGTAAATACTCCTCAAAAGAATGAGAACATATCTCCACACAAACTTACACACAAATTTTTACAATAGCAAAGCAAATAGAAAAAATCTAAAATCCAGCAATGAGTGAAGACATACTCAATGGTATAGCCATACGATGGGATATTTTTCATCCACATAAAGGAATAAAGCCCTGACCTGCTACAATGTAGTTAGGTCTTTTTTAAAATTATGCAAATGAAAGAAACCAGACACAAAGGCTACATATGAAATATACAAAACAGACAAATCAGCTAACATAGTGGCATATATCTGTAACTTCAGCACTTGGGAGGCTAAGGCAAGAAGATCACTTCAAGTTCCAGAACAGCCCGGACTACACAGTGAGTGCACTAGGTCAGTCAAAATATAAAGACTTTATCTCTAAAAAACAACAAGGGGCTAGAGAGATGGCTCCGTGGTTAAGAGCACTGACTGTTCTTCCAGAGGTCCTGAGTTCAATTCCCAGCAACCACATGGTGGCTCACAACCATCTGTAATGGGATCTGATGCCTTCTTCTGGTGTGTCTGAAGACACTTATAGTATACTCATCATATATATAAAATAAATAAATAAATAAATAAATAAAATCTTAAAAAAACAACAACAACAAAATAGAAAAACAAATTCTCAAAATAAACTAGTGATTTCCAGAGGTTTAAAAGGAGTATGCAGAGTCAATGCTGACTGACACAGGACTCATTTCTGCAGTGACAACTGTTAAGTTTAAACTGATGCTGGCTACACAATTTTGAGACTCTACTACAGAGCATTTTAAAGGCTAAGTTTTCTAGTACATAAATTCTCTCTCAATTTAAGCAAAAAGGGCAAAATGAATTTATTAGTAATACCAAAATAAACTAACTATACTACAAAGATTAAAAAGGTACATTATGCCATGCATGGTGGCGCACACCTTTAATTACAGCACTTAAGAGGCAGCGGCAGACAGATTCTGAGTTCAAGACCAACCTGGTCTATAGAGCTAGTTCCAGAACAGTCAGGGTTACACAGGAAAACCTTGTCTCTAAAAACAAAACAAAACAAAACAAAGAAAAAAAGAAAAAGAAAAAGAAAGAGTATAAGAAATCAGATCATCAGCTCATTCACAAAAATACAAATCTTAACCTGTATGTGCTCCTAATAGAACTTACAAGTTCATGTAGCAAAAACTGACAAAAATCAAAGAAAATATAAATCCACAACTATGGTTGTACACTGTTTCAGCAACTAATAGAAATAGTAGAAACCAGCAGAAAATACAGAACTAAATACCACCAAAATCCTATATGCTTCTAACATTTATAGAATATCCTACTAACCATAATACACACTCTCAAGTGCACATCATGCAAGACAAACTATGTGTTGGAGAACACAAAACAAACCATAACAAATTTAAAAGCACTGAAATCTACAAAGTATGTTCCCTGCTAATAAGTACATTAGGACTATAAATATGTAACAATAAGATACTTGAAAAAGTTGCTGTATTAAAAATGAAATAAAATTCTAAATTGAAGGATAAAAGAAAAATAAATAGAAAATACATTGGATGATGAAACCAAACACGTCAGAACTGTCCCCCTTTCCTATATTTACACCAGCACCCGCTTACAGATAAACTCACAGCATTTATTCCTTTTACTGAGTATAGTCTTAAATCAATAAACTAAATTCCTGGGGCTGGACAAATGGCTCAACAGTTAAAAGCCCTTGCTACTCTTAGAGAGGACCTTTGGTTCCTTTGGGTCCCCAGCACCCACACAGTGATTCACAACTGTTTGTAACTCCAGTTCTAGGAGGCCTGCTGCCCTCTTCTGACCTGCTCGGGTATATGATGCACAGATATGTATTCAGGCAAAACCCTCATACACATAAGTGAATCTAAAAGTAAATAGTAATAATCTAAACTCCTACCCTAAGAAGATTTTTTAAAAGCAAGGCAAATGAAAGAACCCAGATGTGATGACTCCTGCTTGTAATTCAGTGCTCAGGAATCTGAGGCAGAATTGCCACAAAGTCCAAGCTACATTGTAAGCTCTAACCTGAGCTACAAAGCAAGAGTCTTCTCAAAAATAAAGCATAAAGTAGTGAGTGGATGGATAAATAATGTTGAGACACAGCCATGTAACAAATGCTCAGCAGTAACAAACACATCCCATACCCAAGCATCCCAGCACTGGGGAGGCAAAGGATGAGGACGGTAGGCTAGAGGTTATACATCTGGCTACTAGCAGTTTCATGGCCATACTGAGCTCCAGAGACCTTATCCAAACAAACAAAAGCATGACTATTTAGGGGACTAGAGAGATGAATCAATTGGTACAGTGTTTGTTGCACAAGCGTGAAGACCTGAGTTGAACCTCCAGCATCCACATAAAAGTATCACACATCTATAATCCAGCACTGGGAAGGAAGAGGCAGTAGAAGCTCCAGAGTCAGTGAGAGGCTATCTCAGGAAAAAAAAAAAAAAGTGGAAAGGGCAAGCAGGATGGTTTAACAGGTGCCCACTAGCCAGCCTGACAACCTGAACTGATTCCCTGAACCAACTAATTCCACAAAGTTGTCCTCGGACCTCCACATGCACACCCCCAAATACATAGTATAGAGAAACCCAAGCACACAGAAACAAAATAAATGATAGAAGTAAGAAAAAAAGGTAGAGAGTGATTGAGAAAGACACCCAATGTTAACTTTTGCCTACACATACACCTATACATTCACATGAACACACATGCACACACCAAGACAGAGGCAATAAAAGATTCAAGAGGGGAAACTAACATTACCACTTACCACAAAGCACATAATTACAGACAGAGTAAACCCTAAAAGAATCTATAATCTCAAGGATAAACCATTAGCTTCTACAAGTAAACTACAGCAATTCAAAAGAAGGCTTGGACAATGGCTCAATGATAAGAATGGGTGCCCAGTATTCACAATGCCCTGGTTCAGTGCCTGAACCACAAAACTGAATAAGTAAAATCTAAAAAACTCTTCAGGTAAAATGAACAAGTGAATAAATGTGTGTGAGATGGCTATAAAAAGAATCCTAGGTAGCCAGAGAGCAATGAAAATAACCAACTACTGCAATCAACACTAGAATCTTCCAGAATGTTACATGGAAATCTAAGTTCTACTGACACACTCAAAAACAGGCCAATCAATTTAGGAAGTAAAAACCCATTTGGCTAACCTGCAAAGGACAGTGGTTACTTTTGCTGAAGAAGAAACTTGACCACAAAGACCACTGTGTGGGTGTTCACTCTGTGACAATCCATTGAGCTGCAGACATTTCATTCCTGAGCTCTAAAGAACATGTTTGTTGTGTCTTGATGTTTCAAACTGTTTCAAGAAATGTTACTCTGCCTCTCTTCTCTCCTCACTACCCCTAAAAAAAGGAAAGCTCAGCTCTTACACAATGCAAAACACAATATGGTAGCCAACTTGAACTTAATCTGCATCTCTATCCTTACTCCACACAAATTCTATTTTACCAATTACTTAAAGGCACAAGACCTACGCTGCTTCAACTTTCGTGTATTTAGTTCTCATTATCCAGTATTTTCTCTCTCTGTAATTACACTCTACCCACACTCAGGTTCCCACCCAATTTGGATATTAATTCCTCATCCCCACTTTTCAATGCTAACTGCTTCCTCTTTTATCCTCAGTATATCCAATAGCACATACAACAAGCTACAACTTAACTATCTGTCAGCCCGTCCTCTATCACACTATAACCCAAGCACAAGATCCACACTTTCAAGCATCCAGTACCAGTATTAGTCTGTGGTAGTCACTAGCATATTTTAATCTTATGTATACACCCTAAGTGGCTCAGTTAGTAAAGGCACTTGCTGCCAAGCCTGATGTCCAGAGTTTAATTCCTGAAACTCACATGATAGAAGGAAAGAACTGACTCCCTCAAGTTGTCCTCTGACCTCCACATGAGCACTGTGATAACACATGCACACATATATACATACATGCACACATGCAACACACAAATACACAAATGTAACAAAATTTTTTAAATAAGAAATAACAGTAAGCTAGGCAGTAGTGGCACACATCTTTAATTCCAGCACTCAAGAGGCAGAGGCAGGTGAATCTCTGAGTTCAAGGCCAGGCTGGTTTAGTGAGTTCCAGGACAGCCAGGACTACACAGAGAAGTTCTGTGTCAGAAAGTAAGAAAGAAAGAATGAAAGAAAGAAAGAAAGAAAGAAAGAAAGAAAGAAAGAAAGAAAGAAAGAAAGAGAGAGAGAGAGAGAGAGAGAGAGAGAGAGAGAGAGAAAGAAAGGAGGGAGGGAGGGAGGAAGGAAAGAAGAAAGAAAAGAGAGAAAGAGAGAGGGAGAAGGGAGAAAGAGGGAGGGAGGGAGTAAATGATAAAGCCATCTAAAAAGAACCTCCATCATTTTTGTTTAGCCATATAATTACTTAAAATGAAGAATACATGCCCTATTAGAATTGCAAATATTGCCTTTTAAACTATTTTTAAAAATTTATATACATATATGTTTTCCTTGCGTATATGTACACTACAAATATACCTGGTGCCTATGGAGGCCAGAAGACTTAAATAATCCCCTGAACTGGAGTTACAGGTGGTTTTGAGTAAGCGCATGATAGAACTGAACCTGGGTCCTCTGCAAGAGCAGCAATGACTCTTAAGCAATGAGCCACCTCTCCAGCCCTATATATATATACAGATTTCTAGACCTTTGAACTAAGAGAAGCTAATCCAGATCACCCAGCCTACACCTTCAAAAGAAATTGAAGCCCAGAAAAATTAAGCAGAAAAATTAAGCAGGCTAGCTCAAGGTAAAGACTGTAACCAAAAGAACCAAGACTAGGATTCTAGTCCCCTGGAGCTTTTCACTTCGGGCATTAGGTCCTAATCACCAAAACGCAATCTCAAACACCATAATTCCAAATGATGCAACCTCAAAAGACCACACTAAATATAAAATCCTGAAAGATCAAGAATCTCAAAAATAACTCTGGGAAACATAATTTTAAAAACTATTTAAGCCAGGCATAGTAATATACATCTGTAATCTCTCACTTGAAAAGGGACAGAAGGAAAATAAGTTCAGAACATCCTCAGCTACAGAGTAAGCTAGATGCCAGCCTGAGCTACATGAGATTCTATTTCAAAAGAACAATAATAAAATAAAATAAAATGTTTAAAGGCATTTACTTAAGTGCTGAAGACATAACTTAAGGTGAGACAAACTATATCCATGGAAAAACTGGTCATCCAGCATTGTGGCACACACATGTAATCCCAGAACTCAGGAAACAAAAGCTAGAGGATCTGAGCTAGGAGGCCAGTCTGGATAATACAGTAAGACCCTACTTCAAAAACAAAACAGAGTCTGGGCATGATAGCACACTCCTTTAATCCCAGAACTTGGGAGACAGAGTCAAATGGTTCTCTTGTGAGTTCAAGACTAGCCTAGTCTACAAATCACCGTCCAGGCCAGCCAGAGCTACACACTGACCCTGTCTCAAAGGACAAAAATATAAATAAACACAAGCTGAAGAGATGGCTCAGCAGTTGAGCACATTCTGCTCTTGCAGGAGATGTAAGTCGAGTTCCCAGCACCCACATAATGTCTCACAACCATCTCTAACTCTACATAAACTCATATAGATGAAACACCCATTTATATAAAACAAATAAAAATTAAAGTTTAAAAATAAACCCACAATAAAGTTTTGTTGCTAATTTGCAAACAAAGAAAAATAAGCTTTCTGAAATTTTCACAAATGCCAAAAAAAAAAAAAAACCCACCTCTTCATTGGCTAGTCCATGCCCAAGCTGTTTACCACTACACCAACAACACTGTGATAATTTAAATCTGCAAAAAGTATATAAACAACTATGATTCTGGTTTTATTGCTGTTCCTTATTTGTTTTTGAGACAGGCTTTACTGTACATCCTTGGTTGGCCTGGAATTCTCAGAGTAGACCAGGAATGCCTTGAACTCACAAAGATCCATCTGCCTCTGCCTCTGAGTGCTACAATTAAAGTGTATCTCATCATGATTTGCCTAAATTACAATCAAGGCTTTACACATTTTATACAAAATGATGCAAATAAAATATATAGCAGAGAAAAATGCATAATTATAAAAAAAAAACTGGTGATTTAAAATGCTGGGGATAAACAAAAAGGAAAAAAAGACATGAAAACCCAACACATAAGAAAAGATAGATTATGAACAAGAAGAGAGAAGTAGTCCCTAAGTGCTGACAGACTTTCAGAAGTCTCACATCAAGGTGAGTTTTTGCCTTAATTAAAGAAATAAACTTAAGTTTATTTTCTTGGGTAATGTTCTTCTGAAATTCTATGGCTTATATAAAGCAACATAATAACTTCCTATCAAAAAGTTCTATCTTGGACTGGATCCGTGGCTGAGACGTTAAGAGTGCCTTCTGTTCTTCTAAGGAACCTGAATTTAGCTCATAGCACCCACCTAGGGAAACTCACAACTGCCTGCAACTCCAGCTCCAGGGGATCTAACAATCTCTTCTGGCCTCTGTGGGCATTTTCATACATACGACAAACACTGACATACAATATAATAAAAAAATAAATCTTTTTAAAAAGTAATAAAAAGTTTCATCTTCAGCACCATGCCTGTGTCGTTTTGGGCACTTAGCAATTTTCTTCCTTATGCATTGATACATGGGCCACAAATTTAACACACAAAACTGATGAACAAACACCATGACTGGGTACCTAAGTATCTTCAAACCACTCAGCAGTATCACTTTTTCATCAAAAGCTCCAGCTAAAAGTAATGCCAATGAAGACAAATGGTACTTTTGTGTATGGATATGTGGATACAGGTGCACAAGTGTTCTTATGTGTGTGTGCAAGAGTGTAGAAGCCAAAGGTCAACACTGGGAACACTAGATAACTTCCTTAAATGTTCACCTTTTTTTCTTTTTCATTTTTGAGCTAGGATCTCTCATTAAATACGTAGCTCAAAGCCCAAATGACATTTATTTTTAAATGTGTATGGGTGTTTGCCCATATGCATATCTGTGTATAACCTGTGTGCCCGGTGCCCACCTGGCTATCCTATCTTATGAAACTAGAGTTACAGCTATAATCCCCAACCCCTGGAAACAGGATTACAGAGGGTTCTATGAGCTGCCATGAGGGCTCTAGGAATTAAAGCCAGATCCCTAGAAGAGCAGCCAGAGATGGTTAACTGCTGAAACATCTCCCCAGCAAAAGTAAATAAATAGATAAATAACATTTTTAAACTGCATTTTATCACTACAGTGTTGCGCAGCCAAGATACTTGTCTATCTGCATATTCTGCAGTCTATGGCTATACCATTGAAAGCATTTGATGGTAACTATAGTTTCTCACAAATGCACTGGCTGAGTGGAAGAAACAAAACACTTTACTGGCCACACTTTAAAATTCACTTGCTGAAGGCTGGACTGCACCTAAACTCTCATTCATCTTTCATTACTGTCTTGGGATGCAATTTAAACTCATTTTCCAAATCTTCAAATTCTTTTCAAAGCTTCACTTTTTCCAGATATTAATACACAACACAGCATTAAGTTTTAAAATGTTTAACCCTAACAGGAGGGTGAGTTTTGTATCTTTTTTAATGGAGATAGTTTCAAAATACAGTTTGGGCCATCCATTAGCCACAGTGAGGTATTCTGCTGTTAGACTGGATAAATATGTGTCTTTTTCAGTAGGCAAACTGAGCACTTGTTCAGAAGGCCAGTGAGCTGCTCAAGCCCCTTCTGACAGGGGCATTCTTTTCAAGGAGCACAGTGCCATGCAGTGGTGGCAGCAATACACAACTGAGTAATTCCAGAAAGAAGAATTTCTTGCATTCATTCATTCATTCATTCATTTATGTCTATTGGTGTTTTGCTTACATGTATGTCTGTGTGAAGGTGTCAGATCTCCTGGAACTGGAATTACAGACAGCTGTGAGCTGCCATATGGGTGCTGGGAATTGAACTTGGGTTGGAATTGAACTTGGAAGAGCAAGCAGCCAGTGCTCTTAACCACTGAATGATCTCTCTGGCTCCCTAAATATTTTTGGTCCCCCAGACAAAAATTTTTTTGTTCAGAGCTGAGGACTGAACCCAAGACCTTTCTACCACTAAGCCAAATCCCCAACCCTGGTTTTCTTGCATTTTAAACCACCACTTTTGCTGCCATCTCTGCAACAGTGCACTGTCATTTGAAGACTATTTCAGTTGCCAAATTCTGTTAAGCATGTATGTCTGTTTGAAGGTCTGGTTATTGTTTGGTTGTTCCAATTGAGGAGCTTCCACAGTACGAGTAGTTAGCTTTAAAAAAAATTTTTTAACTTGTTGGGCATGGTCACACACACCTTTAATACAAGCACTCAGGAAAAAAGAGGCAGGCAGCTCTCTGTGTGCTGAAGTCAGCCTAGTCTAAATAGAGAATTCTGGGACAGCCAGGGCTACATAGAGACACTGTCTCAATTAAAAAATAAATTAACTGAAAATAAATATTTACAGTTATTTTATGTGTTTGTGTAAGTGAATGGTTAGCCCTACAGAGGTCAGCAGGTAAATAACTAACATTACTCAATCAGTTCTCTCCTTCCACACATGGATTTCAGGAATCAAAACTCAGGTGGGCAGGCTTGGGGGCAAGCATCCTCACCCGCTGAGCTGTTTCACTGGCCCTAGCTTTAAAACATTTATCTTTAACCATTAAGTAGTTCTATACAATTAAATTATCAAAGCCTTGGGGACAGTATGATAGTTTAGCAGGTAAAGGCACTTCAATATCAAGCCTAATACATATACACAAACAAATCTTCAAAATTAAAATATTGCAAAACCTGCACGTGAGAGAACAATCTTTCAGATTTCTTTCATTGTGTTCTAAGGAATACAGTAAGAAGGAATTATGCTGTTACCCAAATACCAAATTATTAGTAGTAAAAATAGCTAGAGACAAAAACCAGTAAGAGATAATAGACTTAAAGGGGTTTATTGGAGGAAGTGGTTCACACAATTACTGTGACTGAGAAGTCTCACAGGCTGTCTGCAAGGGAATGTCAGTAGCATGACTTAGTTCAAGCCCAAATGCCAAGGAAACAGTGAAAGCTCAGTCTGTGGCTCAAAGCCTAAAGACCTAAGACCACTGGTCTAAGCCCTAGGGTCCCAAGGCCAAGAGTTCAAAACATACAATAGCAAAAGAAAATTGTCCTACTCTCAGAAAGACCAACTTACCTGCTATGTTTGTCCTTGACAGGCCTCAACCTACTGGGTAGTATACACATACTGAGACAGCTCTTCCTTTACTCCAACCAGACTCAGACGTTAATCTCCTCTGGAAACCTCACATAAATATCCTAAATAATGCTCAGTCAGGACTTTTTGGTACTCACCGCACCTAACATGACAACTGTTATACATAGGACTATCAGTGCTCTAACCCCTCCATGACACAACTGTTATACATAGGACTATCAGTGCTCTAATCCCTCCACATCATTCAGCTTCCCAATCCCTAGAGAGCCTTTGCTTTTCGCTATTAGGAATACAAAGATTGAGGTTTTCAGAATTCTGGCTTCCAGAATTTCAACATTCAAGATTTTACTCTTTCAGGACTATGACTTTTGAGATTTTATGCTTCTAGGACTACACAATTCACTAGACATCTGGGAGTCCATCTTTCAGGATTACGCCTGACACCATGTATTGAGTGCTTTCCCACAATCTCCTGGGTGAAAACTCAAAGTCAGTGTTCCAACTGCTTTGCTGTTTCACAGTTAAATGGTAATCTCTTAACTGCAACAATTCTTTAAACTTCCATCTTAGAAACTGGCTCAGACATATGAATACTAAAAGTACCAACAAGTTCAACCAGGAAAACACCATTTCCAGTTCCAATATCAAGCACTGAGGCATCCAGCGGGATCTTGTGTTTCTGCATCCACCATATCAGTCGGTTCATGCTCTCCTCCCCAAACCTGTTAGAACAGAATACAAAGTGCAGAGAGATGGCAAAAGTTACACATACATTCCACTTAAGTTGTGTATACCATATGCTCACACCATTTTTTGAAAAATGACAAGTAGCTTGTCACTTCTATGTGTTTAAACTTTATCTTTATTGTTATTTAGGAGATTATACCTCTAAAAATGGAATACCCAAGATATGTATTATACATATTTACATATTTACCCACATATAATATAGAAGTATAATGTATCTATAAACACACATATTCTATCTACATCAACATTAATCCTTAAACATGGTATCCTAATAACTGCCTTCTTGGACATCAGCAAATGCTGGTTCTTACTTACTGAGAAATTACAACTATGGAACGAAAGCAACTTCCTAGTGATCAATTAAAATCTGGGCCAGTAAAAAAGAAAAGATATTTTAAAGCTGTCAATGAAGCCAGAGTCAGGCAGAGACAGGTATATCTCTGAGTTCAAGACCAGCCTGGTCTACAAAGTGAGTTCCAGGACAGTTCAGCTACACAAAGAAATCTTGTCTCAAAAAAATAAAATAAAAAACAAAAACAAAAAAATAAAATAAAAAACAAGAACAAGAAGAGAAAGAAAGAGACAGAGAGAGAGAGAGAGAGAGAGAGAAAGAGAGAGAGAGATTTTAAAGCTGCCAGAGAAGCCAGATTCAACCCCAAGCTTCTGAAGAACTCTAGGCTGCTTTGTTGTTTTAAGTTCACATGTTCATGCTCTCTCACACCCACACAAACAACTCCGAAGCTTAACTTACCAGATTTCTCCTGTATCTCCATATTCTTGAAATGTTCTCAGTTCTCTCTCATAAACAGCATCCCAACTACATAAACAATGAAATGTGAAGCAAGAATCTCAAAATTAAACTGTCTTTTGTGAATTAAACAAATATTTCCAATGAAGTTCACGGCTCCTTAAAATGGCCTTAAACATTATTAGTGTTATCAATAAGTGTTTTAAAAACATCCTTGGGTTAAAAGAATGAAAATTATGGGTAAGCAGGATAAATTATACAAGTACTTATACTCATCTGATGAAATACTCCTATATACATTTTATCTTAAATAAAAAGAGGCAATTGTCCAAGAATCTTTAAGTGTCAGTCGCAAGTCCAAAACTGAACTGCACAACTGAGTTTGTTACTCCAAAGTTGGTCTTCAATGTGCAGATACAGGATTTTCTAATCAGTAGGTCAATGGTTTGCTCACAGTGAACGCAGCCAAGTTAAAATGGACTTAAAATTAAGTGCTAAAATAGTCTCTGCCTCTCCCTGTATTCCAGCTCTCCATTAAATCGTCTCTTAATCCTTAAAACTGCAACCCCTTTCCTTTATCATCTGCTTTCTCTTCCATCTCTAAAATCCCTGCTCCCTCCTCCAAAATTTCCTCTCATCTTAATGCCTAACCCCCACGCTCCTCTATATCCTGATCCATTAATTTCTGAAATTCTACTTTCTTTCCCCAGAACCCCTACCGTCTATCTCCCTAGCTCCCAGTTTATAGCATCTTCCATTTCGACTACCTCCAGCTCCAGGATCTCACAGCTCTGCAGGGACCTCCCTCGGGCCTCTGTACGGTTTGTTGCCCAATCCTCTCCCCCTTTTCCCTATGCCAGATTCCAGACCCCTCACCGGCTCCCCAAGGGCCTCGAGTGGGCTAGAATCCCTTGAAAGAAGGTTGACCGCCCCCTGGGGAGTGCTTGGGATCTCACCCCTTAAGCCACTACAGGTTGCCTCCGCCCTCCTCCCTCAGGCCCCGTTCAGGAGAGGGCGCCATCTCCTTCCGGGCCTTAGGCGCCTGCTCACCCTCCCCGCCACACTCACTGCTCTCGTGTCCCCAGCGCCGACGGGGCGAAGTCATCCGCCGCGGGACTGCCCTCTCGAGACTGCGCGGGGACCACAGCACCGCTGTAGCCCTCAGCATCCACGTTCATGTCGCTCTGTGCCTAGTGGGCCGCCATAGAGACGCAACTCGAGCAGAGGGGATGCGCGGGCCTGGCCTCTCTAGGCAATGGGAGGCTGTCTCTCTAATGCTCCAGACTCGGCCTTGGGAGGCCAGCCGCAGAGGAGAACCGAGGCTGCCTAGTGTGCAGTGAAGGCTAGAGAAGCTAAGATAGACTTCCAGGCAACATTATGCATCGCTTACTGTCTAGCTCTCAAAGTGACCAAGTGAGGACTGCTATCTGTAAGCCATCGTTCAAAATACTACACTTTGGAAAACAAGCTGTCAGAAGCCACAAAAACTGTCCGAAATGCACACTACTCAGTCCAAATGCAGTTCATCTCTCTTTCGAGGCCTATCTGGAAAGTGGATAGGTCAGCCTCATTGCATTGCTGGCTTCCTGACCAAAAGACTAGTTTCATTTGTGGCTAGAATTATGGAAAGGGTATTGATATAACCGGCTGACCTTTTAAGAGCTTATGGCCAAGGAACTGAATGCCTTAGGGCCACCCAGAGTACACCACCAGCCATGGAATTATGATAAAATGAGGAACCGAATGCTAGGGGGCCTCAGTGGTTCTTGCTCTGTCCCCAGCTAATCATGTGCGTCTGTCCAAGTCTCAAACACTGCATGCTTTAGTTTGTTCACTGTAGTTTGCTCAAAATAAAAAGTTACTTGTTCTTCAAGACTGAGTGAACCTGAGATGTTTTCTGCCTAATGGTCTGACTATAGCCAGTAGTTCTGCAATATAATGCAAAAGATCTTATGTGCCAGGGGCCTAGTATCTTTTCTGTACTAACCATGAAATAATCAAATAAGCATGGCTCAAGGTCTAAGGCAAGGATCTCAGAGGCCCCTTGCAAGCTGCCTTCCAACAAGAACTTGTTTCCGGGGCTGGAGAGATGGCTCAGTGGTTAAAAGCGCCGACTGCTCTTCCAAATGTTGTGAGTTCAATTCCCAGCAACCACATGATGGCTCACAAACATCTGTAATGAGATCTGATGCCCTGTCTGAAGACAGATACAGCGAGAAGGGCTGGAGCGATCAGGGTGGGCCAGAGCGAGAAGAAAAAGTGTCTGAAGACAGCTACAGTGTACTTACATGTAATAAATGAATAAATAAATCTTAAAAAAAAAAAAAAAGAACGTGTTTCCAGGGCCACATTTCTGTTGACTTCGAAGACAGAAGCCCAATAACAAGTCCCTTGAGGCAAATGGCAACAACAGTTGCCCTCCCAGTTCGCAGTTCGTCTGCTTCTATACATGGTGTTCCAGGATCTTCTGGCAATAAAGAATAAAGTAAAGGGCAGATGGAAATCCATGTACATAGTGATTAAAGAACTCAAGAAAGAACATAAGTAACCTTATTACAGAGCAATAAAACCACCGGATACCACAGCCAATTAGTGCTGCCCAGGGCAAGTAGCTGTTTGGATCTTTTCTAGACTCTAGATGCTGTAGAAAGAAAGCCTGAGTGTGACAGACTGGGTGTTTAACAGTTTTAGGTTTTAATTAAGAGGCATCCATGAAAAATAAGCCCATCTTCAGCCTCATATCTTGCCAACACTTAAGACGTTTTTATTGTGTGTGATGAAGGCTATACACAGTTGTCAGTATGGAGTCCTGGAAAAAAACAAAACAAAAAAAACTCCCATGGTTTATACCAAGTTTCCTCTCTGGCTCCATGAAGGATTATTCTGGCTGCTTAGTGCTGAGGACTGTGGGGCACCATCTCTGATCACCCAGGGAAACGGGATTCTTGGCTGTGGGAGAAGTTCCATTGGGTAAGCTGCCTAGCACCAGGGAGAAGCAGAACTATATGAGGGACACAGCCCCTCCCACTGAGCACCAGTTATATGAGGCCAAAGGCAGACTTGTAGAACTTGAGGTTGCCAGCCTTGGTTTTGTTTGTTTGTTTTGTTTTTTGTTTTATCCGTGCACAGTGTCCACCTATAGCTCCTCTGGAACTATGCTTCCCAGAATCCGTAAGCACTTCACATTTGACAAATCCATGATCATAGGGCAGACCATGCAACACTCAGTACCAGAGAACACACTTCTAGAAAAACCCTCCTTATCTGCCCTCATCTCTTACTTTTGCTTTGATGTGAGCTTTTGAAAGGGGACAGTGGGCACTCAGTTCTTCAGTTAGACCCCCATGTTTTGAAGCATCACTGTGGGCAAGTTCTTGAATTTCCCCAGGTCAGTTTGTGGAGCCTATATTATAACAAGCATAATAGTAGCACCTGTCACACAAGACACCCTGAGAATACATATGAGATTAATCCAGCCAAATACTACCTGTCTGACTCGTGAGAAATGGTCAGTAAATGTAAGTTCTGACTCTGCAACTATGAAATGGGACTTAAAAAGATGCCGCTTCAGAGAGATTCCAGGAACTGCAAGTGAATACACTGTGTGTTTAAAGAGCTTAGAAAGGGCCTGGCATGTAGTCAGGGTTCAGAAAATGTCAGCTCTTATCTTTATTACAAGTTGAGCATCTTTGCTCTAGTTGGCTTTCCTTGTGCTGTGATAAAATATTGACCAAAAGCACCTCATCGAGGATAGGGTCTACTTGGCATACAGATTATATTGCTCATCACTGAGGGAAACAAGGCAAGAACTCAAGCAGAGCCCATGGAGGAACACTCACTGGATTGCTCCCCATGCCTTGTTCATGTTGTAGTAGCAATAGTAGTAACAATACACAATAAGCATATAATAA
>CM052703.1:64771273-64803299 GCA_028551405.1 Uromys caudimaculatus | reverse complement strand
ATGGGAGAAGAGAGGGTGGGTGTCTGGAGGCATGGAGAAGGGCCTGAGTTTTGTTTCATTGAATTTAAGGTATAAAGGGAAATTCAGGCAGCTAGAAGCACAAATTGGAGCTAGGGTTAGAGGTTAAATAGCCCCGTCCCACATGCCCAAGGATGGCACTGCCCAGAGTGGGTTGAACCCTCATATTTCAGCTAGCAATCAAGAAAACGTTCCACAATCATATTCAGAGGCTAATCTGGTGAAGGCAGTTTCTCAGTTGTGATTCCCCTTTTCCTCAGGTAAGTCCAGGTTTGTTTTGAGTTGACAAAAATCAACCGGCCCAATCAGCAATCCAAAAATCTAAAATCAATAAAAAATCTAAAACAGCTCCAAAATCTGAAATGCTTCTGGTTTTAAGTAGACCAGATAAAAGCCCCCTAGCACACCTGTTCTCAACTTTCCTAATGCTGTGAGTACAGTTCCTTAGGTTGTGGTGACCCCCCAAACACAAGAGTATTTCATTGCCACTTCATACCTGCAATTTTGCTACTGTTATGAACTGTAACGTAAATATCTGATATGCAGAATTTCTGAGATGCAACCCCCAAAGAGGTCACAACTCACAGGTTAAGAACCAACAGCTACCCTAGTCTGTAATGACTTCCAGTTTAACCTTTTGCCCCAGCTCCAACCTTTTCTTCTAGCTGCCTGGATTTCCCTTGATATCTTAAATTCAATGAAATTAAACTCATTCTCACCCCCATGCCTTCAGACCCTTTTTTGTTTTCCCTTTGGTTTAGAGACAGGGCTTCTCTGTGTAACTCTGGCTGCCCTGGAACTCACTCTGTAGACCAGACTGGCCTCAAAATCAGAGATCGATCTGCCTCTGACTCCTGAGTGCTGGGATTAAAGGCATGCGCCACCACTGCCTGCCCAGACCCTCTCTTTTAAAGATATTATTACATGCTTGTTGTGTATGCAAGTATCACACACACACACACACACACACACACACACACACACACACACACACACACACACTCCATAGACCTTCATTGTGTGTGTAGAGTTCAGAGGACAACCCTCAAGAGTCAATTCTCTTCTTTCACCATGTGGGGTCCAGGGGTTGAAACTTTGTACTGCCTCTGCCTCCCAAGTATTACGATTAAAGGCCCACACCCCCGGTCCAGCACATCTCACGTCCTCACAGCAACCTGCTGATAGAATGAAACCATCTTCCTTCGAACTCCACATTCTTCCACACAACATTTACTCAACATTTACAAACTGGGCAGCATCTGCATGCCTGGCATTATTCCATAGGGGGGGGGGAAATGCAACTGCAAGCAACTAAAACATGAATCCTTCATGAATTTCCAAATAGGCTAGCAGAGGAGAAAATAATAAACAGGTAAATGGATAAAAAGTATAGACAATGCTAGATGGTGGTAAGATTTTGTCTTGGTTAGCTTTGTCAGCTTGACACATCCAAGAATTATCTAGGAAGAGAACTTCAATTGATAAATTGCCTAGATCAGATTGGCTTGGTGGGCTGTAATTTTGCTACTCTTATGAACTATAATGTAAATATCTGATATGCACAGTATCTGAGATGTGACCCCCCCAAAGGGGTCACAACCCATAGGTTGAGAACCTGTGGGCACAACTGCTGGAGACTCTCTCAATCATGTCAGAAACAACAGTCCTCACTTCATATAATAAGAGTACTGGAAACTCAGCATAGAGTGCCTTTAATCCCAGCACTTGGGAGGCAGAGGCAGACAGATCTCTGATTTTGAGGCCAGTCTGGTCTGCAGAGTGAGTTCCAGGGCAGCCGGCGATACACAGCGAAACCCTGTCTGTGCCAGCCTAGGATGGCACGCCTACTGAGTGCAGAATACTGCCTATAAACCATAAGAATTGACCCTTCCTTACTTTTTTTGAATAATTCCGAGGATACATTCCTAACAACCACTCATGGGTCTATCTCCGTGTTCCACATCCTGCATATTTTAAAGTGTATCAAGCGTGTGACCTTGTTTGAATGTTTGTGATTTTTTTTCTACTCTAAACTTTCAGTTTGGGAGGGTAACTTATTAATGTTTTGGGGAGGGGTACTTAGCTAGACTATCAAGCATTAGCAAGGTTCTACTGTTTTCTGTTCATGATTAGCTGGACCTCAGCTGGCTCAAGACAACTTTGAAAAGTGAGCCATTAGATTTTATTTCCAACAATTGCTAATTGATGTAGGGAGGCCCAGATCTCTGTGGGTGGCACTTAGGCAGGTGGTCCTAAACTGTATAAGAAAACCAGCTGAGCTGGAAGGGACTGCTGTTGGGAAATTAGGTTCTCTCTCACAGGGAATAGTTCCAGGAGATGTGAACTGGGAGCTGTCAATGGAAAACTTCCCCAGCAGCCACGCTAAGCCAATCAGTCTGGCAAGAAGAGGTCTGGGTGGTCTTCCAGAGCACCCAGGGAAGGCATAAAACAGTGAGCTATATAGTTGTCCAAGAGACCAGCATCCCAGGCAGAGGGAAGGGGCAAATGTAAAGGCACTATGACTTGATGAACTTTCAGTGCTTCCAGAAAGCAAAAAGGCTACTGCTGTAGCTGAAGCCGACTACACCAGGTAGCAGAAGCAGGAAATATGATCAGAAATTGGAGGGGGGCAGTATGTCAGTGTAGGATTTGGAGGTTGGCCAGGTATAATTGACACCTTATATTTAAACATTAACGTGACCATGTCACTGGCTGTGTTGAGAATATATTTGGCAGGTTAACAGCATCACTTCATTACCTTGACATTTTGGACTGGTTAATTCTGTTATGAGGCCTTTCCTGAGTTTAGCTCCTTCCCCTGGGTTTGGCATTGGAAAATATCTCCTAACAATGTCAAATGTCCCTTAAGGGCAAAATTGCCACCAACTGGGACTCTCTCTGAGAAGTTTCCATAACCAGGAGAGAGAAAATGGTACTTTGGATCAGGGTGGCAAATGTGCTAGGAGTGAATCGTAAGACTCCATATTCTTTTTGAAGATTGTTTTAGCTGATCTGATGTAGGGCACAAGAGAAAAGAAGTTGTCAAGGTTAGCTGCAAAGGTTTTGACTTGAGCAATTGTCATAAACAGTTTTATTTGCTGAACTTTGAAAAGGAGTGAGAAGCAGCTTTGTAGAAAAATCAGGAACCCAGCTTGGAATGTTGAAGCCTTAACAAGTTGCAGAAGAATTAGTTCCTTCCCCGAGTTCCCTTTTTTTTTTTTTTTTCCTAAGTTTGATAGTTTATTTATTTCTATTTATTTGTTTTTGTCTTCTATGATTTTCATCAAGCTTGTAGGTTTTTGTTTTTGTTGTTGTTTATTGAAACTGGTCTATGTAGCATTGGCTGGCCTTAGACTTGCAACCCTTCTGCCACTATGCTGCTTATATTTGAAATTATTTTTGAATCCAGAATCCAATTGTTTTACCAGCTCCACTACTTCTGACCAAAATTCCCCTGTCACTACACCAGTTGGGGATTATTGTAAATCTCCTTCTCTTCCATTTCTCCTAGGCATTAGTCTCAACCAGACAAGCAAAGTGGTCTGGTCAAGTTGAAATCACATCATGCTGTTCCCGAGTCAAATCTCAACCTTTAAATTGCTTGAATCATCTACGGCCTTTCATCCTTCAACTTCATTTGCAGAAGGGACAAACTGGATTATAACAAGGCTATACAGACAGGTCACTGTCTGAGGGACACACAGAACAGATGGTGCTGGTTCTCTTCGATCTGGAATCCTTTACTTCCCGGTCCTTGCTTGGGGGTAGCTTGGACGACTTCATTTCCCAGGATGCTCAGCGTCCGGGCGTCCGGAAGGCTGTGCGCCGTCCGCGGGGCATGATGGGAGAGGTGGAGATTTCCATCATGGCGGCTTCCATTTCGGGCTACACCTTCAGCGCTGTGTGCTTCCACAGCGCCAACAGCAACGCCGACCACGTAGGTGCCTGGCCCCCCGCCATGGCCGCTGGGGCCTTCGTCTTCCTCCTCAGGCCGGCGCCTGCGGCCAAGCGACGACCGCTAGAGGCTTGGCCCTCAATCGCGGGGACAAACCGATGAGCTGTTGACCCAGGCGGCTCCCGCCCCCTTCCAGCTCCTGCACTCCGCGGGCCCTTCTCTTGGCTCTCTCGGCCTCGGGCGGGTCCTGGCACAGCTGTTCTCAGTCCAACGGACCTAAAGCGCCCGGCCCCGCCAGTGTCAGGAGTCACCTAGCCAAAACTGGGTGCCTACCCCTCTCTGGGAGTCGGGCTTCCAGACTTGAGGAGTGCCTTGGTTCGGGATGGAGTTCAGAGGTCTGGGTTGTAATCTAGGGGAGGATCCAAGTCCTGACCCCTGGCCTCACGGGTTGTCATGTCTGTCACCGTTCATACTTATCAGATGTGGCCTTGTTTTTTGTTTTTTTGTTTTTCCCACCCCGGTGGAAAATGGAGATTGTGAATAGGCACTTTAGGTGCAGAGTCTTGTTTGCACTTCCTCAAAGTTGCCTGTTTAGTTCCTCAGCGAGTGTTCTAATCGCCGGAACTAGCCTTAATAGGGAAGTGACAGGCCCACATAAGAGCGATCAGAAATGTACAGGCCAAGGAGTCCATAGGAGCAAAGTCTCTCTTCAGTGTCTTTATTTTACGAATTGCCTTTCAATGCCACTGACCTCTGACTGGAAATTCTTTGTGATATAGGTGATTTTACAGGACATAATTTATTTGCTTACCAGTTGGCGATTTGTGTGTGTGTCTGTGTGTCTGTGTGTGTGGTTATTGGTGAAGGATTTAAATTCATTAAATAAGAGATTGGGTTTTTGTGGTTGTCATTACAAAACAACAGTAGTTGGAGGGGAAATTGGATTTGGTTTGATGTCAGCAATCTTCAATTCCATTAATAAAGATTGATTCTGAAAGGTGATTCCATTAGTAAATTGAGAGGAATGAATTTACTGTTCTTTTCATTTCTGCAGTGTTGATGGTAGAGATTACTGATAGGAATATATATTCAGCATAGTTTTGTTTTGTTTTCCCAAAGACAGCTCTGACCTACTAGCCTTTGGTATTGAAGCCAGCTCTTAATAATGTAAGTGGTTGTAATATTCCTAGTGTCCATGGACTGCACTTATGAGTTCAGGGTGCTTATTTATTCTGTTTTATAGAGTACCTAGGAATATCATAGTTTATGTATAAGGCAAGATTATTATAAACTTAGACAGTATTTCTAGAAACTCCCATAGTTCTATTTCTTCATTTGTTATTCATTCTTTGTTGTTTTGAGATAGTGTCATATAATCAAGGCTGGCCCTGGACTGATCCTCCTACCTCCAACCTCCTAAGTGTGGGGATTTCGGGGGCATACCGTTAAACCCAGCTCTAGATTTCTAGCCATTTAATAGCAGTCTCCTTAATATTTATCTCCTACTTGGCATGAGGGAAGAAATTTTATACAAGGCCAATAGTTTGCATTGTGTTTATATGCTTATACACTTTTGTATTAACCTTACCACAGTTATGGATGTGGAATACTTAAAAGTAATGTCAGTTTTAAAGTTGAAGAACCAAGAATTTTATTTTGTAAGATATGTTTGTTTGGTCTAAGAAAGTTAATCTAAAGCCAAACTTGTTCTGTGGAGCTAAAGTTAGCAAACATTTTTGAAAAAATTTTTGAGATTATAATTACATCTTTTTCTCCCTCCAGACTTCTCCCCCCCCATGCCCCTTCTTTTAAATTCATGGTCTCTTTTTTAATTAATCACTATTATTACATGCTTATATGTGTGTGTGTGTGTGTGTGTGTATATATGTGTATATATATATATATATATATATATATATATATATATATCCCTAAGTATAACCTGCTTAGTCTGTATAATATTCCTCATATGTATGATTTCAGGGCTGCCCATTTGTTTTGGGTAACCAATTGGTTTGTTCTTTCCTGGGGAAGACTCTCCCACTCTCAGCATTCCTTAGTTGCCTGTAGTTCTTTTTGTAGGGTTGAGGCCTTATGGGCTTTCGCCTGACCACTTTGGCCTGTCAGTGGGTGTTGATCTTGTTCTGCTCATGTTTAGGCAGTCATGTTTGTGAGACTATGGGCATAGCTTCTGACAATCTCACAGCAAACATCATGATCCTGTGACTTTAACAGTCTTTCTGCCCTCTCTTCTGCAGTGTTCCCTGAGCCTTAGGTATGGGAGAGTTGTAAATGTATTCATTGGAACTGTGCTCCACAACTCTGCATTGGTTATGGTTTCTGTAACATTTTCATCTGTTGTTGTAAAGAGATGTTTCTTTGATGAGGAATGAGGACTACACTTATCTGTGTGTATAAAGACAAATGTTTAGATTGTTAGGGATTATGCTGGTTTAGTAAAGTGATGGTTGTAGGTTCTCCAAGGTCCATGACTTCACTAGCACAAAGGAGTTGGTTAGGTATCTGATATGAGCCATGATCTTAAGTCCAATTAGAGAGCTGGTGGTTACTGCCAAGGTATGTGTTCCACTACTGCAGCCTTGGAGTTGTTGTGATATGCTGGCCATTGATAGGGTTCATAAGTGTCATAGCTGAGTAGAACTGTCAGTTGCCTGCTTCCTTTGAAAGCTTGAATGGTGCCTTTTGGTACCATAAAAGCTAGTTCCCAGGGAGGGCAGGTGGATTCAGGTCAGTTCCAGCACAGGGCTCTGGGCTCAGTTTTCTGAAGTGCATGATGGCAATAGGGACTTCTACCTCTTGGAGGCAACCAAGGACAATAGCAATTAGACTGTTTGTTTTGGGAGTCTCTTGGACAGCCCTGAGTAACACCTCAAAAGAAAGTTTTTGTTAGGTGGGTTTTTTTAGCTCTTGAAGGAAAGAGATGTTTTCTAAAAAGGACCAGATAATAAAACATAGTACTTTCTTTTTAAAAAATTTTGGAGTCATATGTCTCTTTAACACCTCTTCAATTCTGCTGTTGTAAGGAGAGAACAAGAGTAGACCATGAGGTGATTGTGTTTTAATAAGAACTTATTTATAGCACTGAAATTTGAGTGCCCAATGATTTTTAACAGTTCATGAAACATCTGTTTTAATTTTTGCAGCCATTAGAACATGTAGAAACCATTCTTATTTTGCAGGCTGTGCACTAACAAGGTTGGGCCTGTGGTTTGCCTCTTCCTGTTATAATGTAATACAGTGGTCTCAACCTTCCTAATGCTATGACCCTTTAATACAGTTCCTCATGTTGTGGTGACCCCCAACCATACAGTTATTTTTGTTGCTACTTCATAACTATTTTGCTACTGTTATGAGTTAAATAACTGATATGCAGGGTAACTGATATGTGACCCCTGTGAAAGTGTTATTCAACCTCCTAAAGGGGTTGTGACCCACATGTAATGGGGGAACTACTGATGTAATAGTTACCCACATAATCCAGACCAGGGATAAATAAACATTGCTAGGTAACTTTAGAATGTTTTAGTGTCATGTGAGGTTTTGTTTGCTTTTTTTTTTTTTTTTTTTTTTTTTTTCTTTTTTGAGACAGGGTCTCTCTATGTGGCCCTGGCTATCCTGGAACTCCTTATATAGACCAGGCAACCAACAACCACCCACCACACCTCTCAGGGACCCTAGCATTTATGTACCTGCTGAAAAGTTCCCAGAATTCCAAACGTCACATAGTCGCAGAGACTATCTGCAGCTTGCAAAACATGCCTCTGCTAGAGCATGAGGCAAATCATAGTTGTCTGCTGTGGACAGTCCAAAGCAACCCTATCCCCGCACCTGGGATTAAAACAAAAACACATTCTTATAATCCATGTTTTTTAAAGAAACCAAGATTCCAGAATTCTCAAAAGTGTCACTACACTACTGTCCTGGACCACCAGAACCACTTAGTCAGTATTTCTAGTAGTCATAGTCATCTGTTTTGAGTCTGAGGGAATTCTTGTCTTTTTCCCTGCAGTGCTGGGAATTGAACTACTGACCCACATGCATCCCCATCCCAAGATTTGTTTTTGCAAAGGAAATCTGATTTAAAGACTGCTGAATCGGGGCAGTGGTGGCACATGCCTTTAATCCCAGCACTTGGGAGGCAGAGGCAGGTGGATTTCTGAGTTCGAGGCCAACCTGGTCTACAGAGTGAGTTCCAGGACAGCCAGGGCTACACAGAGAAACCCTGTCTCGAAAAACCAAAACCAAAACCAAACAAAACAAAACAAAAAAAAAACAAAGACTGCTGAGTTGGGTAATTGGGATGTTTGGAATACTTCATCTCTTTGGGGGTTGCTGGCAGTGCTGTGGGTGTAACCCAGGTCAGCCCATCTCCCAGCAAGTTCTCTGCACACCTAGCAAACACTCCCTCAAGTCAAATACAAAAGTGAGGCCACAAAGTATCTTTCTTGCCCTGTCCACTCACAGATGTAAACTAGCAACTGGAAATGTTTTTAAACTGGGGGTTTCTGTGGCTGGTTTAATGAATCAGCAGAGAATGGAGGATTATGTAGAGCCAAGGCCTTGCTGCCGTGGAATTTATGCAATTAGTATGTGATGCACAGTAAGTGTTGGGTGTGCCATAAGTGCAGCAGTCCTGTAGTAAACAAGCGAAGGTGCCTTCCCCAAGCTTACATTTTAGCCAGGGTAGGCATTGATGATCTGTAAGTCTATGGCAGATGATGAGAAGACAAATGGAGGCAGGGTATAGGGGACAACGTGCCTAGCAGCAAAGCCTCTCAGTTGAGGTACCATTTGAGCTAAGGGAAGGAGTAAGACCTGGATCATTCAGAAGAGAGATTACACGACAGTAGGTCAATTTGTCCTCTCAGCAGGAGGATTATTTTGGCTTATAGGGTATATCCCCACCAGCCATGCTTGTACTGAGCATGGCTGCAAGCGCTCCAACTGGTGATTTGAAAGGAATTCTGTGTTGACTGTGTTAATAGATGCTCTCCACAAGTGTAAATAAGCTTTGCCTTTATTAGATGGGAGCAAATATATTGGTTGAAGTCCTGATTTCTCATTCCAGCCTATCCTGCCATTGTCTTTATTGTTTGCTGTTAGTGGTGGTTTTAAAGCAATAAAGTAAGTTATATGAAGTTATAACTTCATTTAAGCAACATGAAGTTATATACAACTTTATATAAGCAACCGTGGCATATTTCTGCTTCTTGTAATTGTCTAAGCACGCTATGGGACTGTCTAGGATTTAAGTAATGAACTCACCTAAAAACGAAGACTTGTTGATTTACAATGATATGTCATTTTGGAATATTTTCTCACGTATATTCCTGTTAATAGATGCCAAGCTTATTTGGATTACTGTTAAAATTGATATAAAATAGTACATCCTCATTTCCTTTCAGTTTTAATAAAAATCATCTCTAAGTTTAACCAGCTATTTTCTTCTATTATTTTAGGAAGGATTTTTGCTGGGAGAGGTAAGACAAGAGGAAACTTTTAGCATCAGTGACTCGCAAATCAGCAACACAGAGTTTCTGCAAGTAATTGGTAAGCTTGTTGTCTTTAGAAATTTTTTTATATATAAAACTTTAATTTTATGTGTATGGGTTATTTTATCTGTGTGCCATATGTATGCCTGGTGCCCTTGGAAGTCTGGCGACCTAGAAGCTAGAAAAGGGTTTCAGATACCTTGGAATTGGAGTTACACACAGTTGTGAGCCACTGTGTGGGTCTTGGGAATCAACCCCAGTCCGCTAGAAAAGCAGCCTTACCTGCTGAACCGTCTCTCCAGCTCCAGAAAGACCCTTTGCAAAATGTATACTTGTTTGTTTTATTCTTTGGCTCCTAACTGAAGTTAGATAGGGTTTCTCTGTGTAGCCCTGACTGGCTGTCCTGGAACTTACTTTGTAGATCAGGCTGTCAAAAGAGATCACCTGCTTCCATCTCCCAAGTGCTGGGATTAAAGGCATATGCCACCATGCCAAGCCTAAAGTAAATCTTTTAAATTTTGTTTTTACTTATTTATTTTTAGTTTTTATGTGTATGGGTGGCTTGCCGAATGTATGTCTGGGAACCATGTGTGTGTCAGAAGAGGTTGTTGTATCTCCTAGAACTAGAGTTATAGATGGTTAGGAGTCATCATGTGGGTGGTAGGAATTGAACCCAGTTCCTCTGGACAAGCAGCCAGTGTTCTGAACTGCTGAGTATTTCCTCCAGCCCCTAAAGTAAATATTTTCTTAATATAAACAAGTTATATAAGATGTTATATCACTTAAAGTGCATAGCTTTAAGTGTGGGTCTTTTCTGAAGCTGTTTCTTACTAATCAACTGGCTTGATTTTTTTACCGAATTGGTATGTAACTACTTGATAGTGTCCTCAAAACCACAGTGAACCTAAAGCCTGTGGATCAGTCTGTCATCATTGCTTATTTCAACTTGTGCTATAATAAATGAAGGTATTGTCTTAGTCTTTCCAAGAAGGATCTGCAAAGGCAGCTCCACATGCTCCTAAGATAGTTGCTAGGCCTCCACAGGAGTCTGCGGGCTACTCTGAACAGTTACTCTGTGGAAGATTGCTGAGAAAGGGGGGGGGGGCTTTTGAATGTATCCTCTCCCTTTTAACCAGTTTCCTTTTGATTAATAGCATAGTTTTGTTTTTTTTTCAGGAATACCTAAAACATATAAAGTGGCAGTCTTCATAAGCAGAATAAAGCAAGGGATGCGTCATTTATTTATATAGCAAATGTGTTAAAAAAAACACACTCTCTCATATGTGTGGGTATGTACATGTGAATATAGGTGCCTGGATCAGCTCCCTGTTAACAGGTAGTTGTGAGCTGTCCGATGTGGGTACTGGGATCTGAGTACCCACTCTTGGATCCTTGAACTTGGGTTCTCTGGAAGAGCAGACAGAGCTCTTAACCGCTGAGTCATCTCTCCAACCCCGAAACACAGAATTAAAGCGAAGTTGAGTGGGGCCTGGGTTGTCACACTGGGACAAAATCATCAATTTAAAGTCTTTTCTAATGGCCTTCTAGTACAGAGAATGGGGGCAGTGAAGATTGAGGTGGAGTTAGAATTGAGGGAGACCAGCTGATCTGTCTGCAAGAGTAATGATTATAATAGCATTCACACAGCCCTTCCCTGCTATGCAAAGACATGTTTTGTGTGCAGGGCCTCTCATCGGGAAGTTTGGGGTTTCATTTTGGTTAACTCTTTAAAATCCTAAAAAATGGGCTGGCTGGCTGGCTCACTGAGTATGAGGGTTTGTAATAAGACAACAACCTGAGTTTGAGTCTTGAAGTTCACATGGTAGAAGGAGAGAGCCAGCTCCTAAAAGTTGTTCTTTGACCTCCACACCTATGCCATGGCACATATAGGTGCACACAGAGACACAAATACATATTAAAATTCAAATTGTAGAATTTTACTTCTTTTTTTTTTTTTTTTTTTTGGTTTTTCGAGACAGGGTTTCTCTGTGTAGCCCTGGCTGTCCTGGAACTCACTCTGTAGACCAGGCTGGCCTTGATCTCAGAAATCTGCCTGCCTCTGCCTCCCAAGTGCTGGGATTAAAGGCGTGCGCCACCACTGCCCGGCTGGAATTTTACTTAAGTCGTCTGTGTATGTAGTTATTTATTATTTGCACCTAGGATTTAAAAATTCATCTAGTAAATAAAGGTTAAATTGATGGATGCAAGGCCAATAAACTGATTAAGTAGATAATATATGTCCTGAGACTGATCCGTGGACCCACATAGTGGAAAGAAAGACTAAATTGTCCTATGACCTTCACACATATGCCATGGTGGTTGCAAGCACACAAATAGATGTTTTTTAAAAGTCTAAATTGCCAAATGTAGTTAAGTGACTGCAAAAATTGCGCTTCCAGTATATATTCAAGTATGGATGTCACATCCATGCCCTCCACATATACCAGACAGACATTTCCTCCATGAGCTATTTGCCTAGGTCACGTCTGTAGTGTGTCTCTAATCTGGTTTGTAAATTAAAAAGGAAACTGCTGGACAGTTTAGCTTGAGGACTACTACTTGTTCAGATTTCAAAACTTGCTCTAGGGCTTTCAGTAAACAAAATAGTATTACCTTTAAGTAAAAGATAAGTTTTCTTTTTTCCGATTCCTAAGTAATATTTTTTGCTACCCATGCTCCACATCTCAGTGACTACCAGTGCCTGAAGTAACTCAGGGTTGTGCTCTACATCATTTTAAGCATCAAAAGAAGAGACTTCTGTAGATGACGTTTTTTCATTGTGTCATGAGTTGGTGCCATAGTGAGGCAAATAAACTCTTCTTCAGTGTCAGTCCTGCATCCGTACATGTGGTTTGGCAGTGTTAACTAGAGAGAATAACTCTGTCCTCAAAGGCTCTGGCTTTATTTTAATTGAGGTAAAACCATTGCCTAAAATCCCAAGGCTGTCTCTTTTAAACAGCAGGTGATGAGTCACTCTCTGGGAGAACATGGTAAATAGAGTGGAATAGTCAATTAGTCTCATACTCTGCTAAGAAAGTCAGTCCGTGGCCCCTGGTGAGCTTGAAGAAATTGTTCACTCCGCTTAATCCCAGCATCTTTTCAGAAGCCGCTAGGATTGATCTTTTAAATGACTCTTTCCCTTAATATCAACCGGCTTTGAAAGAGTTAATGGACATCCAGAGTTCCAAACGCCTGACCCAAGTTGCCAGGCATCGTTAGAGGGTTATTAATGGTAGGAAAGTTGAGGCCCTTCTCTTCCAAAGCTGTCCCCACAGCTTTTATTCAGTTTGATTAAATGCTTCCAGTCAGTGGCTACTTTTTCCTATGATGCTTTGTTTAAATAGGTAAGATTGAGTAAGCTGTACAATAGCTGTCAGATGTGCACTTCACCACACAGGGACACAGGAAGCAGACCTCTCACTCTCCACTCTGCTTTGTTCTGAGACTGTCTCTGGGTGTAATGGGAAGCAGCGGCACTGCCTTCCTAGCATACACATGGTGCCTGTTTACAAGAACAAAATGGTCTTGGTTATCCTAAATTTTGGTTTTAAAAATCCTGCGATAGGGTTGAAGAAATGGCTCAGCAATTAAGAGTGCTGACCCCTCTTCCAGAGGTCCCAAGTTCAGTTTCCAGAAACCACATGGAAACTTACCATCATTTGCAGTGGAATCTGATTCCTTCTTCTGGTGTGCACTCACATACATAAGATAAATACAGAATATTTAAAAATGCTGAGCTACTTTATAGTTGCCTGTGCCTTCTTACATGATTAACTGAGATGATTTCCTTTGTCTGATTACAGAAATCCATAACCATCAGCCCTGTTCAAAACTCTTTAGGTAAGACATATTTGGTTTTGTAATTTTGGGTCCTCATTGAAAAAGTTGTTTGAAACCAGTAAATTTAGGCCTGTAACTGATTATAAGTTTAATTAAGGGTACTCATCTATTTACAATTTTTTTTCTGTTTTTATTTTTTGGGTTTTGTGTGTGTATGTGTTTTTGTTGTTTGGTTGCTTGAGAAAAGATCTTGCTAGACTTGAATTCGTAATCTTCCTTCTCAAGTGTGCTACCATGCTTAGCTCCAAAATCTTATTTATTGGATGCTAACTGTGTTTGAGGAATTGTGCTTCAGTGGAAAGAGGGAAGGGGGGTATGTAAATCATCGTATCAGTGGTTTAGAATGAGCCTTCTCTTCAACCTCCCGGTTGAGAATTCTTTACTCAGAGAAGAAAGTTAATCAAAGATCACATATAGATAAAATTGTTTATAGAAACCACATATAGATGTACATTTAATTTTGAGAAAAATTAAAAATGTTCAGTGATCAGCTTTAAAAGAAGCTAGGAACCAGGTAGTGGTGGTGCACATCTTTAATTCCACTACTTGGGAGGCAGAGGCAGGTGGATTTCTGTGAGTTCAAAGCCTACACAGTGAGACCTTATCTCAAAGTAAAAAAAAGGACTACAAGCATTTCTTTCTGTGTTTGAGTTAATACACACCAATTCTGTAATATGGCCACTGAAGGACAGAACCTAACGGCAGAGAAACATTCTGAAGGAGAAAAGCATCAGGAGGGGGCGCCTGGAGCGAAGAGTAGGTAACCCTGCTGCCAGGCCTCTCTGTCATATGGCTGGGTGATGGGAGTCTTCCCTGCTAAGCAAGCCCTTTACTACTGAGCTCCATCTCCAGTCCTCTGTCTTCTTTCTTAACCCACACCCTTCCACCTGAGGAGTGAGCCGTGTGTTTCAGAAAACTCCCCTGCCTCTGCTTCTTCCCCCTTCCCCTCCTAGAACCCAGGCCAGTGTTTTCCTTCCAGTGTGCCCATATAAACATCAGCCATTTTTCTTTGAGACAGGATCTCAAAGGATTTTGGAGTCCTGACTGACTTGGAACTAACTTATAGACCAAGTTAGTTTCAGACAAACAGAGATCCCCTTGCCTCTGCCTCCCAAGTAATGGAATTAAAGATATGTGCACCATGCCCATCTTTTCTCCAGTGCTCTTGATAGCCACGTCCTTTCTTTATCCCTTCTAGTCACTTTGCCTGGTTCTTCCTGCTGTTTGTCCCTTTTTGTCTTCACCCTGACCCCTCTGCAAGCACCTAGCACCCCTGGGGATTTCTATCATCCTCACCCCACACATATACCCTCATTCCTTAGATATTTCAAAGGATACCATCAAGCAGGGTGGCTTCATGTAAGTGAGGCCACAAAGTAGCCAAGGACTTCAAGTCTTAACATTTCCACATAACTGAAAGAGGAGCAGGGAAGCCAGATGAGCAGCCATGGGTTCATCTGGAAAGATCATCAGGTTTTGGACCACACATTACCTCTGCCTGGCTATGAATGTGTCTGTTCTGAGCTTCACAGAGCTTCACTAGACATGCTCTGTATCATCGTCCTGAGTAATACCACAAGACATTGCAAGTGCAGAACTTTCAGAACAAGGATTTGACCCATACTTAGAATTGAAGGAAATCTTAGAAATCATCTTTGTACTTCAAGCAAACTTGTACTTTGTACTTTGCAGAGCAGGAAAGGAGAGCAGGTAGGTTAAGTAGTCTGTCCTCAGTCCTGAGTGAGAGGTACGAATGGGCTGGAGCTCGGATCTCCTGACCTCCGAGTCAGTTTTTTCCCTGTATCTTGAATGCTTTCCTGCCTGTGAGGTATGTGGTGGGAGGAGAATGGCATTTCTAAGACTATAACCAGAGAGAAGGAAGGACCCTCCTGTCAGTACATGGAACTGCTCACATTGATTTGTTTTGGAGGTGAGCACATTGTTAGAGGCTAACCAGATTTAGCTTCCAGTCCAGTCTCCCTGTCCCCCTAGCTGTGCAGTTTGGACCATGCTTAGCATGTACAAGACCCTCCATCATCCAGTTGGCTAGCTTTGCTGTCTCTTTTACAAAAACAGCAGAAAGCCTTGTTGAATTGGGATGAAGTTGTACCTCAGCACTGTGGCTGGAACATGTAATAGAAAAGTATCCAGCTGAGGTCTGTTAAACATCCCACAGATGTTCATTTCCCCTCGTTCCTCAGAAAATGAGTTGCTGTTATCTTTTTTTTCATAAGTAATTGATACTTAGAAACAAAGTAGTGGAGCCATTTGAAACCACACATTTTGTAATTACTTGATTACTTTCCACACATGGAAGGAATGTCTTTTGAATAAAGCAATCTCTCGAGTGGTGTTTGATACAAAATGTAGTTTCCCATCAAGAAAGCACTTAGGCTGATTCTCTGTTTACCAACCTTGGAGTAGAAGCAGTTGCATCTATTAGGGTTAGATGCTCTGTAGGCCCTGTAGTTATGTCTATTCACAGTACAATAGCATTTTAATTTTTTTTCTTCTTTAAAAAAACAGTTTTTATGATTATGCAAGCAAAGTGAATGAAGAGAGTTTGGACAGAATTCTTAAAGATCGGAGGAAGGTATGTTTTATGTATTATTTGCTCCAATTTGGAAGTCACATCCTAGCATGCAAAAGGACAACCAGCTAGGGCCCATGATATCTGCTCTGTGTTAAGTACTCTCTTAGTGCTGAAGATCAAACCCAGTGCTCTGCCACAGAGCTACACACCTGTGAGTAGGTTTTAAAGGTAATTTATGGACTTGAAATAATGTTTACACTATATCACTGAGAGAATGAGTCTTTATAATGTGATCTCATTTACTTAAACTTTGGGGGGGAAGTGAACTTTAATACAGAAAACTAACAATAGTGATGTGATGGTTTGTATATGCTCGGCCCAGGGAGTGGCACTATTAGAAGGTGTAGCCCTGTTGAAATAGGTGTGGCACTGTGGGTATGGGCTTTAAGACTCTCATCCTAGCTGCCTGGAAGTCAGTCTTTCACTAGCAGCCTTCAGATGAAGATGTAGAACTCTCAGCTCTGCCTGCACTATGCCTGCCTAGATGCTGCCATATTCCTGCCTTGATGATAGTGGACCTCTGAACCTGTAAGCTAGCCCTGATTAAATGTTGTCCTTATAAGACTTGCCTTGGTCATAATGTCTGTTCACAGCAGTAAAACCCTAAGACAGTCCAAATGACTCTGGATGATTCATTCTCTTCTGTTTATAATTTGAAAAATAATTTTGTAGATTTTTAATTTTAAAAATATTTTAAATTTATTTAACAATTTCTTACACATGTGGTGTATTTCGTGATCCTGTCCACCTCCAACTCCCTCTGCTCCTTTAGCCCTCTCCCTAACATTTGTCTCTTTCATCTTCATGTCCTCTTCCTCTCCCCCCACCCCCTGAGACAGGGTTTCTCGTGTAGCCCTGGCTGTCCTGGAACTCACTCTGTAGACCAGGCTGGCCTCGAACTCAGAAATCCACCTGCCTCTGCCTCCCAAGTGCTGGAATTAAAGGTGTGCGCCACCACCATCCTGCTTCTTTTCGTTTTCTTAACTCACTGAATCCAGTTTGTGCTGCCTAGATGTACATGAGTAACCTGTCAGTGTCCACACACCCACTGCAAAATGGCCTCCCTCCTCCAGCAGCACTCAGTTGCTGTAGCTCCTCAGCTTCAGGCGAAACCTATAAACATGTGCTAGTTTTATAGTCAAAACAATCCTGGAAGATGTAAATTATGCTAGGCATGGTAGCATATGCCTATAATCCCGGGACCTAAGAAGTGGAGAGACTGCAGGATCGGGAGTTACAGGTTCTCATTGGCTACATTGTAAATTGAAGGCCAGCCTAGGCTTCTTGACACCCTGTCTCAAAACAGCAACATCCACCACCATACGTCCCAAAATATGTCGGAACTGGAAAAATGGCTCAGTAGCTAAAAGTGCTTTCCCCTCTTCCACAGTGCCCACGGTCAATTCCTCGCACCTATGTTGGGCAACTCACAACTGCCTGTAACTTCAGCTCCAGGGTATCTGATGTTCTCCTCTGGCCTCCAGTGGCATCTGTACACACAATGCACACACATACATACAGATCTTTTTTTTTTTTTTTTTTTGGTTTGATTTGGTTTTTCGAGACAGGGTTTCTCTGTGTAGCCCTGGCTGTCCTGGAACTCACTCTGTTGACCAGGCTGGCCTCGAACTCAGAAATCCACCTGCCTCTGCCTCCCAAGTGCTGGGATTAAAGGCGTGTGCCACCACTGCCCAGCCATACAGATCATTTTTAAGAAATAAATTTTTTTTAATATTTAAAAAAAAATGAAGGGGTGAAGATATGGCTCAGTGGTTAAGAGCACATCTACTTCTGCAGACGACCTGAGTTCCATTCCCGGAACCCACCTAACAAGTACTTAGTTAGGGTTTCTATTGCTGTAAATAAAACATGGTGACCAACCCAATTATAGAAAGGGCTTATAGTTCCAGAGGGTCAGAGTCTGTGATGGCTGGACAACATGGCAGGCAGGCATGTAAGCTGAGACAGCTGAGAGCTCACATCTCAAATCAAACAGGAAACAGAATGGGAGTGACATGTGGCTTTTGAAACCTCAAAGCCCCCAGTGACATACTTTCTTCAGCATGGCCATAAACCCACTAAGCCTCCCCCAACAGCAACTGGAGACTAAGTATTCAAATGTGTGAGACTTATGGGGACAGCTCATCCGGCCAGCACACATGAGTTCCAGGGTTTGGGGAACATGGCTTGCATAGCAAGGCACTTTACCTACTGTGCTATCTCACTAGCCCTCTATGCAAGTACTCTTTTAAAAGGAGGGAAGAAAGAAAGGAAAAGGCGTGAGAACAGGCAAGTTACAAGATGTAAAAAGAAGTCTAGAATAGCCAGGACACATATGAAAGGAAAACACAAATTGAAATGAGGTGCCATTGTTTGCCCATCACTCTGGCATGGAATTAGAAGCACTGACAATATGGTGGGAATAAGGAGAAAGTGGTTGGTGAGTGGAAATGAATGTAGCGCAGCATTGGGAGTGCTGCCACAAACATCTCAGATTCATTGTGCGTGCATTTACCTGAGTGTCCCACGCTCATTGGGCACTCATTTTGAGCCATGTCACAGATGTGGAAGTCAGAGGGTAACCTGTGTGAGTCCTTTTTTTTTTGGGGGTTTTTTTTTTTTTTTTTTTTTTTTTTTTTTTTTTTTTTTTTTTTTTTTTTGGTTTTTCGAGACAGGGTTTCTCGAGACAGGGTTTCTCTGTGTAGTCCTGTCCTGGAACTCACTCTGTAGACCAGGCTGGCCTCGAACTCAGAAATCCGCCTGCCTCGGCCTCCCGAGTGCCGGCTATGTGAGTCCTTTATTTTCCTTCTACTGTGTAGATTTTGGCTATCATACCCAGGTCAGCAGTCTTGGTGGCAAGCCCCTTTACCCGTTGAGCCGTCTTGCCAGCCCTGCATCCTTGATTTTGAGTTTATTTTTGACCATTTCACATTTAGAAACTTTTTACTGGGGGCTGGAGAGATGGCTCAGCAGTTAAAAGTGCCAACTGCTCTTCTGAAGGTTGTGAGTTTAAATCCTAGCAACCACATGATGCTCACAACCATCTGTAATGAGATCTGATGCCCTCTTCTGGGGTGACTGAAAACATCTACAGTGAGCAGGGCCGGAACGAACAGGGCCAGAGCGAGAAGAAAAAAGTGTCTGAAGACAGCTACAGTATACTTACATATAATAAATAAATCAATCTTTTTTTAAAAAAAAAAAAAAAAAGAAAAACTATTTACTGTTACCAATATTTTAGTTATGTGGCCCTATATGGGGTCACAACATAGTGTAAGCTATGCTATATGTCACTGTAAATCATTTTCTAGAATTTTATACTAACAAGATTTTTCAGCATCTATTTTCCACACCCTGAAACTGGCTTCTTTCACCACACATAGTTATTTTGAGATTCCTCCATGGTGATTTGTTCCTCTTTATTACTGTATATGATTCCAGTATACATATGTAGCACAATTTACCCAGTTATCCATTCACTTATTGACAGAAAGGTTATTCTGGGCTAGCCAACATAAGTGGTCATGAACATTTGTTTACAGGTATTCATTTGCATGCATTCTGAATTAAGTGAGCTTTTTTTTTTTTTTTTTTGGTTTTTCGAGACAGGGTTTCTCTGTGTAGCCCTGGCTGTCCTGGAACTCACTCTGTAGACCAAGCTGGCCTCGGAACTCAGAAATCCGCCTGCCTCTGCCTCCCAAGTACTGGGATTAAAGGTGTGCGCCACCACTGCCCGGCTTTAAGTGAGAGCTCTTAATACTTTGCTGTCTTTTGATTTTGTTGCAGAAAGTTATTGGATGGTACAGATTCCGGCGAAACACCCAGCAGCAAATGTCCTACAGAGAACAGGTCATCCACAAGCAGCTCACCCGCATCCTCGGTGTGCCAGACCTTGTCTTCCTTCTCTTCAGCTTCATCTCTACCGCCAACAATTCTACTCATGCTTTAGAATATGTTCTCTTCAGACCAAATCGCAGGTAAAGACAGCTTCCCACCAGCTGGGCATAGAAAGAGACACCAGGCCTGAGGGAAGGGTTCAGTGGGTAAAGCAAACATGAGGACCAAAGTTTGGCTCCCTAGCACCTATGGAAGTTAGGCATGGCAGCCTGCATCTGTAACCCCAGCACTCAGCAGGCAAAAACAAGTGGATTCCCAGGGGCTTGCTTGCCAATTAAATGAGTTAAAGTGGTTTGGGGATCAGTATCACCCAGATAGGTTGTTATTCCTACAGGTGTACACGTAATTTGTTTCTTTGTGACCCATTATGCAAAAAAAGTTCTGCTTCATTTGGAGTCTAATTGTAAGTTTAAGCACACAATGCAAAGACAAAAATTGTAAAAATGATCCATTATTAGTGATGAGGGTTTTGCATTGTGACCTTGTGAAAATATTATGTGACTATGTTTTCTGTTTGGGAGTTGCAGAAAGTTTTCCTTCTCGAAATGTGCTCATAGGATCGGTAGACAACATCAGTGAAATAGTTACAGTTTGGTAACTATGTCTAGGATTTCATTAATTATCCTCTAGGATTTCTCAGGATTTGTCAATCACTGACATGCAGATAATGTATGAGCCAGAGCCACTGACCTCAAGGAATGTGCAGCAGAGTCTTGCTTTAAGGAAAGGAAGTTGCTGACTATGCATCCGAGATGGCTGCGGCCCTTTGTATTAGCTTACCAGTGTTGGAGACACAGAAGTCTGCTGCCAACCTTATCCTTTTGTTTTTTGTTTTTGAGGCAGATTCTTGCTCTGTAATCCAAATGATGTGGAATTTGCTATGTAGACCAGGCCAGCCTTGAACTTGTGGTGAACCTCCTGGGTTAGCTGTTTGTTCTTTTGAGATGGTATCTCCCTGTGGATCCCTCACAGACCTGGTACTAACCATGTAGCTCAGAACTAGCTTGTGTAGCTAAGAATGACTTGAACGTCTGATGGTTCTGCCTCTACTTCCTAAGGAATGCCAAGATTACAGGTGTGTGCCACCATGTCTGGTTCATGTGGTACTGGGTATTAAGCCTAAGGCTTTGGGCACTCTAGGCATGTACTGTACCAGCCGAGCTACATCTACAGCTTCCAATCCCAATACTTTAAATTTTTTTTTTTAAATTTTGTGTATGTGGGTGATTTGCCCTCATGTATTTCTTTATACTACATGTGTGCCTGATGCTGGTGCTGCCAAAAGAGGGTGTTAGATCCCCTGGAACTGGAGTTACAGATGATAGTGAGCCATCATGTGGGTGTTGGGAATCAAACCCTGTCATTCCCAATTCTTAAAGGAATGCTTTTAAACCTAGGAATGATGAGATATAACCGTAAACCCAATAGTGAAGCACTGAGGCGAGTAGACTGTTTGAGCCCACAGATTCAACACTTAGCAAGGCAACACAGCAGTAGAGCCAAGTATGGTGGCATGTCTATAATCCCAGCACCTGGGAGGCTGAAGCAGGCAGAGTGTACATTTGAAGCCAGCGTAAGCTATAGAGTGAGACCCTGCCTCAGACAAACAAACGAGAAACGTACTTATTACATGCTGTTTTTCTCAATTCTCCTCATAGGTATAATCAAAGGATATCACTTGCTATTCCCAATCTAGGCAATACTAGCCAGCAAGAGTACAAAGTGTCTTCGGTGCCAAACACGTCTCAGAGTTATGCCAAAGTTATTAAAGAGCATGGGTAAGTTGAAAGGTAAACTGGGTTCTTTGGGGAATGGTATTGCCTTTGTTGATATTTTTCAAAGTGGAAGGAGAAATGTAAAGTCAAGTTTGTTTTAACTGAAATTGAAGAAAACAGAAAGTTCTCTAGGCCACCACCACTATTACCACCATATATCAGAATTTTTTCTTAATAAACTGTAGAAATGATCCCTAAAGCTGCGTGTGGTGACTCACACCTGCAGTCCCAGCACCTGAGAGGCTGAAGCTGGAGGTGCTCATAAGTTCAAGGCCAGCTTACTGAGTAAGGCCCTTCATCGAAACAAAACAGCAACAACAACAGCAACAACAAACCCAGCAAAACAAACCTGTTCTGTAGGGCATGGTAGTACATGCTTATCATCCTAGCACTCAGGAAGAAGAAGCATTGGATTTCTGCTGACTTCCATGTTAACTTCTGTAACATAGTGAAACCTTGTCTCAAAAAGATAAAAAAATCTAAAAGACTGAGGCTGGAGAGCTACTTCAGTAGATGAAGCACTTGCGGTGCAAGCGTGAGACCTGAGTTTGGATTCTCACTGTGTAAGAAAGCTGAGTGTGAGGCTGGAGAAAGGGAGCTCAATGATTAAGAGCACTGTTGCTCTTACAGAGGACCTAGGTTCTATTCCCAGCACCTGCAGCTCACAACCATTGTAACTTCAGGCCTAGGAGACCAAGTACTCACTTGTGGATTCTGCAGGTACCAAGTGTACATAAGGTTCACAGACATGTGTGCAAATAAAACATTCATACGCATAAAACAAATTAATTAGTTAAAAATCAAAGGCTGGGGTAGGCATAGCACACTTATGGCTCCTGCACTAGGAGCACACAAATAGGCAAGTGATTGGGACATGCCAGTCATCCATCAAAACAGACAAAATGGAGACACCCAGGTTCTATGTCTCAAACAGTAAGGTGGAGAGAAATAAGAGGACACCTGACAGTGACCTCTGGCCCCTACACAAACATACACATTGGCACTCACTTTAATACACACATGAACAGACATACATGTGTACCTTCACACACACATGCATACACACACTTAGACAAACATAGACATACAAATATAAGAATCCCTAAAAGTACTAATTTTTTTATACTTACTAAAAAGAGAATTTAATTTTACTGTATCTTTCCTCAAGTTTTCTGTATTACGTTTTTAAAGATTTTTTTATATTGTATTGTATGTATATAACTTTTTGCCTGGGTGTATATATGTCCACTTACTGTGTGTCCAGTGCCTGAGGAGAGCAGAAGAGAGTACTGCATCCTCTGGAACTAAAGTTATGGATGCTCTGATTGACAGTGTTGGTGCTGGGACCTGAGCCCAGGTCCTCTGCAAGAGCAGCAAGTGCTTTTAACCTCTGAGCCACCTCTCAAGCTGCTTTCCTCGGGTTTAAAAAAGTACAACAGCCAAATGTGGTTGCACACCCCTTTAATCCCAGTACTTGGGAGGCAGAGGTGGGTGGGTTGTCATGATTTCCACACCAATGGGGATTTCATAAAGAGTTTCAGGCCAGCCAGGGGTACTTAGAAAGACCTTACCTAAAAATAAAAATAGTTTAAAAAAAAAAAAAAAAAAAAGGATAAACATAGTCACTGAAAAATATTGTTTTTAATTAGTGTTCTTTTTTATTTCCATTCTGTAACTCTATTGGGATAAGCATTTTATTGCTTAGATGTCACCTTTGAGTCACAGCACATAATTAATACTATGGTAGAAGTGATGTTCATGGCAATTTTAATAACTCTGACATCTTTTTCTGTCTCCTAGTACTGACTTTTTTGACAAGGATGGAGTCATGAAGGACATCAGGGCAATTTATCAGGTCTATAATGCACTTCAGGAGAAAGTACAGGTAACTGGTATTTCCAACTTGTTCATATTGCTCAAATCCTACTTTTGTAATAAATAAATAAATGTATCTTTTAGCTGACAAATGAATGAGCAGTGGTTCAAAAGTGGTTCAGAATGGACTTTGCTAGGATAACGTCAGATATCAGCCACCAAATCCTGCCTCCTCATGTGCTGAGAGAGAGGCACTGCAGTACTTATTAATGCTGCTGCTTAGAACATGCAGGACCCCTTTGCAGTCATGCTTTTCCTGGGAGTGTACCTTCAAAGGTGAGTTTGAAGAAGGGTGCTGAGACAGTCCCTCTGTCAGTTATATTCTAAGGGGAGACAGTGTCAAAAGCTGACACCCAGTCTAGCTCTGCTTTCATCTAATCAGTTCATTTGGCCCCAGCCACCAATGTAGATTGGGAGGATTGCAGTAGAATCTGTCTTTTCCTAGTCCATCACGCAGTAAGTGTCTCTGGTACCACTTCCAGCTGCCTGCTACACGCTGACAGACAGTCCTTCCCACTGCACTTATATTTGAGAATAAGAAGAAAAATGGCAAAGTCGGAACTCTCCTAGGCCTGGGAAAGACCCCAGCAGATAGAGGAGGAATGAAGGTGGCAACTAAAATGGGAAAAGCTGCAGGGCATGGTGGCCTATACCTTTAATCCCAGCACTTGGGTGGAAGAGGTAGGTAGATCTCTGTGAGTTCGAGGCCAGACTGGACTACTAAGTGAGTTCCAGGACAGCCAGGGCTACACAGAGAAACCATGTTTCGAAAAACCAAAGACTACAATAATATAAAATAGGGAAAGCCTCAGTAAAGGGGCAAAGTAGTATGGCAGTTTCCAGGGCCTGTGTTCACCGCACACTTAGAAGTGGAGGGAATGCTATTCATACTTGTTTGTGCCAAACTTCTTTCCTGGAAGTTTCTGATATTTCTGCTATAGGAGGAAAACAGCTTTTTGTCCCGACTGTTTATACTAGCCAGACAACTTCTAAATGCTGTCACATAGTACCTTGCTGATTAAAGAATGCCAGCTCTCATAGTGGTTATTGGTATCTGAATTACAGACATTCAAACCTCAACTTTGAAACTTACTTTCTTTTCCAGATTTCCCTTATCATAATTATTTTCAGTTAGATAAATCTGTCTTATCAGTTTCTTAATTTTTTATTTTATGTATTTTGCCTGTGTGTGTGGATGTCTTGCCTGTGTGTGGATGTGTGCCATATGCATGCAGTGCCCGTGGAGACCAGACAATGGCGTCAGATCCCCTGAAGCTTGAGTTAAAGGTGGAAGGAGAGAACTGATTCCACCAAGACCTTCACATGTGGTCATGGCACATCCCCAGTCGTACACATACATGCTAATTCTGCACTCGTTAACTTTTTAAAATTTATTAAATGTGTGTGTGTGTGTGTGTGCATGCACTTGTGTTTGGGTGCATGAATATGAATGCAAATACCCACGCAGGCCGGATAATTCCATTGAGCTAAAGTTACAGGTAGTTATGAGTCACCAGTGTGGGTGGCAGGAACTAAACTCAGGTCCTCTGCAAGAGCAGTCCTGCTCTTAACCACTGGGCCATCTCTCCAGCCCCTAATGATGACTAAAACTGATTATTTGTTGTATTGATTAATATAATATAGCTTCCAGTACACACCCTCTTAAAAAAATCAAGCTGGAAAAGTGTCTCAGTGGTTAGAGAATGCTTGCTGTTCAAGCGTGCAGACTAGAGTTGAGATCCCAGTATCCATGCAGCACGCTGGGCACGTGCCTGTGAGCGGGGAGAGACAGTCAGCGCTTCTAGTCTAGCTTCCAGATTCCAGTCTAGCCAACAACCTCACGAACTCCATGTTAGAGAGAGAAACTTCTCAAAGGAATAAAACGGAGTGGTAGAGGGGGACACCTGATACTTTCCTCTCATCTTTGTGTCTGCACTCCAACACACAGACATTTTTTAAAAATTTTTAAATGGTGAGTGGTTCTTGAGGATAGACACTCAAGGTTGACTTCTGGCTTCCACATGCATATATACCTGTATGCTCACATAAACGTTGCATATGAACACACAGAAGAAAAGCAATCCTAGTCAGGCATGGTAGCATACACCTGTAATCCTAGTACTCAAGAGGCTTTGGGGGACAGAGCTGTAGTTGGAGGCCAACCTGGACTACATAGGGCAGTCTTGTCTCATAAAGGGAAGTGAGGGGAACACAGCTCTGTTTTCATGAGCACTCAAGATTGCTCTACCTTTTCTGACTGCATTTAACTTTGATGACTTCAGTATCTGGTAACCTTGGAGGCCAGAAGAAGGTGTGGATCTCTTAGAACTGGAGTGACAGGTGGTTGTGAGCCTGCTGGGAGTTGTACCTGGGTCCTCCGAAAAAGCAGCTAATGCTCTTAATTAATTTAACTGCTGAGCCATCTCTCCAGTCTTGTTTTTCCATTGTAATGAGGCTGAATTTGTAGATTACCTCCTGCCTGGGTTTGAAGCTAATCTTTTTTCTTGTGTTTTTTTTCCCCTCAGGCAGTATGTGCAGATGTAGAAAAGAGTGAGCGAGTTGTTGAATCTTGTCAGGCAGAAGTGAACAAATTGAGAAGACAAATCACTCAGAAGAAAAATGAAAAGGAACAAGAAAGAAGTAAGTACCTAGAGATCGATCTCCCATTCAGTATGAGAAACTGGCTCTGTTCACTGGGTGGGGAACTGTGCCTGAACACAGGGTTCCCAGTCTAGGCCCGTGCTCCACCATTAACCTACACTCCAGCCCTTCTTGCATTATTCTATTTTATTGCATCTTTATTTTATATTTATCCTATACATTGTCTCACTATGTATCCTTGATGAACTTGGAACT
Organism: Uromys caudimaculatus; assembly: GCA_028551405.1. Classification (NCBI taxonomy): domain Eukaryota; kingdom Metazoa; phylum Chordata; class Mammalia; order Rodentia; family Muridae; genus Uromys; species Uromys caudimaculatus. The sequence continues at coordinate 64,777,037 of CM052703.1, read as the reverse complement.
TACTCTGTAGCCCAAGCTGGCCTCTAACTTGAGATCTGACCCCCAAAGCCTCCCAAGTACTGGGATTACAGGTGTATGCTACCGTGCCTGGTAAGGATTGTTTTTTCCATGAGATTCACATGACTCTACCTCCTGGGTGTTGGAATTAAAGTCATGTGCTTACCATGCCCAGTTTTACTTTTTGTTTTGTTTTTGTTCATTCATTCACCTATCTATTTATCTGTTTGTTTTTATTTATTTACTATGAGCACCAGTGGGAGGTCACTTTGCAGGAGTTGATTCTCTTCTTCCATTGTGTAGGCCCCAGGGATTGAACTCAGGTTGTCAAGTTTGGAGACCAGGTCTGTAATCTGCTGTACCATCTCACTGGTCCTACTTTTTATTTTTGAGACAGTGTTCATAAATTGCCAGGCAGGCTTTGAACTTGCTGTATGGTCCAGGCAGGTCTCAAACTTGGGATCCTCCTACCTCAGTCTCCAAAGTACCTATAATTTCTGTTTGTTTTTAGAGACAAGTGTTCTCTGTGTAGCCTTGGCTGTCCTGGAACTCTGCTCTGTAGATCAGGGTAGCCTCAAACTCACAGAGATCCACCTGCCTCTACTGGAATTAAAGGCATGTGCCACCATGTCTAGCTCAAAGTAGCTAGAATTACAGGTTGTGTTACCTGGCTAAACTATTCATTAGTTTATTATCAAACTATCCATTAAATGACTTGAGACCATTTTTGAAAACCCTCCCCTAATCCCCACAATTGTAAGTAAGGGTCTCGTATATCCTAGACTGGCCTTGAACTTTCTCTGTAGCTGAAGGTGATGCAGAATTTCTGATTCTCCTGATTTTTCTTCCCAAGTGCTGGGAATTAGTACAAGTACCATCATACTTCTGCGTAGTGCTGGGGACTGAAGTCCATGTTAGGCAAGCTGTTTGCCCACTGAGCCATATTTTCAGTTTGTCAAAAATCCTACACTAAGCAAATACCAGGTTCACATGAAGGAGGGAGGGCATTCCCTTGTCTTTAAGCATTTCCTAGTGAGAAATGCTGTTTTTATGCTATTCCCCAAGTTTCCAAAACTGAAATAAGAGGACCAAAGAGAAAAGTTGAAGCAGATAGAAGTCAGAGCAGATCTAAGAACTTTGGTACAGATTTTTTATGTGTATTGACAATATCATCTGTTTCTAACAACCAAATTCTTGGGGGCTGGAGAGAGGGCTTGAGAGATCTTGCTGTTACTGCAGAAGACTTAAGTTTGGTTCCCAGTACCCATGTAGGGAAACTCACAACTATATGTAAATCTAGTTCCAGAGGACACGGTGCCCTCTTCTGGCCTCATTGGGCACTTTTATACAAATGGTAGGCACAGACACAAACACACATTAAAAGAAAAGCAGTATGACTTTGATAGGATAGTGTAAGAAATATTCCCTGTTCATGTGACTTGTAAAGGTATTAAGAATGGTTTTCAGTGTCAGCTGGTAGTCCCAAGTTTTTTAGCACAGTGGGCAACAGAAGGGCAAAATAGCTCAGGATCTGGAGTTACGGGCCTATGTTCTGTATCATGGGGCTGTACTTCTAATCAGATTGCCTGGACTTTCAACTCTGGGTTTTGTTTGTTTGTTTGTTTTTGTTTTTTGAGACAAGGGTCTCACTGTGTAACTGGTTAGTCTGATATTTGATATGCAAAGAAATTAACGTATAGAGAAACCATTTGTAAAATATTAGCAATGATCAGTTCACAGCATTGCTGCTCATTTCCAGAACATTCAAGTTGACCATTTAACAAGTGGAGGTAAAAAGCTGTGAAGATACAGACCTTGTTAAGACATTCTTCCTGTTTCTGTGCAGGATTGCAGCAGGCCCTGTTAAGCAGACAGATACCATCTGAAAGTCTGGAACCAGCATTCAGCCCGCGGATGTCCTATTCTGGGTTTTCAGCCGAAGGCAGAAGTACTCTAGCAGATACAGAGCCCTCTGATCCTCCGCCCCCTTATTCTGATTTCACCCCAAACAATCAAGAAAGTACTCTGAGCCATTCTCGTGTGGAAAGGAGTGTCTTCATGCCCCGGCCTCAGGCTGTGGGCTCTTCCAACTATGCTTCCACCAGTGCTGGACTGAAGTTCCCTGGAAGTGGAACAGGTCATCTTCCTTCCCAGGGTGCAGCTGGAGACAGTGGGGAAGAGTCAGATGACAGTGATTATGAAAATTTGATTGACCCTGCAGAGTCCCCTCATAGCGAATACTCACATTCAAAGAATTCACGGCCCTCAACACATCCTGATGAGGACCCCAGGAACACTCAGACCTCCCAGATTTAAGTAAACAAATGACACTCTCCACTTGGCACTACTTTTCTTAATGGCTTATTGAGTGTTGTTGAGGACTTAATCTGTGGGAAGACCTGCTTTCTCAGATGCTGTGGCTCCTGAGTAGAGCATCCTGTGCACAGAACTCCCAGAATCTCTGTCCGCTGGTCCTCACCTCTGGGTACAGTGCACGGGTTCACAACAAAATCATTATGATAATCAAATTGTCCTAATTCTGGTGCGATTCATGGATGTACTAGTAAATTTAGGCAGAGTGAAACTCCTCAGTGTAGTCTGTTCTTTAAGATAAATCAGAGATCAGAGACTAAGCACAATTAGTCTATAAATACTCTCTAAGTCAGAAACTTACCTCTGCACTATCATGCCTTGAAATTTGCTTTTTCAAAGGGAAACGAATTTAGCAGCAGCCTTCAAAGAACTTTCTATGATGAGCCAAATTCATCTTTGCCAGAAAAGAAATTTTGTTAATTCCAAGAAGCCTAATTGGAACAAGTCAGACATTCCTTCTCTCGTCTGCATGATTTTGTAAGATGGGAAGAGAGGGCTTTGTTTCAACTTTTTTCTACTAGCCTGATATGTATTGTTACTTCAAATGGTTGCCTTTTTAAAAATGTAGGAATACTAATCCCCAGTGAGTACTCATCCAGATCAGTGTCCTGAAGTCAGTCCCTTGTCTTTTGGTACACAGCAGTGACTGCTGTGCTGCGCCAGCACAGTTGACTTCTGTTCTGGAGTCTTAGAGGGAGGCCACACAACAGTGGATGGCAGAAGGGAGAAGCCAGGCCTGAGTCTATAGTGAATAGATCCCAGACACAGTGGATTTAACTAAGTTCCTGTGTAAAGGATGTAATGTACTTAGGTGTGGCAGATTCCGGGCTAGAGTTGTGGAGGAAAGACATTTTTAAGAAAATATCCAGGAATCTTGGCGACTGCAGATCCACTTCAAGTCTGAATAACCATACTTCTTTTTCCTAAAGTTGCCATTTGGGGGATAATTGCAAATGTGTGGAGACCATTGGGATGCACTTACACTTTTATTTAATTACTGCTTGTTTTCTAGTTTTGCCCAGAATGTGTGAAACCACTAAAAACCATTTTTGAGTATGTTGGGCTACTGGATTGGAAATGGTAATCAATCAGCCCATGACGCTTGGCGCTGAACTGCCTTCCTGTGGACTAGTTAAAACATGGAAGGATGAAGATGCCACTAAAAGGCTTAAAATCTGGTTCCAAAGGATTCCTTTCGTTTTATAGCGATATTTACTCATGAGCTCCAGCTCCCAGTCTCAGACAGTGGATACAGGCTTAGAAATGAGATGCTGGACTGCCCTGCTTTGATTGTGCCCCAGGGTCTGCACTGTAACTGCTGTCCTGGTTTTTCTGGGCTCACACCACTTTCGTTTGATTTGAATGTCAAGGGTCACTTTATCTGCAGTACATCCCAGCTTCCATCAGCTACCTACTAGCAGCTTCAGCACGGTGTGAATTCCAGTGTTAAAGTGCCATCGCCATCTCCTCTGTTCAGATTTTGACATTCAGGAAAATATTCTTATTTTTATGCCATACTGAAATATACAGTGTATATCTGACAAAGCAGTTAAATGTGACAATAAAAACTTATTTAATCATGATATTTTAGTGTCTGTCTTAGCACCAGCAAGTTCTTGCCTCAGTAGGTGTTGCCTATTGGGTAGGGTTTTGGTTTTTTTTTCTAATACTTTATTTTTATGTGTATATGTGTGTGTGTGCAGGTACTAGTGAAGTCCGGAAGAGGACATCAGGTCCCCTGGAGCTGGATTTACAGTTATTGGTAGCCTTCAATATAGGAACTAGGAACTAAAGTGATTCTTTTGTAAGAGCAGCAAGTGTTCCTAACCACTGAACCATCTCTCCAGCCATGGTAGGTAATTTTTAAAGGGCATTAAAGCTTGTTCTCAGTCTCCATAGGGACCTGTTTGGTGATTTCAAGGATGGTGTGGTGAGAACCAAGCTATCTAGAGAAGTACCCATAGTGGATAAAGCTGAAGCCTGAAGAGGCCTCTGATGGCACCTACCCAGAAGATCCACTCTGGTTTGAAGTGACTGTTCACACAGGTCACCAAATAACTGGGAAGCAGAACTTGGTGCTCTAAGAGTATCTTAGGACATGTGGGCTCTCAGAACATGGCCAGCAAATGTGTTCTGAACTCGGCAGAGCTGTGACAATAGAATGATGTGGAAAACATAATTAAACGTGATTGGTGTTTCTGGAGTAGTGTCAAAGCATAAAACGGGAAATCTCATCCTTAAATAGGATATATATCTTTAAATGCCAGGCAGTAGGGCAGGTGACGCTAGTTACTTTAACAAAATAATTTATTAAAGAGGTTTAAAAAAAAAAAAAAAAAACTAGTGAGATTGCTCAGCAGGAGAAAGCATTTGCTTATAAAGTCTGACAACCAGATTCCATACAAAGAGAGAGTGGTCTTCACAAAATTGTCCCTTAACCTGTACACATATACCATGGCCCTTGTGTCCACACATCATGCACACATGAAATAATAGTATTTTATATTTTAACAAGTGGTCAAGAGGGCTCAATGAGCAAAGTGTTTGCTATCAAACATGAGGACCCAAGTGTAGGTTACATCCTCAGCACCCACATAAAAAGCCAGGTGTGATGCTTATCTATAATCCCAGTACTGGGGAGGGACTGGAGGATCCCTGGAGCTCATTGGCCACCTATTCAAGCCCAATCATTAAACTCTAGGTTCAGCAAGACCCTGTCTCAAAAAAAGGTTGAAATATAAAGTATCTTGGTGTGACTCTAACCAAGCAAGTGAAAGATCCGTAGGACAAGAACTTCAAGTCTCTGAAGAAAGAAATCGAAGAAGACCTCAGAAGGTGGAAAGATCTGCCATGCTCATGGATTGGAAGGATTAGTATAGTAAAAATGGCCATCCTGCCAAAAGCAATCTAGGGATTCAATGCAACCCCCATCAAAATCCCAACTCAATTCTTCATAGACTTAGAAAGAGCAATTCTCAAATTCATTTGGAACAACAAAAAACCCAGGATAGCAAAAGCTATTCTTAACAACAAAAGAACTTCTGGGGGAATCAGCATTCCTGATCTCAAGCTGTACTACAGAGCAGTAGTGATAAAAACTGCACGGTATTGGTACAGTGACAGGCAGGTAGATCAATGGAATAGAATTGAAGACCCAGAAATGAACCCACACACATATGGTCACTTGATTTTCCACAAAGCAGTTAAAACCACTCAGTAGAAAAAAGACAGCATTTTCAACAAATGGTGCTGGTTCAACTGGCAGTCTACATGTAGAAGAATGCAAATCCATTCCTATCTCCTTGTACAAAGCTCAAGTCCAAGTGGATCAAGGACCTCCACATAAAACCAGAGACACTGAATCTAATAGAAGAGAAAGTGGGGAAAACTTTCG
>CM052703.1:64755842-64770773 GCA_028551405.1 Uromys caudimaculatus | reverse complement strand
GGATGGCCTCGTTGGCCATCAAGGAGAGAAGAGGTCCTTGGGCCTGAGGGTGTTAGAGGCCCCAGTAAAGAGGATGGCCTCGTTGGCCATCAAGGAGAGAAGAGGTCCTTGGGCCTGAGGGTGTTAGAGGCCCCAGTAAAGGGGAATGTCAAGGTGGGAAGACGGGAGTGGGTGGGCGGGTGGGTGGGAGGTGGAATTCCCCCATAGAGGCGGGGAGGGGGAGGGGATAGGGGGTTTCCAAAGAGGAGACCTAGAAAAGGGGAAACATTGGAAATGTAAATAAAATATCAAAAAAAAAAAAAAAGTTTTGCTGAAGGGAAACGGAGAAGGGATGGATCTGGGGAGAGATGAGGTGGGAGCAGGGGCTGGAGGGAATGGAGGGAGGGGAGACTGAAGTTGGGATGTAATGTAGAAGCGAAAAATAAATAACAACAAAAAAAAAAGGTTGAGGGGCTGGAGAGATGGCGCATCTGATAAAGATCTGAGTTCATTTCTAGGATCCACATGGTAGAAAGAGATAACCAACTCCAGTACATTGTTCTTTGACTTCCCTATGTGTGCCGTGGCATACATAAACACACACACACACACACACACACACACACACACACACACACACATACAAATTAATGAATAAAACAAGGCAGCTGTGCCAGGCAGTGGTGGCGCATGCCTTTAATCCCAGCACTTGGGAGGCAGAGGCAGGTGGATTTCTGAGTTCGAGGCCAGCCTGGTCTACAGAGTGAGTTCCAGGACAGCCAGGGCTACCACAGAGAAACCCTGTCTCAAAAAACCAAAAACAAAACAACAACAACAACAACAAAACCCAAGGCAGCTAATGACTTCTGATCTCTACATGTGTAGGCATGGGCAAATATACATACAATGTACACACAGACACAAACAAAAAGGACCCCACAATAAAATAAAAGATTTTTTTAAGTCAATGTAAATAAAAACTTAGGAGAAAGTAATAGTTGTGAACTATGCCTGGATCTGTGTTGGTTGCAAGTTCCATTCAGTTACTGGCAGCCTCACTTTTTTTTTTTTTTTTAAATATTATTTATTTAATGTATGTGGGTACACTGTAGCTGTCTTCAGACACACCAGAAGAGGGCAGCAGATCTCATTACAGATGGTTGTGTGCCACCATGTGGTTGCTGGGAATTGAACTCAGGACCTCTGGAAGAGCAGTCAGTGCTCTTAACCACTGAGCCATCTCTCCAGCCCTGGCAGCCTCACTCTTTCAAGATTCTGTCCACACCGATTTTTCCCCCAATAAACCTGAAACCAAGTTAACTTTTCTCAGCTCAGAATCTGTTTCCTACAGGTCCAAAAAGTCTCAGAGAATAAAGACAACACGAGGCCAGACTTTAAGGCAGAAGCCAGGAAGTGCTACAGCATGGATTTGGGAGACCTAAAATGTAAGAACAATTTCCTTGATCTGTGTGTGTGTGTGTGTGTGTGTGTGTGTGTGTGTGTGTGTGTGTGTGTGTATGCTCAAGCTCTCATGGGGATACTTACTCTCTGCAAAACTCTGCCTCCTGCCTGTTATTGTTCCTTCATGTGGTGGCCTTCAACTTGTATCATGAGGTACAGAGTGTCTGGTTAGTCTGGTCCCCATACAAACAAGTCTGGGAGGTGTTTGATTCCAAAACAAACATTTCCTTGTTAGGAACATTTGCTGTGGCCAGCTCACTGTGGTTGGCAGACCTGGGGGCATTAGGTCCCAATGACAAACAGATGTGGCTTAGTTGTATTAAAACATGGATCACCCAAAAGACCTTTCTGACAGTTTCAAACTAGGTGTGTAGGAGGAGTAAAGAAACAGTAGTTGCTCCCTGGAAATAAGCACAGGATCCCTGGCTTGCAGGAGATAGGAAGTTAGGAGTCAGAGTTTATGCAATTTGACCCTTTAAAAGAGTTCAGTCTGGACAAGGCTGCCCATTGTTTGGGGACCAGCTCAAATGTCTCCTTTAGAAAACTCTTGTGAGTGCCTGGGAAGAACTGTGTAACCCAAGTGCCATGCATTTGTTGTGATGCAGTCACTACCCAGCCCGGGGCAGATTGAGACTTATAACCCATGCTGCTGGTAGGTAGTGATATCCTAGAGGGCAGAATAGTAAGGAAAGCACCTCAGAATCCCCAGGGACTGGTGCAGACTGGGTACCAGGAATAATGGGCTGAGTAAAGGAAGACAGTTACTGTGTTAAAAAAGGAGTCAAATAAAATCCTGCAGATCCACTTGCTTAGGAGAATGACAGAAGTTAGTGAGCACCTGGGAGGTGCTTGCAAGAACTCTGACTAGGCTGTGAGATGGTTCAGTAAAGGCATATGTCACGCAAACCTGGGGACCAGCATTCGACCCAGGATCCACACACATAAAGGTGGAAGGAAAGAACTGACTCCACCAAGTTCTTCTCTGACCTCCACTTGTGTGCTGTCACACACACACACACACACACACACACACACACACACACACACACGCACACACACACGCACGCACACACACGCACATGCACACACGCACATGCACACACGCACATACACTCACACACACAAATATACACACCACACATACCTGCAGCTGTACCTTCCCTACCATGATGGGCTACGCTCCCTGGAACTGTATGCCAAAATAAACACCTTTCCTTACATTAATTTTGCCAGATATTTCATCACGAGGCAATAATATACTATACTAATAATTAATAATATACTAGGCATTACTAAATATGTAAGTCCTGAAAAGATCACCCCCATATGCATGTATCTGCAGACTTACCTACCCAACTCACAGCTGTCTACAAATAAACAGGGAATTAAGCTGGTGCCTTCAATGTCCCCTGCAGCAAGAGGACTCCTACCACGCAGTACAAAGAACCCCAAAATAAGACTGAGGAGACCTTTCAGACATAAGCAATGATTTAGAAGAAAACACATCTTGTTGGGTCGCAGTTTCCCATTCTGCAAGAGCAAGAGGTAGCCATTGATGGCTTGTTAGGTCCTATTACTTCTAAGTTTCTGTGGAAAATTCTAGATGAAGGCAGTGTTGTGTATGCAGAGAACTCAGAATCAGAAAAACAAAACAAAACAAAAACAGAGTGGAGAGTCTGGTAGAGTACTGACCTCCTCCTCCTTCAGCTTGGTCCCACATCTGAGGTATGAATTTCTAGATTCTGCATCAGGGGCCAGGGCTGCCTGTCCCTCTAGGTTCTGTAGTTCTACCAACCAGGTGCTCCCATCCCCAGTGTACTCAGCAGGGGCAGGCCCTTAAGAGAGGCATTTATAGACAGAAAAAATAAAGTCCTAGGCACAGTCTGCCATGGAACAGGAAGGGAGTTAGAGACCACAGAAGGCAGCTTCATGTGCCCACACATGAATTTATTCTCTGAGTCTGTGAATGCCTGATGCATTTGGCACTGTTGAGTGGATTACATATGGCCCTGCCTTGGACCTCTCAATGTGTCTCTCAAAAGACCATCCACTCCTCATTCTAGTGGTATATGCCTGGCCCAAACAAAGCCAATCAGATTGTAGAAATTTGTAAAACTATATAAAACCTCAAGGTGGTGGAGTCCTGGGGTGGAGGTGGGGCCCAAAGCCTGGGGGCGTGACCCAAGAGGTTTTGCTCCTGAAGTCCCTGGAGAGCTCCCCTCTGGCCTCTGGCTCTCCAGCACTTCCTCTGATAGAGGATGCCACTCAGAACTCCTGCAGCAACCTCTGTTACCTCTATTGGTTTATGTTTCCCTGGTCCTAGCCAGAGCACACCTTCTTCTAGGGCAATGGCTCATAGCCTGTGGGTCACGAGCCCTTTGGGAGTCTCATATCAGAGATTTATATTATGATTCATAAACAGCAAGATTACAGTTATGAAGTAGCAAGGAAAATAATTTTATGGTCGGGGTCACCACAATATGAGGAACTATATTAAAGGGTTGCAGCACTGGGAAAATTGAGACCCACTGTTCTACAGTGTCCCAGCTGCCCTCTTGGGTTTAGGTGGTGTTCCTTCACAGAATCCATGTCTGAATCTGCGTTAGACAGTTTTTAGGTGCTTCATCCTCCCGGTCCTGGTAGTATTTCATCTCTTAGCCTTGGCACTCCAGTTATACTTTATCTTGCACTTGGCAGGGCAGCCACATTTGTCACAGGTTGACCTCTGAAGGTGGTAGGCCTTAGAGCCACAGCCGAGGCACAACATGAGTACCTTATTATAACAATTTCCAGGGGATTCTTTCACCATCTTGTTTCTGGCCTCTGCCAGTTTAGTGATGGGATTACAGGACTGCATCACCACCCTCAACCCCACATGCTTAGGTATTTCCATTTATGGCAATGATCTGAAAGTTTCTCTTGCCCTGCCTGACCACCAACACAGATGGAAGGCCACAGGACTCATCCTTTCCTCTGGTAGTAAAAATACCTTCAGGTTCTGATGTCCATGGTACCAGCATCATTTTGAAAGCTAGGGTTTTTGGGATGGTGACCAATCCCCTGCTTCCCAGCCATAGTAAAGATGTCCCAGTTTAACAGTGAAGCACCATGTCCTGAAATACTCTCAAGATGATTGGTCATGTCTTTCCTAAACTGAGCTCAAAGAACCAGATGGCATTTGTAGGATGGTTTTGTAGAAAGCTGCTCAGTGCACTTCAATAGCCTATTCTTCCTTGGGAGAGGTTGGGGAAATGTTGGCATTGTGGACCAAATGGGGTTAGGAAAGCTGTGTTGAATACGTTGTTTTATAGGCCTCATTGATGACAAGAAATAAACATACCTCAACATACCTTCAGTTAGAAAATGTCTTGGGGAAGAAGAAGAAGCCATTATGGGAGTGGGTGAGGAGGCCAAAGAAGATAGTATTGGCCTCCTCGCCAGTGTCCTAAGCCAGTGGTTCCGTCAGGTAACTCAGACCATCTCATCTGCCCCACATATAATCCAGGTCATTCTCTTTCTGTTAACTAACATGCCCCCCAAAACCTGGCCATCAGCTTAAAAGCTTCCTTGTCTCCTCTGTCCTGGCTCCTCTCCCAAATCCCCTGCTCCCAAACCCACTAGCTGTCCCTGGGAGAACATCAAGAATTTTTGTGATGAAATAGAGACCTCAGAGACTGCCTGACCACCTAATCACCTGACCATCTGGTCACCTGGCCCAGACCTAGGAAGTAGCCCAAAGAGAGGCTGGAGTAAGACTTGAGTAACCTGGAGTAGCCATGTTTTCCTTAATTACACACCCTGGGCAAATGCCCCTGTCTCCGAATCCATCTGTAGGTATAGTTGGGTGGCAATACTTACTTCAGAAGACTGTGTTAAGGGTTAAGCGGCAGACCATAAGAGCTTGAAAACAAAGCCTAGAGAACAGTATGCTGAGGTTCCTCTTTTTCAGAATTAAGGTCTGCTCCATGGCAGCCAGTTTTACAGACCAGGACTGGCAGGTGTGGGTGCTGAGAGCCCTGTCCTCAGGTCTCCTCCACAAAATGGGCCATGGAGGAGCATGGGGTAAATGTGGGAGATGGACAGGAAGAAGGATCAGGTGCCTTTCCTACGTCTTATCAGTTGGTTAGATTGGTCTTTGAGTGAGCTTTGGGCAGAGTGAAAAAGGAAATCTATCTAGATCCCCAGAACCACAGTGCAAGGAGAGGACCAACTCTTGAAAGCTGTACTCTGACTCATGTGTGCACACACAATAGTAACAATAATAAAGTAGAATATAGAAATATAAGTTCAGATGCGGCTAGGCCAGCACCGTCCAGTAGGACCTTCTGTCCTAACGCTCCACCTCTGTGCTGTTTAGTGCAGCTTGCCTCAGATCACGTGGGCTCAGCAATGTGCCTAGCAGTTTTAAAGAAATGAATTTTGCCAGGTAGTGGTGGTGCACGCCTATAATCCCAGCACTTAGGAGGCAGAGGCAGGTGGATCTCTGAGTTCAAGGCCAGCCTGGTCTACAGAGTGAAGTTCTAGGACAGCCAGGGCTACACAGAGAAACCTTGCCTCGAAAAACCAAAACCAACCAACCAACCAACCAACCAACCAACCAACCAACCAACCAACAACAACAAAATAATTGTGTTTTAGGGGGCAAGGGATAGAGTACTTGCATAGCATGCAGGAAGCTCATGGCTCATTCCTAGCATTGTGCATGCCTGCAATCCCCGCACTCGGGAGGTAGAAGAAGAAAGGTCAGAAGTTTAAATTCAGCTACATGGCAAAGTGGAGGATGGCCTGCAATATGCAAGACACTGTGTCAAAACAAAGAGAGCCTGGGAGGGGGCTCAGTGGGTAGGAGCAATTGCTGTAAAGCATGAGGATCTGAGGTCAGACCCCCAGAGCCATGTAAAAAACACTCACATACTACCTGTAACTCCAGCTCTGAGGATAGGGAGTCAGAGACAGGAGGATCATGGGGCTTGCTGGCTACCAGCCTAGCCCAAAAGTAAGCTCCAGATTCAATGAAAGACCTAATATCTAGGAGATAAGGTGGAAAGAGATGGAGTAAGATGCCTAATGTCTCCCTTTGGCCTCTGTGTATACACCTATACACTCATGCACACTTTAAAATTTAATACAATTTTCCTTAAATAGCTGCGTGGCTAGTGGCTACAACACTAGGCAGCAAAAGATGCTGAGCACATGTCTCTTAGTGGGACCAGAGTTGCTGGCATGCATCATGATGTACCCAATGTCCCAAAGCTGCTGAAAAATCCAAGAAGACGCTTCCTGCCTCCTCTACAGCTGCCCTCAATCAAGATGGGCTCAGTGAATGCTAGCCTGGGAAAGGATAGATTCTGCCCTAGATAGACACAAACAAAGAGCAGAAACATTCAAATGTTCTGGAAGCCCCACAGCGCTTGGCAGCCAGTTTAGGAAGTGCGGCTGTCCTTGCCCAACCTGAGATGCCCTTCAGTGTCCTGGCACTGCCCATGTATGCAAGCAAGAGCCAGACAAGGGCAAAGGGACCACACCCAGGGCAGCCGCAACCTCTGGAACCCTCCTCTGAGCAGCACAATTGCTTTCTCCCCCACTAGCCCAGCTTAGCTGGGGAAGGCCACCTGCAGTGAAGGCCATCTCAGCAGCTCAAGCCAGATTCTCTCTGCACATGCCCTCAGCCTGCCCACACACAGATACCTAGGTGGAAGATCAGATTAATCCAGCTCTGCATCTGGGGGCTGGCACTCGTATCTTCATCCACCAGGGAGAGTTATGGGCAAGGCTGATGACATCCAAGCCCTCAGGAGCAGAGGTGGGTGGAAGAGAGTCCTGGCACATTTTTCAAACCATCTGCTCCCAATCAAACCACATGAGTACACCAGAGCATTCCAGGCACCCTGAGACCAGGCAGTAACAGGGTCCAGCCCCGTTCCTTACCCTTTCCCCTTCTATTCCCCCACCCTTCCTGCTCTCTTCCATTCTTTCCCTTCCTTTTTGTTCAGGTAAGTTTTTAATCGAGGTATAATGAGCACAGAAAAGGACGCAAATCATGAACATACTGAATCTTCCCAGTCACCTCAGCTGGGTAACTGGCCTGAAGATCAAGAAATAGAACACAGGGGTGGAGAGAGGGTTCAGCAGTAAAGAGAATCCCAACACTCATGTGGTGGCTCATAACCATACAATGCTCTCCTCTGACCTCCCTGGGCACTGGGCACAAATGTGGTGCACATACTTACATGTAGGCAAAACACTCATACACTTAAAAATTAATAAATTAAACGATAAAAGAAGTAAATACACCGTGCTTGAGAATTCTCCTTCCTGTCCTTTATTGGCCATTACCTGCATCTTAGGGTTACTATTGCTGTGACAAAACATCATGACCAGAAGCAGCTTGGGAAAGAAAGGGTTTATTTCAAACTCTGTTCCACATCACAGTCTATCATTGAAGGAAGTCAAGGCAGGAAACTGAAAGAAGGAACAGAAGCAGTTAGCAATGGAAGAATGCTGCTTTCTGGCTTGTTCTCTATGACTTGCTCAGCCTGCTTTCTTATACCATCCAGGAGTACTTGCCAGATTAACACCACCCACAATGGGCTGTGCCCTTTTTTGTAGCAATTCTGTCAGACTGAAGAAGTCAATTTCTATAAACCTAGCCCTAGTTTTAAAATTATTTATTTTTAAATTGTCTATTATTTTAATTAATTAATTAATTTTTATGTGTAGCGGTGTTTTGTCTGCACTACATGTATTCAGTGTCCTCACAGACAAGAATAGACTGTCAGATCCCCTGGACTGGAGTTGTAGCTGATTGTAAGCTGCCATGTGGGTTCTCTGGAAGAGCAGCCAGTGCTCTTAAACACTGAGCTGTCTCTCCAGCCCCAAAATTATTGTTTAATAATTTATTTTTATTATTTTGTGTGCACTGATGTTTTACATGTGTATATGTCTGAGAGTGTCAGATACCCTGGAACTGGAGTTATAGACAGTTGTGAGCTGCCATGTGGGTGCTAGGAATTAAACCTGGGTCCTCTGGAGGAACAGCTAATGCTGTTAACTGCTGATCCATCACTTCAGCACTGTCATTGATGTGTTGTTATTTAATTTTATTTGTATGAGTGTTTTGCCTGTACACATGTCTGTTTACCATGTGCATGCCTCATGTCCTCAAAAATCAGAAGAGGGCATCAGATTCCCTGGGGCTGAAGTTACAGATAGTTGTGAGCTTCCATGTGGGTGCTTGAAATTGAACCTGGGTTCTCTGAAAGAGCAGCCAGTGCTCTTAACCACTGAGCCATCTGAGGTAGTTTGAATGGCCCCCATAGGCTCCTGTATTTGAATGCTTAGTCACCAGGGAGTGGCACTATCTGAAGGATAAGAAGGACTAGGAGGTGTGGCCTTATTGGAGGAAGTATGTCACTTTTTTTGAGGTTTCAAAAGCCCACACCAGGCCCAGTCTCTCTCTCAGCTACTTCTTCAACATCATGTCTGCCTTCGTGCTCCCCATCATGATGACAATGGACTAACCTCTGAGACTGCAGGAAAGCCCACAATTAAATGCTTTCTTTTACAAGAGTTTCCTTAGTCATTATGTCTCTTCATAGCCATAGAACAGTGACTAAGCCACCATTTCTCTATCCCTTATTTTATTTTTATTTATGTATATCTTTCTGTGTGTATTCCACAGATGTACAGGTACTCATAAAGGCCAGAGAGAGCGTCTGATCGGAGTTACAGATAGTTGTGAGCTGCCCATCATGGGTTCTGGGACCCAGACTCAGGTCATCTCCAAGAGCAGACTAACTCTTCACCATTGAGCCATCTGTCTAGTCCCCCCTTTTTTTTTCTTAAACTGAAAGATTTCTTTTGTGCTGTGCTTGGGGGGGGGGGGAGTACAGAGAATATTTTTGTAAAGGTCATGCATACAAGTGCTTTTGCTTGTTTGCCTTGTTTTCTGTTTTGCTGAGATAAGGTTCTGTGACTCCTGACCTGGAGGTTAGAGATGGTTTATGGTATAAGAAAGCTTGCCAAGCAAGCCTGATGATGTGAAGGTGGTACCAGCACTGCAAGAGAAGAGTTCTTCACCCACCCTGTCCTTCATAATACCCTGGGGAGTTTTAGCCAATACCAAGTCTCCCCCTCTAGAACTCTTGATCTGATTGGTCTGGGCAAGCTGGGCCTCTGGTATTATTTTAGTGCTCACTAGGGGATCTTGATGAGCAGGCAAGGTTGAGATGGCCAGTCTGTCTTCATAGTGATTTAAGGGCATGACACAGTGAGAGAGCTAGCGGCCTCTGAGTGCCTCCATTACTGCCTCTGTCTTACATGGGAGGATGAGAGAGCCTATGGGTTGGTGATAACAGGCTTTTCATTCAGCTCTTATGACTTGACTTGTCATTCTGTTTAGAAAGCGCAGCCTGGAAGAAAGCCAGTATCTCAGCCCTCACAAAAGGTCAGGCTAGTGGCAAGAATCCAGGCCTGGGTGACCATAGCCTCCGCCATGCTTGGCGTACCCAGTGTCTACCAGACTCTCTGCAGGCATATATCAGGCAACCCACAGGTGTTATAATGCATGCTGCATGGTGACAATAGTGGGATCCAGTTGGTCCAAGCCACACAGGATGGAGTGAGCCAGCCCGGAAGCATTCAGAACTGCCTGACTGTGAGATATCTCATTAGTTCTTTCTGCCCCCTCTGTCTCAGGGAAGGAGGCCATCCAAACCCAAAGCAAGCTAACAGGGACCCGTCCGTAGGCAAAATCATATTCCTTTAGCCTCAGTGTCTCTGGAAACTGAAATGCCATCTGGTAATTGGTACAGAAAATATTTCCAAGGACTCTTACCGTCATGGCCCAGTTTCTGCAACTTTACCTCTGGGCACTTGCATATTCATCAGCAAATGCCTGCCATTAAAGGCATGTTTGCTGTTTGACACCCATACGTTCCCTCTCTAAAGGACAGACTGATGCTTACTCTGCTCCAGAAAAGAGTGAACTCCATACAGATGGCTGAATGTACACTGTAGGACCATGAAAGGCAGCCTGGTTTCTGGTTGAGCTAAGGTTTAAAACCCTGGCGACCTAGTAGGAGGTCCCCAGCAGGGGGTAACTGTGCAAAGGAAGGTAGGTGTTTTGCCATGCTCCTGGGCCCCAGGCTCCTGACAGGAGGCCGCAGCTCTCTATAGGTCTGTGACCATCAGTCACATAAGGGCAGTGCCCCAAGCCCCTCCACAGGTAGAGGTGTAGTCACTTAGCCTCAAGACATCTCCATTTTAATGAGGTACCTAGAGGCTTAAGTAAACTCCCCTTCCCAGACACTCCTCCCTGCAAAAGGTATTTAACCTCAGACCCGCCCTGAGAAGTGGGGTATGGTTTTACTCATCACCACTCTCCACCATGAAA
The DNA here is from genome assembly GCA_028551405.1 of Uromys caudimaculatus. NCBI lineage: Eukaryota > Metazoa > Chordata > Mammalia > Rodentia > Muridae > Uromys > Uromys caudimaculatus. The sequence goes on along the minus strand of CM052703.1, from coordinate 64,759,939 downwards.
ATAAATGCCTTAAACCCATGGACTGTCTCTTTTCATCAGGATCCGACATGGGAAACAATGGAACAGGCCCTCATCTAAAGAGCCGAGTCTAATCTCCGGCAGAAGGCCTTTCAGTGTTCCGAGTCACGGCCTCTATCAAACCAAACCACCCACGACAAGCCAAGGACTTGGTCCCTAGCAGGACCCAGCCGGCTCCTCCCTGCCTTTCCTCCTCGGCCCCAGGCTGGATATAGCCCACAGGCCCCCACTCCTTTCTCAGCTCTTCTGCAGCGTTAGCGCATCTAGGATGCCCAAGAGCCTGAGAACCAGGCAGAGCCAGCTCCATGTGGTCCCTGGGATCCCCAGGCCATGCTCCCCCACCCCCAGGCTGAGTGTGGTCCCTCGAGTCCTGCCTTCCCCAGTGGCCCTAGCCCAGCAGTGCATCCTCTTGACTGGCAGGGGGTAGGTTGTTCTGAAAGGTCTCAATCTCACCGCCCATTAGTGGGCTCTCTGTCCAGGCTCTAGCATCATAAAAATTGCTTTCTTACAAAGAAAATGCTTAAATATGCCAGCAGGAAAAATATCGATCACACTCCACCCCCAGCCACTCATAACCCTCCCCCTAGAGATGCAACTCAGTTGGTTAAAAAAAAAAAAAAAAATCACACTTCTACCTTTTGAGTTTGAAAAAAAAAAAATCCCTTATGCTCATTCAGTCAAATGCTTGCGTGAAAATACTAGGACTTGAGTTAGAGCTATCCAAATCTATGTGGAAAAGCCAGGCATGCTAAAATAAATGCATAACCTCAGTGCTGGAGAGAGGGAAACAGGCAATGGCCTTCCCCAAAGCAGCCATGTGTCTCTTGACGTGCATTTTCTTGCCTTCTAAAAAGCGCAGGGACCTTATTGGGTCTCTGATAGGGGCAGCCATCACAAGACCCCCCAACATCCTAGATCCTCTGAACTGGGCCAGTCACCTGTGACTTCCTTCTTCCTGTGCTTCTGGAAAAGCTTATTCTGGAAAGCTCCCGTTGAGTGCCCTAGGACCGTGAGGGGGTGTGGCTTCACATATCATGTGACTTGGCAGAGGGGACCTCTTGGCAGCCATTACTTCCTGCATCCTGACCTTGGTCCCTTTCAGGGGCATGGCAAAGCTCCTCCACCAATGGGAATCACACAGGTCATCTTGCAGCCAAGGTCTTTTCAACTCTTTGTAACTTTTAGAATGGTCAAGGACTCTTTGATTTCCACATTATGACTGACTTTCTTTTTTGGTCTTTCTAAGCTGCAATCAGTCCATCGTGGAAGTGGGAGTCCTTCCAGTACCAGCATGTGTGGATCCATGTGTCCCAGTGAAGAAACAGCGAAGAAAACAGGCTTCATGTTGCTACTTCAGGAAGGTGGGAAGCAGAGACAGGTGGATCTCTGTCAGTTTGAGGCCAGCCCTGTCTACATAGAGAGTTCTAGGGCAGCCAGTGAGTTCTAGGACAGCTACACAGTGAGAGCCCATCTTTAAAAACAATAACAGTTTTATACTCCAGTGACTTTCTGGAACAAGGAGAACCAACACTCCAAAATGGTTCATTACTAATATGCTCAAATGATTTCAGGCACACTCAGCCCCAACCATACTTTTCTTTTCTTTTTCCTCATGGAATTTGCAGTGAATTGGTCAAATGTAAATATGCATGAGGACCCTTCCCTAAGAGGTATTGCTCCAAGACCTAGCCATACAGAAATGTTTACTGCCAAGGCCACTTTTTCTTTACTGTAGGCTTTGTAGGATATTAAGAAATAGGAAACAGAACAAATGACTGAAGCGATAGCCCAACAATCAAGAGTGCTTGCTGCACTTCTTAAAAGACCCTCGTTTGGTTCCCAGCATCCTCATTGAGTAGCTCCTAAGGTATAACTCTAGCTCCAGGGGGTCTGGCGCCCACTTCTGGCACCATAAGCACCAGCACACATTAGTTAAAAAACAAAATAGAAGAACTTTTTATGTACACACATATAGAACCTTTCTTTTCTTGCCAATTTAGCTTTTAAAGCGTTGCACTGGAAAGCAGGTTTTGGTTCCTGGGAGAGATAATAATGAACTCCATGGGGCAAAAGAGACAAGAGACACCAGGCAGTGGTGGCGCATGCCTTTAATCCCAGCACTTGGGAGGCAGAGGCAGGCAGATTTCTGAGTTCGAGGCCAGCTTGTTCTACAGAGTGAGTTCTAGGACAGCCATGGCTACACAAAGAAACCCTCTCTCGAAAAAAAAAAAACAACAACAAAAAACAAAAACGAGAGAGAGAGAGAGAGAGAGAGAGAGAGAGAGAGAGAGAGAGAGAAACAAGAGACAGAAGAAGAGGGCTGGAGAGATGGCTCAGCAGTTGAGAGGGCTCACTGGCTGCACTTTCAGAGGATCAGGGTTCAATTCCCACCACCCACTTGGCAACCCACAACCATCTATAAATTCAGTTTCAGGGGATCAGACTCCTGATTCTGGCATCCCAAGGCACTACACACATCTGGTGCACTCACATGCAGGCAAAACACCCATAGCTATACAGATAAACAAATCTTAAGAGGTGGAAGAGATCTTCATTCAGGCCAGAAAACTGCATGTGATGCCATGTAAGGTGAAAGTCAAACTTGTTTTTCTGTACATGGTGGCTCCCAAAAAGCTGAGACAGGAGAAACAGTGTGTGTTCAAGGCCAGTCTGGGATACATGATCATGTTTTAAAAACATAAACAAGTGCTTGAGAAATAGCTCAGCAGTTAAGACCATATACTGCTCTCAAAGAAGCTGTGAGTTTGATTCCCAGCTCTACAGCAGGTGGCCCACAAACCTCCTGAAACACCAAATCCAGGGGACATGCTGCCATCTACTGGCCTCTAAGGGAACTGCACCCACATACACAAATCTACATTTAGAGACACATTATTATTATTATTATTATTATTATTATTATTATTATTATTAATAAATTGAGCCTGGTGGTAATGGTGTATGCCTTTAATTTCAGCATTTGGGAGGCAGAGGCAGGAGGATCTCTGGGTTCAAGGCCAGCCTGATCTACAGAAAGAGTTCCAGGAGAGTCCAAGCTATACAGCTATACAGAGAAACCCTATCTGGAACAACAACAACAACAACAACAACAACAACAACAACAAAAGTTGGATGTTGGGTGTGGTGGTCTGTGAACTAGGGAGGCAGAGGCAGGAATATCTTTGTGAGTTCAAGGTTGGGTCTCATCTCATTGTATAGTGAGTTCAAGACCAACATAGTAAAACCCTGTCTCAAGAAATAAAACCCAAGGGGCTAGAGAGATGGCTCAGTGGTTAAGAGCACTGTCTGCTTTTCCAGAGGTCCTGAGTTCAATTCCCAGCAACCACATGGTGGCTCACAACCATCTGTATTGGGATCCGATGCCCTCTTCTGGTGTGTCTGGAGACAGCCACAGGGTACTCACATATATTAAGTAAGTCTTGTTTAAAAAACAAAAACTAAACCAAACCAAAACCAAAACTGAAAAAACCCTACAGCCAGGTTGAACAACAGAAAGCCTATCCTAAAAAGAAAAAAAAGGCGGGGATGGGATAGGGGGTTTCCAAAGGAGAGACCTGGGAAGGGGAAAACATTTGAAATGTAAATAAAGTATTAAATTTAAAAAAAAAGAAAGAAAGAAAGAAAGAAAGAAAGAAAGAAAGAAAGAAAGAAAGAAAGAAAGAAAGAAAGAAGGAAAGAAAGAAGAAAGGCATGGAGATGAAATAAAATGTTCTGTTTCTTCTATTGTTATATGGTAAATCTAATTCAGTCTTAGAAAGTTTAAATTGATATTACCTGCTGTGGTGGGGCAGGCCTATAATTCTAGCACTTAAGAGGTAGAGGCTGTAGAATCAGAAGTTCAAGGTCATCCTCTGCTGTATAAGGAGGCTGAGGCTAGCCTAAGCTATAGATTCTGTCTCCTGCTATTGTCCCCCACCAAAAAGAGTGAAATTCATGCTTGGTATGAATCTAGTCAAAAGCTGGTGGCCAGGGAGGTCCTAGGGGAACGACCACTGTGGCTTTGCTAAGCATGTTGTTACAGTGTCTGCGGGGGGGGGGGGGGGGGGGGGGGGGGGGGG